>JABMCL010002046.1:1212500-1235000 GCA_018857735.1 Alviniconcha marisindica | reverse complement strand
CGCCAGTTGCACTAACAAGCGTTGTTCAGCTGCACGTCTTCGTCTCTCCAAAGCCACACTCAGTGCATACAACAAGGGGTTCAGCGCAGAGATGATGGGAAAACCGAAGATAACGAAGGCAACGTTGACATTGTCAGGAACGTAGATACCCTCCAGTCTCGCAGCTCCCACCAAACTAAATGCAAAGCGACGAAGGGAGTCAAGAAGAACAACATGAGCACAGCTGGTAACTTCCGACACTTTCACAGACCTCTCTGCAATTGGCAATCCACAGTCATCGTCAGAGTTCTTAAACAAGAGAACGAAGACTTGTCCAAGGAATGTAGCAAATGATACGATGAAATGAAGAACGACTGTGACACCGAAGGCATAGTTCCGACCTTGACTAGTTTTCATGTTCACTGATAGAGGGACACAGTTGTCCGAATGTCCGTGAAATTTCCAGTCAGACAAAATGGGTAATGTGGGAAGGAGCGCGATACCGAAAGCCAGTGTCCAGATCGCCATGCATGCTACCAGTGTGGAACGTTTGGACAAACTGTACCGGATCCTATTGGAGAAGGTGATCAGCAACCCTTGCAGAGTAATGATGCAGATCGTAAAGGCTCTGGCTTCATACGATATTACGGCTAGAACACTGGCCATTTTACACACAACGCTCGACGTCCAAACGTTCATGACAGAGAAATATCGACCCCGGTATGTCCAATCAGCCACAACAATCACCATGGAGTACACACCCATCAGCAAGTCCACCACGCCAAGGTTCGTCATCAGCATGTCCAGCGGAGACGAGGTGGCGTTTCTCCGGACACACACTTTCCACACGATGCACGTCGTATTGCCCAGAACCGCCACCAGCATGACTGCAAGCAGCAGAGCACGGTGGTGTGTGTAGCCGAGCAAGTCTTCACAAGACGACACTGCATTGGTAGTTGGGGCCAAACACGAACCGTCAGCCGGAAAAGAGTCGGGCAGACTTTGGCGACAACACAGCGTAAAGTCGTCGGACAGGATGGAGCGCAGCTTACGCAGTTGTTTAAGAACGTCTCGTGGATAGTTCTGAAGCCGGTTACCTCGTAGGTCCACTTCAGTCAAGTTCGGTGTAGCTGAGAAGCCAGCGTCCGGCACAATGTCGACAGCGCTGAAGGAAATATTTAAGTGGGGCCAGCTGTGGGAAACAGGAAATGTTTTCACTGCTGAAGATGGTTAAGGAGGAAAAGGACAGGTCTAGAGCCCGGAGGGTGCTCTGTTTCAGCTCTGATTTGCCTGTGGAAAGATGCACGAGTGGGTTTCTCGACAAAATCAAAGTTTTCAGATTGATTAGAGTCAGGAATATGTCCACGTGCAGTGAAGAGATCCGATTCTGACTCAGGTCCAGAGTCCTCAGGTTCGGTAGGTCCATCTCCGTCACCTGATGCAGCCCACACCTTGCTAGACTCAGCCACACCAGGTGCGCGTGACCTGTGACGTCACGGAGTTTCATGGCAGAGCCTGAAGCGTCCAGGTAACGCAGGCGGGGAAAGGAGGTCACGGAGATCCGATGGGAACAGACGAAGGCGTGGCCTTGACACGCACAGCCCAGAGGACAGCCGTCGTCACACAGCCACTCGTCGTCACGCTGCGGACACTGGGGCCAGCCGTCACACAGGTGGTCAGCGTGCACGCACACACGGGACGACAGACAGCGGTAGAAACCCGGACACTGGTACTCCCGGCACTCACGCTCATCTTCTCCTCCTGGACAGTCTTTGAAATCGTTACAGCGGAGGTAGACAGGCAAGCAGTAGTCACTAGAACAGCGGAAATGAGTGTCCGGGCAGGGCTCAGAGTCCCGAAGACGAACCTTGATCAAATGCCTATTTTCATCAAAATCAATGCTTACAGGAGGAGGAAAACTCACAGCCGGAGGCAAGATGAAGGTTCTGTTCCCTGGGTCGACTTCATCTTCACAGCCAGTTTCATCAGATTCGTCATAGCAGTCCCTGTCCCAGTTGCATCTCTTGTGGTTGTCCACGCACTGTCCGTTGTGACACCGAAACCCCGTGCAGATTTCTCGGCGTATGCAGAACGTCTCGTCCGATGCGTCACTGCAGTCCTCTCTGAAGTCACACACCAACGTATAATGCAATGTCATTGTGGCGTCATCACACACAAACATGGCCGTAACAACGTAATCGGATCCATCAGCGACAGCTGGTAACCTGCATTCCTTCCGGTATTCATTATCCATTGCGCATCGGCTTTTCGGGTCACAGAACAAAATCGAATGGGTCACATGGCCACCAAAACAGGTCACTAGAGACTGACTTGTTCTACGTGCAACAGAGGAGAATGGAAATGACATGACGGGAACTACAACCGGAATCCACTGTGTTTGCTGCACCTGCACCTCGCATAGACAGCCTGTAATATCTCTCTGTGTGCATCTCTCTAACCTCACTTGTAATCCTTTATCATTGTAAAGTGCTCCGCACACTTCGTACTGTTTGTGCCACGAGACTTTCTCGGAGCGTGTCGTACTAACAGTTTGTGCAATAGAGTCATCAAACCATTTAAGCGCATACTTGTAATAATCAGGGAAAGTAGAGTCACCGCTGCGAAGACCGAACCAATAATTGCCGAAACGCTTCCCATACTGGAACATCTTTCTCACGCCATCCCATTCTGACTCTGTTCGCATCTGTGCCAGATCGCCATTATACCGCTCGCATTCTTTCTGTCCGTCGTGGGCAGAAAGACCATCCCACACGTTGACCATGAAGAAGCACTTGTTGCCCGAGCTGGCCATGCCTTTACAGGCTGCAGTGCTGAAGGGACAGTGCTCCGCCTCGTCTTCCCCTCCTTGGCACTCGGATTCCAGATTGCAGTCTAAGTGCTGCCTAAAAGTGCTGTACGCTGGCTCTGAGCAATTAAACAGGTCGCTGTCCAGTATCTCGGGTCTTTGGGACACGGGGTGAAAAGAAAACAAAGCTTTGAAACCGGCCCCGTGTCCCACGCAGTATTCCGAACTTTTAGCGTGGAAAAGCAGCGAGGCCGAGTCATAGACGCTGGCTGTAAGGACCACCTGCCCACTGGCGTGAAGACTTAGGCTCCGTGTGCCAGTTTTGTCTATGGAATACAGCCACAAGCCGAGGCTTTGGGCGTCCGTCGGCCTCCTGTCCCACATGTCAAAGCGTGGAAAACTCACCATTGCCACATGGTGTTCGGGCACGACTAATTCATAAGACGCGTTGATGCCGCAGAGGAAAGCCAGACGGACGTCATATCCCCATTGCGTTATGAACCCAGTCTCTGCAGTCTCGAACGTTACTGATAACCTTTGCCGAAAGTCCTCATTGAAAAAAATAAAAGTCATCTTGAACTTCGGCATGTTCAAGTAATGGCTTTCACGTCGCGTACGCGTACCAATAAAGAAGCGGAAATGTTCTGCCTTTGTAAAGAATCGGTAGGACAGGTGCTGGCATATAAACATGGGCATAATGTACCGACTGGAGCCGGCGTCTTTACCTGTATGGGAAGATGCATTTTCGTAGCCGTACAGTTCAAAGGGACTAAAACACTTGCGGTCCAGTGCTTCGATCAGTACATACAGGAACTGAAATCCTTCTTGAGCCTCTATGCTCCACGAACAAAAGACTCCCGTGGACGCGTCACGCTCTCCAAAAACTCCGTACACAGCTGCTCTCGCGGCGGAGAGCGGAATATAGTCGTTCTCGGCGCAGTTGTTTGTGTACAGTCTGAACACTGCGGCAGTAGCCCCTTCACCTCCGTCCTCGTCCACTCCCGCCTTTCCACTCACTAAGGGAGAAGCGGTGCTTTCTTGCCAGGAGTAGGCGGTGTGCTGTGGCGTCGCAACGATGTTGCTGCTGTTCTCCAAATCACCTAAAGTTAGAGAGAATGCATGTGGGAACAATGGGGAAAAACACGTTTTGATTTCATCAGCTAGGCCTATACGTCAAACCGTGTAGGCCCCATGTACGCGCGCGTGTATGTGTTGTGTGTTGTGTGTGGTGCATTCGTGCGTGTGTGTGTGTGTGTGTGTGTGTGTGTGTGTGTGTGTGTGGTGTGTGTGTGTGTGTTTTGTGTTGTGTGTGCTGTGTATGTGCGTGCGCTCATGTGTGCGTGGGTGCGTGCGTGTGTGTGAGTGTGCGTGCGTCCGTGCGTACAAGCGTATTTGCGCGCGCGCGCGTGTGTGTGTGTGTGTGTGTGTGTGTGTGTGTGTGTGTGTGTGTGTGTGTGTGTGTGTGTGTGTGTGTGTGTGTGTGTGTGTGTGTGTGTGTGTGTGTGTGTGTGTGTGTGTGTGTGTGTGTGTGTGTGTGTGTGTGTGTGTGTGTGTGTGTGTGTGTGTGTGTCTAACCTTCACAGATTTATGCGAACTTGCTTCAGATGTAATAAATGAGAAACAGGCGTATTTCTATGGGAACCAAATTAGAACAACAAAGGCAAGTCATGCAACTGCTGCTGCTAAGTAAATTACTTACTTAATATTAAACGTAAGGTAAACCTCGAAAATGATGTAATGCTGAAGCGAGACACTCTAATAAAACCGCGAGTGAAACTCTGATACATTGTTCTCCAAAACAAAGTCTCTGTATTTAAGAGAACCAAACAAAATCAGTGCAAAATTGACGTGGAATGAACGAACATATCCAAAAGCTGAAAGGCAGAAGTCCTGTTGGTAGACGCATCAGACTAAAATTATATTGTGATCTGTTGAGAGGTGTTCCTTTGCCTACCAAAATATTTCTGCGGCTTAAGCAGTTCCCCCGAGAATTCACGGTCTCAGACACAGGTTTAGTCAACCAGAAACGGTCATTTTCTGGAATGTGGCTTCACTACAGTATGCATGAACAGTCAAAATTCGAGCAGGACGTCCGGTGACGTCTTTGTGGCAGATAGGAAACACTCCGCAATGGACGGCATATGACGTCATGAGAGCAGAAAAGGGGTTAAAGAAGAAATCCTTGATCTATTTTGAGTCAGACTGCTTCAGATGTTGCCTTACGTCCACAGAGACAAGTAATCGTGGTGAGTTACGTCCACAGAGACAAGTGATCGTGGTGAGTTACGTCCACAGAGACAAGTAATCGTGGTGAGTTACGTCCACAGAGACAAGTAATCGTGGTGAGTTACGTCCACAGAGACAAGTAATCGTGGTGAGTTACGTCCACAGAGACAGGTAATCGTGGTGAGTTACGTCCACAGAGACAAGTAATCGTGGTGAGTTACTTCCACAGAGACAAGTAATCGTGGTGAGTTACTTCCACAGAAACCGTATGGCTTTTTAAGGACGGGCACAGAGACAGCTTTTTGTTGCTGTTGGTGTTGTTTTTGTTTCAGTAGTGCTTTACGTCCACAGAAACCATCAGGCTTATTAGGGACGGGACAGAGACAGCTGATGATGATGATGATGAAGTGATGCTTTATGTCCTCAGATGTCAGTTGACATATTAGGGACAAGTTGTGACCAATGCCGGAGCACGGTTCAATAATTCTTTACGTCCACGGAAACCAGAAGGCTCGTTAGGACGGACAGCCCAGGACGGCCACCTCGACTCTCACACAGCTCCTGAACTATGCAGAGACAGCTAAGTAAGTAAACATGGTGCTTAACGTCCACAGAAACCATAAGGCTTATTAGGGACGGGGAGAAGGGGGGAAGGGGGTATGGAGGTGGGGGGAGGGGAGATATATACCTATCGCTACACTGTCACCACCAGAATGACTTCTGCATTAAGATGGGCAGCGATGAGAGCCATTTTAATGTTTCAGTAAGAAGTGAGGACAAAGTCACAAGACAGTGTCCACAAACCACAACCTTTTTGAAGAGAAAGGAGAGCCGAAGCGGTATCGAACCGAGGTCCTTCCGCTTACCAGCCTAACGCCTTACCGCTAGCCAAGGCCCAGAGACAGCTCTCTGGTGTTACGTCCAGAGCAGTGCCTATTAGTGACGAGACACTATGTCGGTTTATATACAGCCTCCTTTCTCCAACCACTGCCTTACTTGGTTACGCAACAGGCCTCCTATTGGCGCTCAACTGGCAGAATCAACAAGCAGTGGAGTTAATCAGCGCTCGAAAGACGTCACAAACACAACAACAAAGACCCGAGTCGCCTTCGATAACACAGCCCGGCTTGCTACTAAATACAAGCCTATTAAGGTCCACCAGAGGTACATCATCAAAAACGTCCCCCCCCCCCCCCTCCTCATGTCCCCTCCCCCTCCCCTCCCCCACTCCTTCCCAGTGGCACATATACCTTCCATTTCACGCACACTCGTCGCCACAGGTGTGTACTGGCATAAGACACAACCAGTTTTTCGTCAAAACCGGACCTAATCCTTTTTGGCTCAACATATAAACAAACAAAAAATACAATCCTGTACCTCTGGTGGAGTTTATGTATCTTGTACTTACTCGCATGCCAGGTGAGAATTACCGTAGGCAGCTTGGGTCTTTATTGTTGTGTTTGTGTGACGTCATTCGAGCGCTAATTAACTGCCTTCTTTGTTGATTCTACATGAGCGTTCTGGGCTTCGTTCTATTTCAGAATGCTCAAATGGCATTACGTTTGCAACAGACAATTCAGATTATGTATTGTATTTCTTTTGTAACCGCCCAAATGGTTTTTGGCCATCACAAATCAAGCCAAACTCGTTCGAATCTCTCTCTCTCTCTCTCTCTCTCTCTCTCTCTCTCTCTCTTCTCTCTCTCTCTCTCTCTCTCTCTCCCTCTCTCTACTATCGTTGTAATAATCCAAACCCTTGTGTGCAAAATGTGGTTCAAGACTAGCCTTGGAGTAATCTAACACATCGTTGCGATATTCCAACGGCCTGTAAAATCCATCATCCATTGTTAAAAATTAATTCAGTCTTTCCTCCTTGACGCACTCGACTTGCTCAGTATACATGTATACACGAACAACCAGAATTTGGCAAATTGTGGGTGAAAACAATAAATAACCCTTTGCCTGAGCATTGCGTATCCAATTATTCTGTGTTACTTTTCTTGTAGTCAGGGCTCAGCGTATCAAAACGAGAAGAGAAAAAGAACATCGGTAATTAAAAAACACAATCTGCTCAAACACTCGCGGATGTCTTCTCGTTTTGTCACACTTGACGCTAGAACAAAAGGCGTCTGCCTGCTGGACACTGCAGAGAATGGTAGAGGTGGGCGTGTGAACCACGACCCACAGAATGTTACACAGCCAGGAAACGTCACCTGGCGTGTTTCTGTGTCGCCAGTCTTCGCGCCAGTTGCACTAACAAGCGTTGTTCAGCTGCACGTCTTCGTCTCTCCAAAGCCACACTCAGTGCATACAACAAGGGGTTCAGCGCAGAGATGATGGGAAAACCGAAGATAACGAAGGCAACGTTGACATTGTCAGGAACGTAGATACCCTCCAGTCTCGCAGCTCCCACCAAACTAAATGCAAAGCGACGAAGGGAGTCAAGAAGAACAACATGAGCACAGCTGGTAACTTCCGACACTTTCATAGACCTCTCTGCAATTGGCAATCCACAGTCATCGTCAGAGTTCTTAAACAAGAGAACGAAGACTTGTCCAAGGAATGTAGCAAATGATACGATGAAATGAAGAACGACTGTGACACCGAAGGCATAGTTCCGACCTTGACTAGTTTTCATGTTCACTGATAGAGGGACACAGTTGTCCGAATGTCCGTGAAATTTCCAGTCAGACAAAATGGGTAATGTGGGAAGGAGCGCGATACCGAAAGCCAGTGTCCAGATCGCCATGCATGCTACCAGTGTGGAACGTTTGGACAAACTGTACCGGATCCTATTGGAGAAGGTGATCAGCAACCCTTGCAGAGTAATGATGCAGATCGTAAAGGCTCTGGCTTCATACGATATTACGGCTAGAACACTGGCCGTTTTACACACAACGCTCGACGTCCAAACGTTCATGACAGAGAAATATCGACCCCGGTATGTCCAATCAGCCACAACGATCACCATGGAGTACACACCCATCAGCAAGTCCACCACGCCAAGGTTCGTCATCAGCATGTCCAGCGGAGACGAGGTGGCGTTTCTCCGGACACACACTTTCCACACGATGCACGTCGTATTGCCCAGAACCGCCACCAGCATGACTGCAAGCAGCAGAACACGGTGGTGTGTGTAGCCGAGCAAGTCTTCACAAGACGACACTGCATTGGTAGTTGGGGCCAAACACGAACCGTCAGCCGGAAAAGAGTCGGGCAGACTTTGGCGACAACACAGCGTAAAGTCGTCAGACAGGATGGAGCGCAGCTTACGCAGTTGTTTAAGAACGTCTCGTGGATAGTTCTGAAGCCGGTTACCTCGTAGGTCCACTTCAGTCAAGTTCGGTGTAGCTGAGAAGCCAGCGTCCGGCACAATGTCGACAGCGCTGAAGGAAATATTTAAGTGGGTCAGCTGTGGGAAACAGGAAATGTTTTCACTGCTGAAGATGGTTAAGGAGGAAAAGGACAGGTCTAGAGCCCGGAGGGTGCTCTGTTTCAGCTCTGATTTGCCTGTGGAAAGATGCACAAGTGGGTTTCTCGACAAAATCAAAGTTTTCAGATTGAGTAGAGTCAGGAATACGTCCACGTGCAGTGAAGAGATCCGATTCTGACTCAGGTCCAGAGTCCTCAGGTTCGGTAGGTCCATCTCCGTCACCTGATGCAGCCCACACCTTGCTAGACTCAGCCACACCAGGTGCGCGTGACCTGTGACGTCACGGAGTTTCATGGCAGAGCCTGAAGCGTCCAGGTAACGCAGGCGGGGAAAGGAGGTCACGGAGATCCGATGGGAACAGACGAAGGCGTGGCCTTGACACGCACAGCCCAGAGGACAGCCGTCGTCACACAGCCACTCGTCGTCACGCTGCGGACACTGGGGCCAGCCGTCACACAGGTGGTCAGCGTGCACGCACACACGGGACGACAGACAGCGGTAGAAACCCGGACACTGGTACTCCCGGCACTCACGCTCATCTTCTCCTCCTGGACAGTCTTTGAAATCGTTACAGCGGAGGTAGACAGGCAAGCAGTAGTCACTAGAACAGCGGAAATGAGTGTCCGGGCAGGGCTCAGAATCGTTCAGGCGAATCTGTGTGACTTGCCTGTTGACGTCAAAGCTGATGCTTACGGGGGTACTGAGTCTTCTAGTCGGACGAACAGTGAACAGTTTGTCCTCAGGACGGAACTCATCGCAAAGTGCTTCATCTGACTCGTCGAAGCAATCCTTGTCCCAGTTGCATCGCTTGTGGTTGTCCACGCACTGTCCGTTGTGACACCGAAACCCCGTGCAGACTTCTCGGTATAAGCAGAACGTCTCGTCCGATGCGTCACTGCAGTCCTCTCTGAAGTCACACACCAACGTATAATGCAATGTCATCGTGGCGTCATCACACTCGAACATTGACGTGGCGAAATCGTAGGCCGATCCCGCAGTGACACTTTCTAACCTGCATTCGTTGACGTATGCATCGTCCACTCGACAGTGGCTTCTAGGATCGCACGATAAGAATGAATGGGTGAAGTGACCACCGCGACAAAGCTCAAACGCCTTGTCTGACCGGTTTAGCCGTGATGCTACAGCGGGAAAAACGACGCTCGTCGGTTCTCTCTGCTGCACGACCTGCTGGCAAAGAAAGAATTGTTTAATTTCACTCTCACATTTTGTGAACTTGACCTGAAGGTCATAGAAAACAAGTCCGCACAATTCGTAATATCTGTCGTACGATGTGCGCAGGGTCGATGATGACACGAGACCAGCGACCTGAGCGATGGAGCTGTCAAACCATTTCATTGCATACTTGTACAGGTCTGGAAAACTCGAGTCTCCGCTGCGCAGACCAAACAGTGCAGGATGCAGCCGCTTCCCGTACTGAAACATCTTTCTCACGCTTTCCCATTCAGACTCCGTTTTCATCATTGCAAGGTCGCCGCTGAGTAGCTCGCATTCTCTCTGTGCGCCGTGTGACGAGATGAGACGCTCCCAGTCGATGTACGAGAAGCATTTACCGCCCGAACTCACCCTTCCCTTGCACAGCGCACTGCTGAATGAGCAGTGTTCACCCTCGTCCTCATTCCCTTCGCACTCGGCTTCAAGGTTGCAGTCCAAGTGCTGCTTAAAGGTGGAGTAGACAGGCGTGGAACAGTTGAAAAGGCCGCTGGCCAGTTTCTGGGGTGTCTGTGACGTCGGGTGAAAAGAGAACAAGGCTTTGAAACCGGTCGCCCCGAGCGGGCAGTTCGTTCCAGTTTCAAAATGAAACCGAAGTGACGAGTTGTACACTTCTGCCGGGATAATTTCCGGCTTTCCACATTTGATGAATATTAGCGTTGCCCCGCCGGTTCTGTTGAGCGAGTACAAGCTCAGTCCTTTTCCCGCGGGGCAGTCTGACCAGAAATTAAGCATGTGAAAGCGTGAAAAGCTCAGCATGACCACGTGATTTTCCGGCACACGCAAAGTATAGGAGGCGCGCGTAAAACAGAGGTAGCTCTTCATTCCATCGTAACCCCACTGTGATATGTCGCCAGTCTGTGGAGTGCTGAACCGGACAGATAAACCTTTCCGAACATCCTCCTTGAAAGACTCGAACTCAATCTTAAATGCTGGGGTGCATGAAGTGTTGGGACGGATTAGCAGGTTAAAGAAAAATCGCCTATTTTCTGTAAACATTTGCGTGCGGTTAGTTTTGCAGGTAAATGTCTTGATATCCCGGCCCGTGAGACCGAAGTACCTTGCAGAGGAATAGGAATGTGCCACAGTTAACGAATAGTTGCCACAACACACGTCATCCAACGCCACAAGCAGCAGATATAGGAACGTATATCCCTCAGGCGTCTCTATGCTCAACAAACAATCGTGGCTATATTCCGACCAGGGAATCTTCCCGTATATACCACGTACAGCACCTTTCTTGCGAGAGAACAGAATAAATTTATCGCTAGAGCAGTCGTCAAAAACGAGCTTCATTTCAGCGGTAGCGGCCCTGCTGTGCTGGCTATATTCTGTCTCTTGATCTTTCGGGTTGACTGTTCTAAGTTCTGACTCTTCACCCACCGTGGAGAGAGTTGTGTCTTTTGTTTTCTGGGTTGGTACTAGGGAAATACCCGTTTCGAGCGAGGATGGGTCAAAGCGTTGGAAAGATTTATGTATGTTGTTGACCCTCCCCGGTGTTATGGAAACAAATTCTTGCGATGACCGTGATGAAATATTTTGTGTCAGTGCAGAATATGAATAGGGAAAGTCGATTGTTTGTAACGGTCCTCCAGACCACCCGGCCAAGCCTTTCAGTCCACGTGCACACAGAATAAGCAGGACAATTCTCAGGATCGCCGTTGCTTGACCCGGCAGACACGCGACCATTCCAGTCACCGGTACCCCCCTGACAGTAACGGGTGATTTGTGTATGTTCAGCATCGTTTGAAACAGCTCAGAAACAAAACGACGGGCAAACCAAAGCAGGAACGCTTCTTAAACACTAAATACTATGTTTATGTGTGTCGCTATCGCCCCCTCCGTTTTGCGAACAGCGTATTTGAGGAAGATACGGTGATGCGCATTTCAGAGCCCCGATTCAGCATCGCGTTGGCTGACTCTGGCTAAATTTGCGAGCTTTCGTTCAATGCTGCTTCACGTCCTCAGAGACCGTAAGGACTATTAGGGGCGGGGAGCCCAGGACGTCCACCTCTTCTTTCACACAGCTCCTGAGCTCTGATTTGTGAGCACTATGCGAAGCGCTGTCATCCAAACACTAGAGCTGTGGAGCTGTCGATAGGCTCCTAGCCTGTGACGACACCAGGTGATCACACCCAGCTTGAACGGGTGAATCAGAGCAAATCCTCCAACCGTAATCAGATTATGGTGTCATCAGATGTGACACGTGGCCTGAACTGCTGTACTGGAGCGAACTTCCGGTGAAGGTCTTCTTCCTCAAATGTTGCTTTACGTCCACAGAGACAATCTGGACTATTAGGGACGGGGAGCCCAAGACGTCCACCTCAACTTTCACACAGCTCCCAAACTCTGCTGGCATTCAAGTTCAATGTTGCTTGACGTCCACAGAGACCATAAGGACTATTAGGGACGGGGAGCCCAGGACGTCCACCTCGACTTTCACACAGTTCCTGAGTCCTACTGACATTCAAGTTCAGTGTTGCTTTACGTCCACAGAAACCGTAGGTTTATTAGGGACGGGAGCCCAGGACGTCCACCTCGACTTTCACACAGCTCCTGAGCTCTGTCCTGTGATGGTCAACTCTAGCGCGGTGGATGACTACACAGCCATCCTGACGACATCACAATGATGTCACACCTGGCCCAACCTACGACATCAAAATGACGTCACATGTGGCCCAATGCGGTGTATTTCGCAGAGAAACTGTGCGAGGCCTGGCATCACCGCTGGGACTGTGCTGGCTGTGCAGTTCGCCATCAAAATTAACTTCTGTCTCTCTTTAGACGGAGGCAAGTGTTCGTATGAACAACAGGATCAGTGATGGAAAAAGTCGAAAATCGTTGGCTTAATATACCGATACCCAAACTCATTCATTCAGAACAGTCACTGTTGAACTTACATTATCGCTCTGCGGTGATATTGTCTACATGTTGCCGCAGTGTCAATGTCAACTTACGAGAAAAAGCTTATGAGAACTTAGAGAACGTGCGAGTTAATGACTTAAATTGGTGATTTGTTTAAACAGTTATATTCTTTATCTGTCGTACGTTGTAGTTCCCTAACTGGTATTTAAAAACAACTAATCATATTGATGATCTGATTGTCTATTGTTATTAATGAGTACTTAATATATCAGGGGATGGGGATGGCCATAATAACCTCTCTCTCTCTCTCTCTCTCCTCTCTCTCTCTCTCTCTCTCTCTCTCTCTCTCTCTCTCTCTCTCCATTCACTTTCATACGTGCGCGTTCGCGCACGAGCGCGCGCGCGCACACACACACACACACACACACACTCACACACACACACACACACACACACACACACACACACACACACACTATCACACACTACACACACACACACACACACACACACACACACACACACACACACACACACACACACACAGATTAAGTGTTTCTCACCACACACACACACACACACACACACACACACACACACACACACACACACACACACACACACACACACACACACACACAACATCACACACACCACACACAACACACACACACACACACACACACACACACACACACACACACACACACACACACACTCACACACACACACACACACACACACACACACACACACACACACACACACACACACACACACACACACACACACACACACAGAGATTAAGTGTTTCAGTCAAATTCACGCAAACCACCCAGCTTCTGATGCCAAAAAACTGAAAGTGTCGGGCTGCTGATGAATGAGGCACTGTCGGTGTCTGTAATTGCTACCGTGGTAAATTCTCTTTGGAATTGTCATTAACCTTTCCCGTTATCGCTCTGACGAACAATCGGAACCACGGCTGGACGATTAATCAGTGCTTAGAGATGCGCGAAGGGAAGCCAACTACTATTTCTTGCACGAAAAATTAATGGGTATTCAGCAACAAGTGATTACGATTAGCGAGAGCCGGCAATGGACTCAGTTTAATATTTCAATAGTTGGTTTTTGCTGCTGATGTCTTTTTGTCACGTTCTGATTTCACGCGCAATTAATTATCGGCGTAAATCGTTAGTCGTATGCAGCACGAGAACGCATAAAGCCGAGACTTTAATTACGTTGGTGTAGTTCGTGAAAATTCACTTTTCCTGCACGTACAATGACAAGGATCTGTGGCCGACCCGTCGCCTTGCACCCGCAGACAAATCCCGTAAAGTAAACGTATAAGGCCTCCTACACCAGTTAGGCTACACTTTAAACAGCCCGAGGTTTTCTTTGGTTCAGAGCATATGTTTGTAGTTTCCTCGTTCTCTCCCGTCTGCGAGAAGTAGAGGAGCTGCACTAGTGGTGGATGTGCCAACGAAATGACTGGAGATTTGTCCAGTCTCCGTTTTTTTGTTTTGTTTTTAGTTTTTTTGTTTTTCTCGAGATATGTTAATTATGACGTTCTGATTGGCTGAAATGGGTCACTGGCAGCCTGGAACCCTCTGTTACCTTTCGTCCTGTGGTGACCCTACACGGTTGACAGGGCGTTAAAATCCAAGAACTACATAACCTCTATTACCCTTTCTCTGTTCTAGTTTGCTCCTCATTGTGCTTCGTGTAACTATCGGCTTGTCGACGCTGTGTGCCAATAAAACTTGTACCAACAACAAAGGGACTGAACCGGAAGTAAGTGCATCAGTATTATAACAGATCTTTATGTTCGTTCACTTGTTTGATGCATAATTATATTACTGTATGACCGAGAGAGAGACAGAGCAGGGTTCCATATATAACACCGACACCATTGTTACTTACCAGTAAGATTGGTGCTCGAATATCAGTAGAATTCCTCAGAAATAACGAGAGAAATACACAGAACGGGTTCGCAGGATAAGCAGCTAGTTCCTTTCAGTTCTGTCAACGCTGCCTGGAACGCTGAAAGAAAATAAGTTCACGAAACGAACTGCTGAGAGGTGCTTGCGAGAAGTTAATCAAAGACAGGCTAGAGTCCCTTAGCGTTAACCTTAGGGTCCCTCAGTGTTAACCTTAGGGTCCCTCAGTGTTAACATTAGGGTCCCTTAGTGTTAACATTAGGGTCCTTTGGTGATAACATTAGGGTCCCTTGGTGATAACATTAGGGTCCCTTAGTGTTAACATTAGGGTCCCTTGGTGTTAACATTAGGGTCCCTTGGTGATAACATTAGGGTCCCTTAGTGTTAACATTAGGGTCCCTTAGTGTTAACATTAGGGCCCTTAGTGTTAACATTAGGGTCCCTTAGTGTTAACATTAGGGCCCCTTAGTGTTAACATTAGGGTCCCTTAGTGTTAACATTGCGCTTTGGAAATAACGCTGCAGATTAGTACAGCGTTTTCTACAGAAGTATAACATTTCGTTCCATTGACTCAGACACCTTATCCAAACCTCCCACGATAGGGGATAGAAGGGTGGGGTGGTTAAGCAGTTAAGGCAACGGGCCCGGAATCGAGAGGCTGCGGGTTCAAATCGTGGATGGGCGGCTACCTTCTTGTTGTTCATGCGATTTGCATCACGAGAGAAAGCAACACCGTGCAATATGCTGGACTAAGACCAAAAAACCCGGCGACAAACGACTGCAACAAAATACAGAAAAATGCAGCAGCTGTAATGACGACGATGATGTCAATTGATAAATATTTCTTGATTTAAAGGAGGAATACAGAGGAACAGATCAGAACCTTGTCAACTGGGGAAAAATGTAATGTCTTTTAACAGATTTAATAATAATAAAATAAATACATTTAAAAAAAGACTTCAGAGCGCGTGCATAATTATGAATATGCAGACCTCGACCATTTCGCGATACGACTGAAAATGGCAACCGACTCGAGCATTTCTGGTCTTCATATTCTGTTGATCGTTACTGGCATGACTATGTGTGTGTGGAAGTGCTACTCGGAGGACTCAGCTAACAACGCATTCGCCTTCCTGTTGACTACAGTAACCGTCATTTCAAGTACTGTTTCTGCTTCTAACATGGCGTCGTCATCTTTATCCACGCTTTCTTCCCATACTGAAAGAGCAAATGACCGGATGATGCTAGTCTTATTAGAAGAAATTAATCATCGCGAGGACAAATCGGTCTCTGTGCTTACGTCTTTCATGACGTCTAACTCTTCTGGCTATATTACGACAGGTACGTGCAACTACTACTCCAACAGATGTGATCAGAACACTACGGTCAGAGTGACTGTTCCTGACAATCATGTCATTCTGGTCAGCTTCCCTGTCTTTGATTTACGGTGGCCTTGGTATTCCGAGCATAAAGGTTTCGTGGAACTGTTAACCACGGAAAAAAGCGGCAATGTGACGCCAATCTGGAGATTCAGCTCTTTCGAAACCATACCCCCTGACCTCTACTCCACGTCTATTTTGATCCGACTGGTCATCCCCCGGCAGTCTAACCTCATTCGAGGTTTCAAGATGGTGTTTACCGTTCACCCTGTCGCGCAGATTCCACCCAAAGTGAGCGAGGGGGTCTTCAACTGTTCAGTGTCCTTCTACGAGACCTTCAAGGAGCATTTCCACTGCAACCAGAAGGCGGAGTGTTCAGGAGGGGAGGACGAGGGCGAGCAGTGCTCACTCAGCGGCTCTCTCTGTCACGGAGGGCTGACCGTGGGCAGCAAATGTTACTTCACGATCCGCAAGAGCCAGGCGCTGACGTGGCAAAAAGCGAGAAGGGAGTGCGAGAAACTGGGCGGGGACCTGGCCACGATTCGGTCTCACGACGAGTGGACAGCGTTCGCACAGTCGCGAAAAGCTGGGAGCGTAGTTAGCGAAGCGTACGTGGGCATGCAAAGCTTTCACTCGTCGCTGCCGAATATCTACAGAAAGCTGTACGTGTGGGTGGATGGCGTTGCGAACTACCACCTGAGCACCAGAACTCTGCGCTCCAGTTCATTCTTTGAGGAAATCTGTTTCTCCCAGAGCGGCGTTGGAATATATTTCCAAATACTCTTCTACGTTGCCTGCGACAATGCGCGTTTAAAGACCTTTATCTGTGAAATGCAAGGGCGCGTTGCAGCGTCGAACTCTTCAGTGACTTTTCCAGAGGTCAACGACACGAGCATTCTTCAGCTGGTACGCCCACCTCTCGTGACGTGCAGTGGCGGCCACGTGACTCACAAATTTATGTTGTGTGACCCAAGAAGTCACTGCGGGACAGACCGTTACATTTCACAATGTGACGTTTTTGACAGCGGTGCTGCGCGAGGAACTGGCGTAATGATGTTTGCGTGTGATGACGCCAAGACGACGGTACCGTACACGTTGGTGTGTGACTTCAGAAAGGACTGCGAGGACGCTTCTGACGAGATGTTCTGCGTACACACAAACGAATGCTGGGGCTTTCGCTGTCGCAGCGGCCAGTGTGTGCACAGCTCGACAAGGTGCGACTTGGCCGAGGACTGCTGGGACGGGTCGGACGAGTTGTGCACGCACTACTTCAACAGGTACGGCACGACCAACCGACTGCCTCCACCCGCCCTGATCGACTTTGATTCCTACGGAGGCTTTACTCAAACAGAGCTGGGAAAAGACGACCCCTGTCCCCAGACACACTTCCGCTGCCCCGAAGGATACTGCCTGCCGCTGTATTGTCGGTGCAATGGCGTCAGCGATTGTTGGGGCAAGGAGGACGAAGCGGGCTGCGAGGCTTACCAGTGTCCGGGTTTCTACCGCTGTCTGTCGTCCCGTGTGTGCGTGCACGCTGACCACCTGTGTGACGGCTGGCCCCAGTGTCCGCAGCGTGACGACGAGTGGCTGTGTGACGACGGCTGTCCTCTGGGCTGTGCGTGTCAAGGCCACGCCACCGTTTGTTCCCATCCCTTCAACGTCACTTCCTTCCCCGATCTGCGTTACTTGGATGCTGCCGGATCGGGCATGACGCTCGATGACGTCACAGGTCACGCGTACCTGGTGTGGCTGAGTCTAGCAAGGTGTGGGCTGCATCAGGTGACGGAGATGGACCTACCGAACCTGAGGACTCTGGACCTGAGTCAGAATCGGATCTCTTTACTCCACATGGACGTATTCCTGGTACTGAAAAACGTGAGGGTTTTGCGTCTGTCGAAAAATCCTATAGTTTCTATGGTGAGCGAAGCGACAGACGTAGTGCAAAGCAATCTCGTAGCTGTTGACCTGTCTGGCACGGCAATGAAACGTTTTAACAGCTCGGTGCTGTCCAACTATCCGAGGGTGCGAATATTAAACATGACGAACAGTGCGCTGACGAGTATTTCGACGGGCGGATTCAAGCACATGCCAAACCTAAGGCACATTGACCTGAGAGGAAACAAAGTGCACGACTTTCCTACAGACGTTTTCCACACTCTGACCAGACTGCAGACCATCTACGCTGACAACTACAAGCTGTGCTGTAAGGATTTGCTACCACCTCGGTTTGACAAAAAGAAATGTTACGCACCCATGGACGAAGTTTCCTCGTGTGAAGATCTTCTCCGCTCGAACACATACAGAACGTTCCTGTGG
This sequence comes from Alviniconcha marisindica, assembly GCA_018857735.1. Taxonomy (NCBI): domain Eukaryota; kingdom Metazoa; phylum Mollusca; class Gastropoda; family Provannidae; genus Alviniconcha; species Alviniconcha marisindica. The sequence goes on along the minus strand of JABMCL010002046.1, from coordinate 1,216,830 downwards.
CTCTTCTCTGTGCTGTCTGTCGTCGGCAACATGGGTTGCTTGCTCACCCGAGTCTTCCTGTTGAAGAGCAAATCTCTCACTTCCTTCAGTATTTTCGTCGCCAACTTGAGCATCGCGGATCTCATCATGGGAGTCTACCTGGCTATGGTTGGAGCGGCCGACCATGTTTATCGCGGCCAGTATTTCGTGTACGAACAAACGTGGAAGTCGAGCATATCGTGCAAAATAGGTGGGTTTTTGTCTTTCCTGTCCAGCGAGACGTCCGCCTTTTTCATCTGCCTCATCACACTAGATCGGTTTTTGGTGCTGAGTTCGCCCTTTGGCGAAGTGCACTTCAAGAGACGGTCTGCCGCGGCTGTGTGCTCGCTGGCGTGGACATTGGGTTTGTGCTTGGCCGCTGTCCCTCTGCTGCCCATGACATCGGACTGGGATTTCTACAGCCAGACAGGAATCTGCATCCCCCTGCCCGTCACCAGGGGCAGCTTCAAAGGGCGGCACTACGCTTTCGGCATCATGATCATCTTCAACCTCGTGCTGTTCCTGCTAATTGCCACTGGTCAGGCGATGATCTACTGGACCATCCGGACCACCTCCATGGCCAAAGCCTCTACGAGGAAGACGAAGGACCTGGCGATCGCTCGCCGCCTTGTGTCGGTCGTGCTGTCCGACTTCCTCTGCTGGTTCCCCATCGGCCTGTTGGGGACGATGGCTGCCAGCGGCATCCCCATCCCTGGCGAGGTCAACGTGGGCATGGCCACCTTCGTGCTGCCCTTCAACGCCGCGCTCAACCCCTTCCTCTACACGTTCAAAACCTTGTCGGAGAGATGGAGGAAGCTGGAGGAGGAGAGGTTGCTGAAGCAGCTGGAGTCGCGCAGTCTGGACACGTAGGGGGTATATACTGACCATCGGCTATTGCCCGCACGTAGGGGTACATATTGACCATCGGCTATTGTCCACACGTAAGGGTATATACTGACCTTCGACTATTGTCCCCACGTAGGGGTATATATACTGACCATCGGCTATTGTCCACACGTAGGGAGCATATACTGACCTTCGACTGTTGCCCACACGTAGGGGTATATACTGACCATCGACAATTGTCCACACGTAGGGGGTATGTATCCTGACCAACGACTATTGTCCTCACGTAGGGCCTGTACTGACCAACGCGTATTGCCTGCACGTAGTGGTACGTACTGACCATCAGCTGTTGCAAACACGTTGGGGTACATACTGACCATCAACTATTTCCCACACATAGGGGTACATACTGACCATCGACTATTGCCCACACATAGGGGTATATACTGACCATCGACTATTGCCCACACATAGGGGTATATACTGACCATCGACTATTGCCCACACATAGGGGTATATACTGACCATCGACTATTGCCCACACATAGGGGTATATACTGACCATCGACTTGTCCCACACATAGGGGTATATACTGACCATCGACAATTGTCCACACGTAGGGGGTATGTATCCTGACCAACGACTATTGTCCTCACGTAGGGCCTGTACTGACCAACGCGTATTGCCTGCACGTAGTGGTACGTACTGACCATCAGCTGTTGCAAACACGTTGGGGTACATACTGACCATCGACTATTTCCCACACATAGGGGTATATACTGACCATCGACTATTGCCCACACATAGGGGTATATACTGACCATCGACTATTGCCCACACATAGGGGTATATACTGACCATCGACTATTGTCCCACACATAGGGGTATATACTGACCATCGACTATTGCCCACACATAGGGGTATATACTGACCATCGACTATTGCCCACACATAGGGGTATATACTGACCATCGACTATTTCCCACACATAGGGGTATATACTGACCATCGACTATTGCCCACACATAGGGGTATATACTGACCATCGACTATTGCCCACACATAGGGGTATATACTGACCATCGACTATTTCCCACACATAGGGGTATATACTGACCATCGACTATTGCCCACACATAGGGGTATATACTGACCATCGACTATTGCCCACACATAGGGGTATATACTAACCATCGACTATTGCCCACACATAGGGGTATATACTGACCATCGACTATTGCCCGCACATAGGGGTATATACTGACCATCGACTATTTCCCACACATAGGGGTATATACTGACCATCGACTATTTCCCACACATAGGGGTATATACTGACCATCGACTATTTCCCACACATAGGGGTATATACTGACCATCGACTATTGCCCACACATAGGGGTATATACTGACCATCGACTATTGCCCACACATAGGGGTATATACTGACCATCAGCTGTTGCAAACACGTTGGGGTACAAACTGACCATCAACTATTTCCCACACATAGGGGTATATACTGACCATCGATCATTGTCCACGCGTAGGGGTACACACTGACCATTGGCTATTGTCCACACATAGGAGGTATATACACTGACCATAGACTATTGTCCACTTTCCCAAGCCGAAATAGTTCAGAGCAATCATTTGATAGAAACCCTTATAAAAAATAAACAAATAAATAATCGAAGCAAAGCTGACTGGCAGCGTTGTGATAAGGAATCAAAAGACGAATGTTTAAAACTGAGACATGTAAATATGTGTATATGTGTGTTTATATGTTGAGCCACTCTGGAGATCAAAGGACTATGTCCGTCCGGTCTTGAATAAAAATTCGTTCGGTCTTATGCTTGTACACACCTGTATTGCTGAGTGTGCCTGAAATGGAGGGTTATAATATATACATGCCATGGGGGGGGGGGGGGGGGGGGGGGGGGGGCGGCATCCTTTTTTGAGGATGTACCTCTGGTGGAGTTCATGTACCTTGTATTTACTCGCATGCCAGGTGAGAGTTACTGTAGGCGACTCCTGCCTTTGTTGTTGTGTTTGTGTGACGTCTTCCCTTATTTGTTGGCTATTCAAAAGGTTGAGAGAAAAATACGTAACAAGAATTTGTAAGCGTACTTTTCAACCTTTTGTTTGCTTTGATCGTGATATGCACCTAGCCAATGTAGTCTACTGCTGGAAACTTGGTTGATGTGTTCTACTGCTACAAACCAAGCTGATGTAGTCTACTAAATGAAATCTAGCTGGTGCGTTCTACTGATACAAACCTAGCTCTTCCAACCTTCTTCTCGCAACACATCATGTTGGATATTTCATACACGCCTTACATGTCTGTTTGCACACCTCTTGTCTGGCTGGTTGGTTGGTTGGTTGGTTGGTTAGTCTGGTTTAACGCCGGGTTGTCTCCGAAGAGGCGGGCTACTGGAGAGGCCCGAGATCCCATGAGGTGGGGAAGAGGGAGACTGTACCTAACGCTGCGCTGTCACCAAGACAACGATTCAACATTTTCTGCATTAAGATGGGCTGGTTCGGTTGTGTTGCTTAATGTTCTCAGATGTCATTTGACATATTAGGGACAAGCTGAGACCAATGCCGAAGCATGGTTCAATATAGCTTTACGTCCACGGAAACCAGAAGGCTCGTTAGGACGGACAGCCCAGGACGGCCACCTCGACTCTCACACAGCTCCTGGACTGTGTTAAGATGGGCAGCGGCGAGAGCCATTTTAATGTTTCGTTAACTGTGAGGCGCAAAGTCACGAGACTGTGACAGTGTACAAAAATCATAGCTAGTGAAGAAAAGAGAGAAAAAAAAGAAGGCCGAAGCGGAATGGAACCGAGGTCCTCGTGTTTGTTACTTTGTATACGTTTTATTTGCCATTTTAGCCCTAATATAACCCTGTGTAGTTGACTGGGCTCAAATCGCCAACTAACTAACTGCCAGTTTGTACACGGCTTTCGCCCTGAGGTAACTGTCACGGTTCACCGGACGTTAAAAACCAATAGCCTACATGTGTCTGAGGATGAACTGAATTGCCTGGAAGGGATGTAAACAGTCAGACCATTTCGTACGCCTACCTGCCAGTTTGCACATGACGCCGGTCACCACCAGCCAGAGCAGGCGTGGAAAAGCCTACTGGGGGTTCGCCAAGGCGTCCATCGAGGAGAAGGTTGGGGGGTCGCCTGGTTGGTCGACAAGGAATATTTGGTTTGTCGATCATCCAGTCTTCCAACTCTTCTCTTCTTATGTCCACCCGCCAGGAGTGACCCGGAAGCAGCTATGACCATGACGACCCAAAGACCGACCGACCATCATCGTCCTGAGCTGACTCAGTGCGGCTGACGGAACGTTAAAAGCAAAGAACTAACCGACCAATCCGTCGAACCTCTGCTGGGTCGGCTTCGCTGGCGTAGCTTCGCAGTAGTCTGGAATAAAGTGAATATCTGTTAGAGCTG
>JABMCL010002046.1:1197500-1205000 GCA_018857735.1 Alviniconcha marisindica | reverse complement strand
CACTACGGTAAACCACTCTTGACCAGATGAATTTTCTTAGCTACACACACTACGGTAAACCCCTCTTGACCAGATTAATTTTCTTAGCTACACACACTACGGTAAACCCCTCTTGACCAGATTAATTTTCTTAGCTACACACACTACGGTAAACCCCTCTTGACCAGATTAATTTTCTTAGCTACACCCCACTACGGTAAACCCCTCTTGACCAGATTAATTTTCTTAGCTACACACACTACGGTAAACCCCTCTTGACCAGATTAATTTTCTTAGCTACACACACTACGGTAAACCCCTCTTGACCAGATTAATTTTCTTAGCTACACACACTACGGTAAACCCCTCTTGACCAGATTAATTTTCTTAGCTACACACACACTACGGTAAACCCCTCTTGACCAGATAAATTTTCTTAGCTACACACACTACGGTAAACCCCTCTTGACCAGATTAATTTTCTTAGCTACACACACTACGGTAAACCCCTCTTGACCAGATTAATTTTCTTAGCTACACACACACTACGGTAAACCCCTCTTGACCAGATTAATTTTCTTAGCTACACACACTACGGTAAACCCCTCTTGACCAGATTAATTTTCTTAGCTACACACACTACGGTAAACCCCTCTTGACCAGATTAATTTTCTTAGCTAACACACACTACGGTAAACCCCTCTTGACCAGATTAATTTTCTTAGCTACACACACACTACGGTAAACCCCTCTTGACCAGATTAATTTTCTTAGCTACACACACACTACGGTAAACCCCTCTTGACCAGATTAATTTTCTTAGCTACACACACTACGGTAAACCCCTCTTGACCAGATTAATTTTCTTAGCTACACACACTACGGTAAACCCCTCTTGACCAGATTAATTTTCCTAGCTGTACACACTACGGTAAACCCCTCTTGACCAGATTAATTTTCTTAGCTACACACACTACGGTAAACCCCTCTTGACCAGATTAATTTTCCTAGCTGTACACACTACGGTAAACCCCTCTTGACCAGATTAATTTTCTTAGCTACACACACTACGGTAAACCCCTCTTGACCAGATTAATTTTCTTAGCTACACACACTACGGTAAACCCCTCTTGACCAGATTAATTTTCTTAGCTACACACACTACGGTAAACCCCTCTTGACCAGATTAATTTTCTTAGCTACACACACACTACGGTAAACCCCTCTTGACCAGATTAATTTTCTTAGCTACACACACTACGGTAAACCCCTCTTGACCAGATTAATTTTCTTAGCTACACACACTACGGTAAACCCCTCTTGACCAGATTAATTTTCCTAGCTGTACACACTACGGTAAACCCCTCTTGACCAGATTAATTTTCTTAGCTACACACACTACGGTAAACCCCTCTTGACCAGATTAATTTTCCTAGCTGTACACACTACGGTAAACCCCTCTTGACCAGATTAATTTTCTTAGCTACACACACTACGGTAAACCCCTCTTGACCAGATTAATTTTCTTAGCTGTACACACTACGGTAAACCCCTCTTGACCAGATTAATTTTCTTAGCTGTACACACTACGGTAAACCCCTCTTGACCAGATTAATTTTCCTAGCTGTACACACTACGGTAAACCCCTCTTGACCAGATTAATTTTCCTAGCTGTACACACTACGGTAAACCCCTCTTGACCAGATTAATTTTCCTAGCTGTACACACTACGGTAAACCCCTCTTGACCTGACTTCGTAGTTGCACACTACCGCAAACCACTCTGAACCGCCTGCACAAAGGGCGAGCCACTCCAGTTTGGGCCACACAAACGAAAATCTCGTCCTAGGTGTGCAGACAGCGAACTACATTTGATTACACAAGCGGCAGTAGCCGTTTTTAGCTACACAAATGGTGGCAAGCTCCAGTGCATGCTACAGACACACAGCAATAAAAAATATTTTAAAAAAATAAAAAAATAAAAAAGCGAGTCCGCAAATACAAAGAGCCAGCAGATTCTAGCATCACACTTGGTGGTAACAGACCCCTTTCACTTAGATTTTCTTAGCTACACACGCTACGGTAAACCACTCTTGACTGGACTGGCGTGTAAAATCTGCCGGAAGTAGGAGGGAACACGTCAGCTGGGTTGCTGGCCGAGCGCATAGCTGTTTTTCCCTGGTACTAGTAGTAGTGAAAACTTTGCATTTCACGTCGACAAGATGAGCGCAAAAGATCACTGCCGTATAATCCACTGCACTACTGGTCGAATAAAAGCCAGGAATCCCGCGGAACATCTGTCAATTAGTTTCAGTAAAAAGGCAAAGTATCGTATTCCGCGGCGCTGACTCGAGAATGATCCCCGGCCCAGTCTGTTGACAATTTACGTTGTTGTTGTTTTTTACGTGTTTTTTTCTTTTTCTTTCTACCCCCAATCTCATTCAAGTGTACCGGTTGTGCACTTAATAACTACAGTATATATCACTGTTGTTAGAACGAGAGAATGTGTGTGCGTGAGGGAGGCGGGGGGAATAACTGCGGTATTCACGGTGAGTAGGCTGTCGGTTGCCAGCAGGACGTGTCACTAGTGTCGCGGTGTGCATGTGAGGGTGAGTGTGTTGCTGTGTTGAGACCTTCCATTTCTGATCTCTTACCTTACATTTTACTATAATTATGTACAATCGTTTAGGCTAACTCTCTCTCTCTCTCTCTCTCTCTCTCTCTCTCTCTCTCTCTCTCTCTCTCTCTCTCTCTCTCTTCTCTGTCTGTTCTGTCTGTCTTCTTCTTCTGTCTCTCTCTCTCTTCTCTCTCTCTCTCTCTCTCTTCTCTCTCTCTCTCTCTCTCTCTCTCTCTCTCTGTCGTTCTCTTCTCTGGGGTAATTTCATATTTCTTTTCATCCTGTTTTAGGAATAATTTATGAGGCTACCGGCTTTGGTCCGTTATTTGTGTGCGTGCGTGCGTGCGTGCGTGTATGCGCGCGCGCCCGCTCATGTGTGTATCACTAGTCTATGAGAGAGAGATAGAGTGAGATATGAGGGTGGGTGTATGTATGTGTGTGTGTGGATGTGTGGGAGGCGGTGATATGGTGTATGGGTGTGGGTGTGAAGGCGGACAGGATGAGAATAATGATTATACTTGTGCCGAGTATATAGCCTATAATATTAATCTATTTGAATGTGTGAGCGGCTACTGTTTATTTGACAGCGCATTTCTGTAACCAATATTATTCTATCTAATAATGTTTATGATATCAGTATTGTCTATCTGCTGTTGCGCGCTCTTAAATTTGGAATCATTTATACATGGTCATTTTCTTTATTTTTTTCTTCTTTTAATTTTTTTTAAATTGTTCATTTAATATGTTCTTTTATGGTTTTGCTTGTTCCTTTAAATGGAATAAAGAAGTACTTAGCTTGACCTGACAAAATTAATAGAAACGGTGGACTACCGACAAACCTAATGGAAAACACACCACCAAACCACAACAGTCAAAAGACTAGCCTGCAGCAAACAAATAATGGGTGCGAGTTGAGCGACTCAAAGAGCTTTGTCATTTAATTAAAGTATGGAATGCATAAATACTCACACACAAAAGCAATAGCATAATAATACATAACTACACATACTTAGTCATACAAAACAAAGTGAAACTGACGCACACTGAAAATACAAACACCCCGCACTCATCGAGTCGCCAGCACGCGCGCACGCGCGCCCGCACTGACGCGGCACACACACACACACACACACACACACACACACACACACACACACACACACACACACACACACACACACACACACACACAGTGTTCACAGGTTTCCGTGCACGCGCCCACACCCACATACACGCACGCACACCAACCCCCACACACATACCTAGGCGGATCGCGCGCACTTGTGCTGGCGTACACTAAATGCCCCACCCCTACCCCACCCTAGCGGCTCACCCCGAAGGGAAAACAAATAAAAATAATAATAACAACAATGGCCAGCCAGGTGCCGGAGCTTCTTTGTCCAGTCAACGGATTGAATTAACTGGGGCATCGAAAATGATTCAGCCCGGTCAAATCTCAATACGCCCTAAGTCAGTGTCAGCACGTTCCCCCTACTCCGCTTTGAAGGAGTTGTAGAACTTTGTAGCCGACTCTGATTGGTTGTCGCTGTGCGACAGCGAGATAAACGAAGGGGGTCTATTAAAGCTACTCCTGGCTACACAAACAGCCTAGCACCATACTTGGTCAATAGAGCTGCTCCTAGCTATACAAAAAAACAGCCTAGCACCACAGATGGTAATAAAGCTACTCATAGCTACACAACAAGGAAGCCTTTCTAGTACCACAGATGGTAAAAAGCTACACAAACAGCAAGCCTTTCCTAGCACTACACATGATAATAAAGCTACTCTAGTTACACAAACAGCCAGCTATTCTTAGCTAAACAAACGGGAAGGCATTCGTAGCTACAGAGACAGCAAACCACTCCTAGCTACACAAACGGGAAAGCATTTCTAACTACAGAGACAACAAACCACTCCTAGCTACACAAACGGGGAGGCATTTCTAGCTATAGAGACAGCAAAACACTCCTAGCTACACAAACGGGAAGGCATTCATACATACAGAGACTGCAAACCACACAAACGGCAAGCAAATCCCAGTGACACTGTTGCAATCCATTCCTAATTACACAAACAACAAGCCGTGTAGCTAAGCACGTGCAGACAAAAACAAACCATTCGTAGCTACGTGAATGCATTCTCACAACAGTAAAATTCGGGGACAATAATGATGCGGTTCGTGATGATGATTAGTGCTAATTCCCGTGTATGTGACCCTGTGATGTTTAAAAGTCCTTCCCAGCGCCGTTAACTAGGTCTCTGTTTTGTCCAGGCGACTGTGTTTGATCCCTTTGGATCTCCATGTTTGACTGTCTTCATAATTATATCCTCTCCATTCGGAGTTAGCTAATAATCGGATTTTACCGTTGTGTCAAGCTGGGTTACCTCAAAGCGACGCGAATCAAAAAGGGAGGCACAAATTAAAGGCTGATGTATTACGAGAAAAGGAAAACTTAACGAAGAGAAGCTCATGATAATTATAAGAAACAACAACAGTTAAAGCGCTCAAAGGGTTCAAAATAAACAGCAAGAGACCACAACAAATCTGTGGACAATCAACACACAAGGGAGTTAATTAGCGCTCAAAATACGTAACACGAGTACAACAACCAAGACCTGAGTCGCCTATGGTAACTTCTTACCTGGCATGCGTGTAAATACAAGGTACATCAGCTCCACCAGAGGTACATCCTCAAAACTGTGGACAATTTGGCAAATCACCATTTACAAAGCAACAAACCAACTTTCATTTGACACGGGCTGAAGATGAGAATAACGATATGGATAAAATTAAAAATAATGATTAACAGCGAGAACAACACAGATGGTAGAGGCTACAAACACAATGAGACTGGGTTCGTCATCCAGTTTGTCAGAATCACCTCCGGATAAAATCACTGATAAAAATCCTCACATTCCTTCGCTTCTCTCAACAGATTGCCGTTTTTCACCTCTTGAATGCAGGGTACACAGCTGGAACTCATCTGGGTGGAGAAGAGAATCATTCACGTCTGAAGCGACAAAACTCTAGACAGAAACGTTTCCTTACATGACATGTCTTAATTGTCTCGTCTTCAAAATTGAATAATTTTCCTATGTGCTATGATATGATTTACACGATCTCAAATGTCACATGGCTGAAGCCGTCACAGAAAAACTGCGTGCAAGTTCCTGACGTCAGTCCAAGAATAGTCGTCTCCCATTACCAACAAAATGTCACCCACAAAGCAGTCGAGGAAACGTTCAGTACCGCTATGTTTTTACGCAGCGTAACAAATGAGTCCGTCGGTCGATGACTGCTATGTTCCGACCGTAACCTTTTCAAGGCCATAATCATTAAGCCGATGAACGCAACACTTTGTAGTCACTACCTGAATGCTCGTTTCCTCGTCGAAATACCGGATGGGTTTTTTCCCTTCCGCATCGGTGGTTTGATCGAGCGAAGTGATTCATTTCTCTTCCGTCGGCTCCTTGTTTCCTTGCCACCAAAAAACATTTCCATACTTGGTAATGTTCTGTGGTTTCCACCCCGGGTGTTCCACCCCTGGCGAGCTCAGGAGCTGTGTGAAAGTTGAGGTGGCCGTCCTGGGCTCCCGTCCCTAATAAACCTACGGTTTCTGTGGACGTAAAGCAATACTTCAACAACAGCAATTCCACCCCAGACCTCAAACACCGTCCTGATGAAAGACCACCCACTCTGAAAGCAACAGTTGTAATATATATAATGTTGACTATATATGACTTTTGAAAATAGTATGCGGTGTAAATATTGTGCGGAGAGAGGGTGTAGGAGAGACAGAAACACACACGAACACAAGCGTGCACGCTTTCCACAAAGCATTCTCAAAACGCATTGCTACAAGCATCCAGATGCACAATAGTATTATCTGATCTTCAGTGACTCGTTTTCTTAATCAAATCAACTACCATGGTGAAGAATCAACACACAAGGGAGTTAATTAGCGCTCAAAATACGTAATATACGTACAACTGCAAAGACCTGAGTCGCCTACGGTAACTCTCAACTGGCATGCGTGTAAATATAAGGTACATAAACTCGACCAGAGGTATATCCTCTATGGTATATATTTTCAGTAAAAGTGTGCAGCTTAAGATGCACATTCCCACAATGCCACTCAAAATAACTCCAAATGAAGCAGCAGAACATCTGATCAGTTCATATGACTAGTATCGGAAAAGAAAACAGAAGCAGTCAATGCTTATCTTATAAAGAACAGTAAGGGAGAAGGAGGTGGGGGGGGAGTCGGAAGGCAGTCGGAAGGACTGGGCTGAGTTGTATGGGTGTATAAAACAGGTCTCAAATGACCAGTCATTGCAATGGTAATCACTCGAAAACCTCAGTCTCTCTCTCTGCGAAAGAGACAGAGAACTGGAACTCGAGCTATAAGACTTTATTTTACAAGGATTGTAGTTTAGGTTCAGTCAAAAACCCGTCTAACAATTAGTCCTTGCGATGCTACTGATGAGTAAATATAAAATTACAGGCATAAGCTATATAACATACAGGCATGAATGAGTGAGTGAAATTTGATACATGAGAATTTCCACACAAAACATAGCGTGTTCACAGCGCCAGATGTACACATGCATACATCACTCAGTTATACATTATGAGCATACAACCTGTAAAGAAGGCAGCAGAACATCTGATCAATTCACCACCAGTATTGGAGAAAGAAAAAGAAAAGAAGAAAAAAGAAGAAGAAGAAGAAAAGCAGTCAATGCTTATCTTATAAAGAACAGTAAGGGGAGAGGGGGGAGGGGGGGGGCACTATCACAAACAGTCGGAAGGATTGGGCGGAGTATTATGTCACAGTCCATCCTATGTAACTACTTCAAGGTGTGCACGAAGTTTACGCTTGAAGGAGCTGACAAGATCTG
>JABMCL010002046.1:1177500-1180000 GCA_018857735.1 Alviniconcha marisindica | reverse complement strand
CTCCGACGTAAGCCGTCTTCAATCTGTCAGTCAGTCTGTCTGTCTGTCCGTCAGTCAGTCCGTCAGTCAGTCAGTATGCTCCTCGTCTTCACCTCCGACGTAAGCCGTCTTCAATCTGTCAGTCAGTCTGTCTGTCTGTCCGTCAGTCAGTCCGTCAGTCAGTCAATATGCTCCTCGTCTTCACCTCTGACGTAAGCCGTCGTCCATTTTGCTTGAGGCAGGCTTGATACAGTTGGAAGAGTTAGGAGTAAGAGCTAAGTTAAGTGTTACTTTAATCGGACAATACAAAAGAACTACAAAACTACGTGCAGTCGCCTTCTCTCTCTCTCTGTCTCTCTGTCTCTCTGTCTCTGTCTCTCTGTCTCTGTCTCTGTCTCTGTCTCTCTGTCTCTCTGTCTCTGTCTCTCTGTCTCTGTCTCTGTCTCTGTCTCTCTGTCTCTCTGTCTCTGTCTCTGTCTCTGTCTCTCTCTCTCCTCTCTCTCTCTCTCTCTCTCTCTCTCTCTCTCTCTCTCTCTCTCTCTCTCTCTCTCTCTCTCTCTCTCTCTCTCTCTCTCTCTCTCTGTAGCGTGTGGGCTGTGGTGGGGTGGGTCAAGCGCGTGCTTGTGTCATGCTTTGTGTTAAGGTCATTGTGCTTGTTTGCGGTGTGTGTTCAAATATATATATAAATATATATAAAGTTTATATACATATATATATATCATATATCGTTAGTTATATATATGCAGGATATTTATACTGCTTTACTCCCCTAACTCCTGCTCTGTGAACATACACATTTTTTCGTGGAAGTTTAAAACAGAAAATATTTAGCACATTAATGATAATTGTCCTTTCTTTCTCTCAGAACGGCGGAAGTGCAGAAGCTGGGGGAAGTAACTGGCCGCTGCGTGGCACCAAGGGCACTCTGTGGGAGGGAAGTAACCGTGCCGCCAGCTTCCTGTACAGCAAACATCTCTTCCACAAGACAGGGGCTGTGTATGATGGGTAACTGAAAACGAAACACCACGGTCACGTCTTACGTAGAAAATACGTCCGACACTTCTTGGTCAAAAGATGTGTTTGAGGGTGTGGTGTGGGTGTGGGGTTGTTGGTTTGTGTGTGTGGGGGGGGGGGTGTAGTGTGTTGTGTGTGTGTGTGTGTGTGTGTGTGTGTGTGTGTGTGTGGTGCGTGTGTGGAGAACGGAGGATATCAACACACACACAACACACACACACACCACACACACACACACACCACCACACACACACACACCACACACACACACCACGCACACACACACACCACGCACGCACGCACCAACACGCACAGCACACTCACACACCACGCGCGCCGCCACACACACACACACACACACACACAACAACGCAAAGCACACGCCACACACATACACACGCGCGCGCGCACGCACAACCGCACGCACCCCGCACGCACGCACGCACGCACGCACGCACCACGCACGCACGCACCACACCCCGCACACACACACACACACACACACACACACACACACACACACACAAAGAGGCAACAACAACAAAAACAAAACAAAAAACGCCACTGGGTTCCGGAAATAATTATGGCAGTGGTACTGCCTAAAGAGATGAAATTCGAAAAGATATGTAAACCTGAATGAGGCAAAAGATATTCGACATTGTGGGGAAGTTTGTCCCAGAAACAGGGGCCTTGAAAAGAGGAAGGTCTTTGATACCTGTGTTTGGTTTTGAACGAAGGAGGTCGGACCATTCTGCCCTATCGTAATCTGTTATAATTCATACCTAATGTTACTGGTTTGAGTAGGCTATCTACTCACTTGTTCACATTTAATTTATTCGTTGTTCGTGCGTCTTTCTGAGATGATGCTTCTTCCTTTTTATTTATCCTTTTCATGTATCTGATATTTGGCTGATCTTACAGTTAAGAAATGTTCCTCCTCACTGACAGAACTTCAAGATTTAAATACTGACCAACTCGTTGTTCACACTGACTCAGTCTCGGGTTCCTTGCTGTCTGCAGAATGATGCACGCAGTTGATTGGTTCCCGACCCTGATGACGTTGGTAGGCGGGAACGCATGTGAGTCACGCGCCATGTCTTCGTTCATTATTCTCTCTTTGCTATCGTTGAAATGATACACACTTTCTTGATATTCGTGTAATCTTACACGCTTTATCTTGAATAATCTTTCTTAAACTTGAAACTTCGTTGCTCAGACCAGGGTGTTTTGATTTCCTTACTTTTGTTGAACAAAATAGGCTGTGGTGTGCTGGTTTGCTGCTGTTTAGTAATCGTCCTGAGATTACTGTAGACAATAACCCCCCCGCCCCCACCCCCCCCCACCCCACCCCCCCCCCACCCACACACACACACACACACACACACACACACACACACACACACACACACACACACACACACACACACACACCCCACACAAACACACACACACAACCTCGCCCCGATAAGTCCTACACAATAAGAGGCATGCTTGAACGCGCAGGACT
>JABMCL010002046.1:1150000-1170000 GCA_018857735.1 Alviniconcha marisindica | reverse complement strand
AACATAAGTTCCTAACCTATTTTTATGATCTCCGCCTGCGTGAAATTTTCTATTACAACCTCACGGCCATGATTTGCTTCAGCAAGCTTCACACAAAATCATTCACAAACAATATCGACACTATTATCTTGGTCTTAACAATAATTAAAAAAAGAAAAAAGAAACCGACAATAAAGAAGAATAACAATGATAAACTTGCAGGAAGAACAACAAATGATGATAATAATAATAACCCCAAGAACAGCACCAAGCAAGCAAACCCGGTGCGCTTCACGTGGGGGCGAATCAAGACACAGACTGCAAAATCAAAACAAAACTTGGTACCCAGGTCACATTACCCTTTAAATAAGGACACATACGTGAATGTATTATATCCAACACCGTTGGTTCTCTTGAACTTGACGCATCGTCTTCAAGCTATACTGTCTCAGCATGCTGATAACTTAGCAAATAACACACAACCGCAACCACTCTCTTGGAAAAACGAGTAAGAGTTCAAAAATCTAAAACAGAACGAGGCCCAGAGCGCTCGTGCAGAATCAACACACTGACAAGGGAGTTAATTAGCGCTCGAAATACGTAACACAAGCATTACAACAACAAAAGAGGATGTACCTCTGGTGGAGTTTATGTACTCAATTTCAAATTCAATTCAAATTCAAATTCAAAAAACTTTAATCATCCCACTGACAAGGGGCAATTTTGTTGTGGTCATGGCGGGCTGGTAAAATAATAATACAAAAGTTAACAGAACAATACAACGAACACAAGACAGCGTCCGTAGACCACACGTTTTGTATCTTGTATTTACGATACGCATGCCAGGTGAGAGTTACCGTAGGCGACTCAGGTCTTTGTTGTACTTCTGTTATGTATTTCGAGCCCTGATTAACTCCCCTGCGTGTTGATTCTTCGAGTAAGAGTTCAGTCATACAGTCAGTGTGTATATATACAAAGTTCAGCACAACTGCATCACGAATGTGGGTACGTTGGTCTGTTTCCTGCCCTTGGGGGGCCCTGTTTTGTCGTGTCATCGGCAAAGCGCTGCCCACAGGCTCTTTTCGGCTTCCTAGGATCTGGGCCTTGCTTGGTTGGCAAGTTGGTTAAACTTTAACGCCGAGTTGTCTCCCATGAAGTACTGGCGGGGATAGAGATGCCAGGGGGTGGGGAGAAGAGGGAGACTGTACCCAACGCTACACTGTCACCACCACAATGACTCCTGCATTACGATGGGCAGTGATGCGAGCAATTATAGTGTTTCATAATTGAGGGAGGGGTGCGGGAGTCACAAGACAGCGTCCATAGAGCACAACTTTTGAAGAGAGGGGAAAGCCGAAGCGGAATCGAACCGAGGTCCTTCTGCTTACCAGCCTATATAACACCTTACCGCTAGGCCAAACCGGCTTACTGAATCTGGGCCTGTTAGAACTAGGGATTTTTTTATATGCATTTGCACCTGCTGCAAAGTTTTCAAAACCGTGGCCTGAAATCAGTCCACACTTAGCAGCCCTTCAACAACATACTCTTAGTCACAAAAATTTGAAAGTATACGTGCACGGACTTTCCCCGACGGGAGGGGGGGGGGGCAAACCTGGGTTCCCAGAGAACCCCCCACTCCCCAGGCAGGTCGAATATCGGTGTGACATATTACAGGTGAAAATCAACTGACCGCTCGACCCCTCGCCCTCCAACATTAAGTTCGGTGAAGTTAAGGCTACCAAATCACTGACCAGTGGAGGTTGAATCAGTTTGACTTCGCTTTCAAAGGCAAGGCAGTAGGCTCCAAACAATGCAGTAATGCAAAAGCATGTTACAGGCGCGCCTTTTAATACAGAAATACAGGTGCGCCTTTTAATTATGGATTTACAAAACAAAACCAAGTTACTCAGCAGTTTGTATGGGACTAGATCCTCTACACACAAAAAAGCAGACAAAAAGGTCGCTATAAATTACACAACACATTCTAAATGTGTGAAAAGCAATTTGTCAATGTGTCAAACCTTACTTTGATGCTTAATGCAATATGTGATTGAAAGAAGCATGGTTGGAACACATAATACCGGGTAGTACAAAAAACAACAGGCTATGTGGCATTTCAATGAACCCAAATTCGCAAAATAATAGGTTCATCAATTACTCTCCCATGGTTATATTCTAATTGGACATGAAGTCACTGGACAAAATAGACAGGTGACGTTTACCTCTTCTTGGTGAATCTGTTCAAATGACTTTATAGTGAAAACGACAGGTTTTGTACATGAGTATGTAGCCTACATAAAACATAGCCAACAACAGATTCAGATAGTGTTCTTGTTGATATCTTATATATGTGTAAAGTCGATTTCGTGATCAGATCTGTTAAACATCGCGTAACTGACAAGACAACATGGACTGCAGTATTTAACTGTAATATACCTACATAAAACATGGCCAACAACACATTCTGTACAGTCTTATATGTATGTATAGTCGATTTCGTGATCAGATCTGTTTAACATATTCGCATAACTGACAAGACATCATGGACAACAGTACTTAACTGTGATATAACCTACATAAAACATGGTCAACAACACATTCTGCACAGTCTTATATCTATGTATAGTCGATTTTGTGATCAGATCTGTTCAAAATATTCGTATAACTGACAAGACAGCACGGACAACAGGACTTAACTGTGGTATATTTCTCTTAATGCAAAACTACGTCCTATGGCAGCTAGGTCTCCTGCACGTGTTCACATAAACTGACAAAACAACATGGGCAACAGTACCAAACGTGTGGTACTTTTTCCTTAATGCCGAACACGTCACATGAGTACTATCTAGGTCTCTTCCACGTGTCCATATAAACTGACAAGACAACATGGACAACAGTAGCAAACTTGTGGTATATGTTCCTTAATACCAAACACGTCACATGTCAACTAGGTCTCTTCCACGTGTTCACATAAAGTAACAAGACAACATGGACAACAGTACCAAACGCGTGGTATATTTTCGTTAATTCCAATCCTGTTCACATAAACTGACAAGACAACATGGACAACAGCAGCAAACTTGTGGTAGATTTTCCTTTCTGTCAAAGACGTCACATGACAACTAGATCTCTTCCACATAAACTAACAAGACAACATGGACAACAGTAGCAAACTTGTGGTATATTTTACTTAATGCCATACACGTCACATGACAACTAGGTCTCTTCCACGTGTTCACAAAAATTAACAAGACAACATGGACAACAGTACCAAACTTGTGGTAGATTTTTCTTTCTGCCAAAGACGTCACATGACAACTAGATCTCTTCCACATAAACTAACAAGACAAGATGGACAACAGTAGCAAACTGGTGGTTTATTTTCCTTAATGCTAGTTTCGTCACATGACAGCTATCTATGTCACTCCCACGTGTTCACATAAACTGACAAAACAACATGGACAGCAGTACCAAACTTGTGGTATATTTTGCTTAATGCCATACATGTCACTTATGACAGCTAGGTCTCTTCCACATAAACTGACAAGACAACATGGACAAAATACCTGCTGTACGTAGCACATACTTTTTCTTAATGCCATTCAACACCCTTAGGACAAAGAAAATAATATCGTTTCGCGAGGTTACACGAAAAGACAGGTGACCTGTCAAAATGGACCGGATTATATGCCAGGGGTGGGAATTGTCCATGAATTCCCTGATAATAATAATATGATGTTATTATTATTATCATGAATTCCCTGATTTCAGTGGAGGTGAGGTTAGTTTTCTGAGAACACAACGATAGATTCCGCGCGAGAGACAGCGTGGTTCAAGGCTTTGCTGCAGTCATTATCATTGCACCGATTCTGGTCACAACAGATTTTAAGATATTTGTTCTAACTTTCCCAGGACAGAGGTTGGGGGGCGGAGGTAAGGACGCCACCGCCCCCCCCCCTCCCCCCCCCCCCCCCCCCCCCCCCCCTCCCCGGCTCCACAAAGCAGAACAAGTACTCGTGGCTTCATCACCTCTTGGATATGGGTGTTTGGTTCTTGTGGACAGTTCCAACCCCTGCTTACGCTGTAACACTCTAGTTCTCACGTCATCAGCGGAGGCACCGTTTCTAGGTCAATGTTCACAACGCTTTGGACAGAGTGCACTTTTTGTGGCACAACGTTTATCACGTGTTGTCTGCTACGGCCGTCAGTTTCACAACAAAAACAGCGAACGTTCACTGCCTCCAATTGCTCGGAGGATCGCTTTGATGAATTTCGACGTAAAAGCATCAGCCGAAAAACAAACACAAACCATTCGTGCGTTTGGATGCAGTTCAGGTCACAATGTTGAACAGAGTAATTTCTTTGCATTTCACTGCAGTGCCTTCAAATCCGGACCCACTGCTCAGACACACTAATATTAATTTATTCACATGTTACTGACGTGATTATCCTTGTGTTTCAATACATTTCACATTGATGGTATGTTTAGCAGACATGTTTCCTTTTACATCAATAAAATACCATCTTATTTTTTCTTACGCACACGATAAAATGTAACTTTTTCTGGTTGAGGGTCTATAACAGTCCGGGTCTATCGTATATATACCATGTACTGTACAGTTTGCGTAAGATGATGACGAAAAGTGATATCCCCAGCCTCATGCTACGAAAACATAAATCTTCGACCAGTTGCTTAAATGTTTGGGTGAAGCCTTTTCGGTGACATATATATTATATCGGCATTTTATGACTAGAATAGATCCACAATAAGAACACGACGGCGCAGGCACCCGATATGTAAAAGAGTGTGGACTAGCATCTCAAGAGGCTATAACAATGACAACATTCATACATGCGCAGTATAACAGCATTTCAATGGAATCCCGTAAATCTCAGAACCACGAACACGGCAATTCATCAGTTAGTGTATGAAAGGCAACAAATCCGGTACTAAAACACCAAGAGCGGCATGACTCATTCTCACAAAAGCCTTATCCTTACCTGTGGCCTAACTGCTCTGAGAAGGTGCATTAAAGTTTATTGTGAGCGTACATTGTATTCTGGGCATTGTGGAAATGCATCTGTTCGAGGCTTTGTGGATGTACTTCATGTTGCCCCACTCAAAAGCCATATATATATATATATATACTGAACATATCCCATGCTTTTTTCTTCTTCTTTTTTTCTTCCACTGATTTTTTTAAATAATTTTTTTATGTGTTTTTAGCGGCTTCCCATTCCGCCATGATTAAATTGCAATGCCCTTTTTGCTAGGGGAAAAAAATGAAACGTCCTGAGGGTTTTCTTCGTTTTTGGCAAAATGGTCGAAACATGGGAGGAACAACTCTTGTGCGATATATGTGCATCTAACTTTTGTGATGAAGCAGCAGCACATAATCTGGCATAATTGTAGGCCAAATTTCAAAGGTTCACTCAGCCCTCGTTATCATCCACGGAAATGACAACAATCTTACAACATTCTCCCAAGCACTGGACATGAAAACAACATAGCTCAACAAAAAAAAAAAAAAGTATCTTAGTTTACATTAGAAGACATTTCTCTTCTCAGAATATTTCAGTTAAACCACATTGTCCTTCACTCCCATCAGTCTGTACAGTGTGTGTGTGTGTGTGTGCGTGTGTGCGCGCGCGTGTGTTTGTGTGTGTGTGTGTGTGTGTGTGTGTGTGTGTGTGTGTGTGTGTGTGTGTGTGTGTGTGTGTGTGTGTTGGTGTGTGTGTGTGTGTGCATTTTTTGCATAATTATGCTTGAACACTTGTCGATATATACATTTCTTTTTCTTTTTTTTCTTTTTTGGATAACATTTTCCATCTCGATGTACATTATGTGTGTATGCTTGTTCAGCGCTTTGAGCCGCAGGGTAGGCGCTTTACAAATTTCCATTATTATTATTATTATCCCATTTTTCACCGTTAACTATTGTTTAAGTGTCGTTTTGTAGCTTATAAAGGGGATTACCCCGAAAATTCGCATGTAGTGTTTTGTCCTGATAAATAGCGTTCTTTTACAACTTAATGTGTTCGGATCTTGTCATAATCATCTTTTTCTCGTGCTTTCTCAGGACATATTACCCACTAAACCAAACCGACGGCAAAGACAATTTCTGTCATTCAATGGGAGGAAACGTTTCCACAGACTATACTTTTTTTTCAGTACAGGTTATCTTTGGGGTTGTTGTCGTCACATGTCCGTCAAATAACGATTACGGACACACGTCACACGTTCAACAAGGGACATAACAACTGAGACCTGAATGGCCTATAATAACTATCACTTGGCATGCAAGTAAAAAGAAGGTGGACAAAACCCACCGACGTTACACCATACATCATAATCTCAGTAGCCACCAGAACAAAACAGTGAGCATAAATCACGGTCTGCCATTACAGCCAACATCTACGCCCTTTCTCTAATGACAACTAACTAAACTAAAGGCTGCTTTAACGGTTTGTCTTCCCCTTTTGAGGAAAGCCAGCACACGCAGAGAAGTGGCACAACATTTGGTGGCAGTTATTGGACCTTTTGGCATGACTAGACAGATCAACGGCGACACTAAACAACAGTAACAACAACAATCATGAAGCAGATCAATGGACACCGTCTCCCAACCTGTTTAAACAGTTCAAAGCGCCGCTGAAAGGGCATCACGGATAGCTCAGTGGTTAGAGCGCCGGACTCGTGGCTGAAAGGTCGCGGGTTCGAATCCCTGCAGGAGCGGCGGGAGAATTTTCTTCTCCAGGGTCGACTTTCTGTGCTGACTCTTATTTCGGTATCCGTTCCACCCCCGTGTTACCGCAGTAGCACGTAAAAGACCCCGGTCATTCTGCCAAAAGTGCAGATGGCAGGTTACAGCTAAACACGCATACACCTTACGTATGTGGCTTTGCATGAAGTGACATGGAGCATGGTTGTATGGTGTACACAGAACTTGCGCCGAGACGGCTGCAGTTTCATGTGGCATCAGCCACGCCAGCGCTGTAAGTACACCACTTCGGTGGATATTAAAAAAACGCGCTATAAAAAGCCATTCACTCATGTAGAACCACATGCGAGCGCAGTGAGTCAGCTCAAGAGAGCGGAGAATAGCGCTGTATAAGCGAACATCAATCAATCAATCAATCAATCGTGGGTGTGATGCCGCCGCTTAACACAAAGCCAAAACGACGTCACTCCCAGCATCTTGTATGCAAATGTACCCGCTTTATACCTTAAGCTTAAGGTACAAAAGCTGCACTCATGGCGCTGCGTCATTTCGCACATGTCCCAGCACTTACGACGGAGTCCAAACAGAAAGTCTTGAAGGCATTCAGGATCACTAGTGTGTTAGCTGGACGCTGAGCTCGAAACCGCTGGCTTCTACGCCGGAGTTATTTCCCTTGGGGCGTATGTATACTGCGTTACAGTTGGCAATATTGCCCTTCAGTACAAGTTTCTAAAACGTTGTCATTTTTGCTGTTGTAATTCACCCTTTCTTACCACGCAGGAAATAATACCGGATTAATATTCCAAAGCTACAGCCCCTCTCCTCTACACACACACACACACACACACACACACACACACACACACACACACACACACACACACACACACACACACACACACACACACACACACACATGCACACACACACACACACACACGACACACACACACACAGCACATACATACATACACACACACACACACACACACACACACACACACACACACACACACACACACACACACACACACACACACACACACACACACACACACACACACACACAACACACACACACACACAACACAGAGAGAGAGAGAAGAGAGAACACACACACACACACACACACACACACACGCATCGTACGTCTCACTGCACACACACACACACACACACACACACACCACACACACACACACACACACACACACACACACACACACACACACACACACACACACACACACACACACACACACACACACACACACACCACAGCGTCTATCCTTCCAAGCAGGACACGAAACAAGGGGGCAGCTTTTTCCTCCACGGCCTCTAGTCGGGGGGTGCAAGCGAAGAACAACGTCTCCATTTCGGGGACATTCGCCAGCAGGCCTTGTCTGAAGGCATGTAGATATGTTACAGTGCTAAATCCTATACACTACTGCACAAGTATAGCTATGCCAGATGTCTTCACCTGGAGGTGCAAGCGAAGAACAACGTCTCCATTTTGGGGACATTCGCCAGCAAGTCTTGTCTGAACGTGTGTAGATATGTTACAGTGCTGAGTTCTGCACACTACTCCACGAGTATCGCCAAGCGTGCACAGCAAACAAAAAAACACTGACGTTTTTTCAGCTCTGAAAGGGATCGTGTGAAATCGTCGTTTCGGCCGTAAGGTTCTTAGCGCAGGTACACAGTTAACAAATTGACGATACGGAAACGGGGTACTCCGTTGTACATTTTCCGTGTTCCAGCCGTGTCATGGTTGACTGAGCGCAAAAGAAAAATGGTTTCTAATTTCAGGCTGTGTCAGGTGTGTATTCAAGCTGTTTCCGTGAGTCCAATTTCTGCTTCAAATCACCGTTTTCTGGATAATGATCCAACATCCACTCCTTCCGGTTACTGTCTTGTGGAAACAAATCCTGAATGCAGTTCCCCAAACCAGCACCAATTAGAAATTCATCGTCAGTCAAGACGACCCACCCATCTGTCAGGAAAATCAAATCTCAGTTGGCAGACGAGGAATGAGTCGCGCCTCTTTGTGAATCTGGATTAGAGTCAATGGGTGATAAACATTTCTAGTAGTCTGCGTTCTAAAAAAGAAGAAGAAAACGAAGAAAATCGGCACGAACCTTGATGCAATCTTGTCGATCAAAGACTTGTTAGGTGTAACGGCAACATTCGAAAACATGGTGGCACTCAGAAATGATGAACACTGATGCGCTGAATCTTCCACGTGATCCACTGCAATTTGTTTTTACTGTCTGTCTAAACCAAACGGTGAGCAGTTTCCGTTTATTTTGTTTGCTTCGTCTAGTTTTTTTTTTTGCTTTTTGGGGTTGGGTTTTTTAAATACTTTTTTTTATCACACTGGTTTCCATCGCTGTTACACACTACGGCTGCTGTTTGTCAGACTGGAATCGCAGCGTGTTTTTGTGGCCTGTCTTCACAGATCAACACGCTCCGCTTCAACTAGCAGCTTCTCCAACATTGTCCTTTCGCTTCCATGGCTCCTTCCGAACCGTGACGGCTACAGCACCTCTCCTTCCACCACAGAGTAAACTTCCTCTGTCTTTTCCACTGGATATCATTCCTAGCACACGGGGGACGCGGACGCATAAATTAAGGGCCTCCCAGGGCTGCCAAAGGTTCCCTATATGACTCCTGGAGTAGGTCAGAATAAAGCTTTGAACGCTTCGCCTACTGCCAACAGTTCTGTCTTTTTAATTCATGTCTCTCTGGTGATTTCACTGTTCTCATTATCGGCGTAACAAATTCATTCAACTGCGTTATTTTCAAGTCTTCTTCGGATAAAGAGGCATGTGCACGTGGCCAGTCAGTTGGACTTTCAATTTCAATTGGCTGACTTCTCTTTCTCACTAGTATGAACTCCAAAGTGGACTGCCCGTTGTATTATGAGCCACGTAACCCAGGTCTTTCCGTGTACACCTCCACCATTGTCACCTAGCTGTTCCTTCTCGAAACCGCTTTGATCATCGCTGCCTTCTTCAGCAAGCAGCATATTTCCATCTTCGCCAGCCAAAACCGAAACCTCTTTCACCATCGCCGCCTATTTCAGTCAGCAACACATTCCCTTCCACTTCAACAGCCAAACCGAAACCGTTTCCGTTTTCTGTAAACTGATTTCGCACAGACAATTTTAAAAAAGCAACACACTCACTACTCCTTCGACAGCCAAACGGAAATCGTTTCCGATTTCTCTAAACTGCTTTTGCACAGACAATTAAAAAAGAAAAGGAAAAAAAAAAGAGAAAGAAAAAAATTCCCATCGGTTTTGTAAGATTTCACTCGACGTCCGTGAAACCCCAGCAGATAAACTGAAATCAATCTCTCCTTCTCCGCCCCAAAAACAAACAAACAAACAAACAAAAAACAAAACAAAAAACGGTTTCTGTCTTCACACGCTGGTCTTGCTGCCGTAGGTGGAGCCGACGTTGGTGGCGATGGTGAGGGAGGAGCCGGTGTTGATGGTGGAGGTGCTCCCTCCCATCAGGCGAGCGAACTCGTCCGGTCGTAGCACCGTCAGCAGGTCTCTTGTGTTGGTGATGTTGATTGGCTCGGGCCCGCTGCTGATGGGCGTGTCCAAGTTGTAACGGTCCGTGCGATTGGTGGCCATGGCTGGACCCCAGGAGGGGAGGGGCGAGCTGCGCAGCTTCAGCAGCTGGGGAGTACAGAGGAAAACAATGGAGCTCAGTGAATAGATCCATGTGCATGCAGATGTAACATCGTTAGCAAACGATTTTTTGTTTATTACCATTACGTACATAAAATGCTACGGTAGCCGGATTGGTAAAAACGTGAAAACTAGGTAATATTTTGAAGGTTTTGGTTGAGGGGGGGGGAGGGTCTCTCTCTCTCTCTCTCTCTCTCTCTCTCTCTCTCTCTCTCTCTCTCTCTCTCTCTCTCTCTCTCTCTCTCTCTCTGATTTCACCTTATTTGCTATGGACCTTTTCTAAAACAACAAAGAATCTCTCTCTCTCTCTCTCTCTCTCCTCTCTCTCTCTCTCTCTCTCTCTCTCTCTCTCTCTCTCTCTCTCTCTCTCCCTCTCTCTTGGCTGCAGCTATGCACACACCAGGTCAACAGTGACAGCTCCGACAGCTCGACTTTTCTCTTTAAAGATTGAAAGATTGAAGATTGGTACGTAAAAACGAAAGACGTTACAGGCAAGAAGAAAAACACAATGGGCGTCATCACCACGGATGTTGCTTCACGATTGGCTGAACGTGTGTAGATATGTTACAGTGCTGAGTCCTGTACACTACTCCACGAGTATCGCTAAGCGTGCATAGCAAGGTTGGCCAGCCACCCTGGGTGCAGCACTTGAAGAGGAAGCCGACGGGTATAAGGACGATAGGATAAGTCAATAAGCCAACCCCTGTTTTAACCACATACGGTTTTA
Organism: Alviniconcha marisindica; assembly: GCA_018857735.1. Lineage (NCBI taxonomy): Eukaryota > Metazoa > Mollusca > Gastropoda > Provannidae > Alviniconcha > Alviniconcha marisindica. The sequence goes on along the minus strand of JABMCL010002046.1, from coordinate 1,158,872 downwards.
CAGCCAACGGCCAACCCCTTCTCATTGAACCCGACGGGAATGACGACGACGACAGGACAGTTAATTGGCCAACCCCTATTTTAACCACATAAAGCTTTGCAACGGCCAACCCCTGCAAACTGAAGCCGACGAGTATGAGGACGATAGACATTTATGAAGCCAACAACTATAGCTTCACGGCCAACGGCCAACCCCTCCACACTGAAGCCGACGGCAATGACGACGATAGGACAATTAACAAGATAAAACCTAATTTAATCCCTAGAGCTTTACGGCCAGTCCCTGAACAATGAAGCCAACAAGGGAATGATGACAATGACGACAGGACAGTTAACAAGATAACCCCTAATTTAATCCCTTTAGCTTCACGGCCAACCCCTCCACACTAAAAGCGATGGGAATGACGACAATGACGACAGGACAATTAACAAGATAACCCCTAATTTAATCCCTATAGCTTTACGGCCAACCCCTCCACACTGAAGCCGACGGTAATCATAATGACAACGACGACAGGACAGTTAACAAGATAACCCCTAATTTAACCCCTACAGCTTTACGGCAACCCCTCCACACTGAAGCCGACGGAAATTATGACAATGACGACAGGACAGTTAAAAAGCCAGCCACCATTTCAACCCCCATAGTCTTCCTGGCCAACAGCCAACCCCTCCACACTGAAGCTGACAATGATGACAATGACGACAGGACAGCTAAAAGGCCAGCCCCTATTTCAACCCCCATAGTCTTCCTGGCCAACAGCCAACCCCTCCACATGAAGCTGACAATGATGACAATGACGACAGGACAGCTAAAAGGCCAGCCCCTATTTCAACCCCCATAGTCTTCCTGGCCAACAGCCAACCCCTCCACAATGAAGCTGACAATGATGACAATGACGACAGGACAGCTAAAAGGCCAGCCCCTATTTCAACCCCCATAGTCTTCCTGGCCAACAGCCAACCCCTCCACAATGAAGCTGACAATGATGACAATGACGACAGGACAGCTAAAAGGCCAGCCCCTATTTCAACCGCCATAGTCTTCCTGGCCAACAGCCAACCCCTCCTCACTGAAGCCGACGGAAATGATGACGACGACGATAGGGCAGCTAATTAATCACCCTACCCCTGTGTGTGAAACCCTACGGCTTGACGCTGACGAGGCTAATTACTGTACACGCCGTACCTGCCAGCCACCCTGGGTGCAGTACTTGTAGAGAAAGCCGACGGGGATGACGACGATGGGGAAGAGAGCGATGAGCCAGCCCAGGGTGAGGGCCCAGGGAGGGAAAGGCACGCCGTCCGAGTCGGGTTCCTTGTAGTAGATGATGTTGAACAGTATGGTCACCTGCACCGTCAGCGACAACCAAGAGGCACGTTAGTTTAAGTTAGGACCGACACACGCCAGATAGTAAAGGGGTGTTGGGGGGTGGGGGGGGGGGTGATCAACGTGTGAAAGCAATTACAGCTGTAGTAGATGATGTTGAAGACTATGGTCACCTGCAACGTCAGCGACAACCAAGAGGCACGTTAGTTTAAGTTAGGACCGACACACGCCAGATAGTAAAGCGGGGGTGGGGGGGGGGGGGGAGTAGGAGGTGATCAACGTGTGAAAGCAAGTACAGCTGTAGTCGATGATGTTGAAGACTATGGTCACCTGCAACGTCAGCGACAACCAAGAGGCACGTTAGTTTAAGTTAGGACCGACACACGCCAGATAGTAAAGCGGGGGTGGGGGGTGGGGGGGGAGTAGGCGGTGATCAACGTGTGAAAGCAATTACAGCTGTAGTAGATGATGTTGAAGACTATGGTCACCTGCAACGTCAGCGACAACCAAGAGGCACGTTAGTTTAAGTTAGGACCGACACACGCCAGATAGTAAAGGGGGTGTGGGGGGTGGGGGGGGGGGGGTGATCAACGTGTGAAAGCAAGTACAGCTGTAGTAGATGATGTTGAAGACTATGGTCACCTGCAACGTCAGCGACAACCAAGAGGCACGTTAGTTTAAGTTAGGACCGACACACGCCAGATAGTAAAGGGGGGTGGGGGGGGGGGGGGTGGGGTGATCAACGTGTGAAAGCAAGTACAGCTGTAGTAGATGATGTTGAAGACTATGGTCACCTGCAACGTCAGCGACAACCAAGAGGCACGTTAGTTTAAGTTAGGACCGACACACGCCAGATAGTAAAGGGGTGGTTGGGGGGGGGGGGGGGGGGGTGATCAACGTGTGAAAGCAAGTACAGCTGTAGTAGATGATGTTGAAGACTATGGTCACCTGCAACGTCAGCGACAACCAAGAGGCACGTTAGTTTAAGTTAGGACCGACACACGCCAGATAGTAAAGGGGTGTTGGGGGGTGGGGGGGGGTGTGATCAACGTGTGAAAGCAAGTACAGCTGTAGTAGATGATGTTGAAGACTATAGTCACCTGCACCGTCAGCGAAAACCAAGAGGCACGTCAGTTTAAGTTAGGACCGACACACGCCAGATAGTAAAGGGGGTGGGGGGGGGGGAGGGCGGTGATCAACGTGTGAAAGCAAGTACAGCTGTAGTCGATGATGTTGAAGACTATGGTCACCTGCAACGTCAGCGACAACCAAGAGGCACGTTAGTTTAAGTTAGAACCGACACACGCCAGATAGTAAAGGGGGTGGGGGGGGGGGGGGGTGATCAACGTGTGAAAGCAAGTACAGCTGTAGTAGATGATGTTGAAGACTATGGTCACCTGCAACGTCAGCGACAACCAAGAGGCACGTTAGTTTAAGTTAGAACCGACACACGCCAGATAGTAAAGGGGTGTTGGGGGGGGGGGGGGGGGGATCAACGTGTGAAAGCAAGTACAGCTGTAGTAGATGATGTTGACGACTATGGTCACCTGCAACGTCAGCGACAACCAATTAGTTTAAGTTAGGACCGACACACACGCTAGATAGTAAAGGGGCAAAAGTAATGAACACGTGAAAGCAAGCCGTAACGGTAGATTATGAGTGTGTGTATAATTTGACATATTCACATAGATAACCATAGGAGACATGACGACCCAACAGACCTTCCGTAATACCATGGGTTTCTCTTTTAAGAAGTGCAGCAAGTGTATATATAATCTGACATATTCTCACAGAGATAGCCATGGAGGGCAAGACCATCCATACTACCATACTACCCTGGATTTCTCCTTTAACAAGTGCAACGTGTGTGTGTGTGTGTGTGTGTGTGTTGGTGTGTGTCTGTGTGTGTGTGTGTGTGTGTGTGTGTGTGTGTGTGTGTGTGTGTGTGTGTGTGTGTGTGTGTGTGTGTGTGTGTTTGTGTGTGTGTGTGTGTGTGTGTGTGTAATTTGATACACTCACAGAAACAACCATGTAAGACAAGACGACTCAACAGACTCTCCCTAATGTCCTGGGTTTCTCCTTTAAGCAACGCAGCAAGTGTATATTTGGTACACTCACAGAGACAACCATGGAAGACACGACGATCCAACAGACCGTCCATAACATCCTGGGATTCTGCTTAAATGCAGCAATAAAACTGGATATACTCACGAAAATGACCAGTGGAGACAAGACGACCCAGCAGACCTTCCAGTACATCTTGGGTTTCTCGCCAACCATCATGACCACGTCTCCCCAGAAGTCCTCAAATCCTGCACAACAAGCACCAAACACATACAAGATTCAAAAGAACGTTATTTATTACGGCATAGACAACACGATGCAAATTTTCAGGGAAATCCCTTTCTTCAGGCCACAAAACGACACTTAAACAACAGTGAAACGTTGTAATAAATAAGCGTTCTTTTGAATCTTTTATGTGCTTGGATCTTATTTTAGAACGCCAGCAGTCATTCTTCTTTCAGATTTTTCTTTTTTCAACGAGCACCAGTCTCAGAGCTGAACACACTGCCAGTAGGCGCAGGAACGTGCGTTTCACGCTTCATTGTTCTGTTCAGTGAGTATTGGTCTAAAGGCAAAACAGGTCCGAAAACATAAAAGGTTGAAAAGAATGCTATTTATTATGACCAACAACAACAAAAATGGTGAATTTTCGGGGTAATCCACTTTTTTTCAAACTACAAAACAACACTTAAACAATAGTTAAACGGTGAAAAATGAAATGCAGGATACTTATCTGTTTTTTACATGAACATTGTAAATCTGTATGTGTGTGTGTGTGTGTGTGTGTGTGTGTGTGTGTGTGTGTGTGTGTGTGTGTGTGGTGTGTGTGGTGGTGGTGGTGGTGTTGTTGTTGTTGTTGTTGTTGTTGTTGTTGTTGTTGATGATGTTGTTGTTGTTGTTGTTTTAACTTCAGCTCACCATAAACCCAGTTGATGGCGATCAGCTCAATGAGACCGATGAAGAGCAAAGGGAAACCACCCACGCTGAAGTCCACTAAGTTCAGCAAGTAAATACCTCCCTTTGAACGAAACAGAAACAAACGTTGGTCAGTGAAGGCACTGCAGGAAATCTCAATTTGGCAACAGCATAATTATTACAAACAAAATATACAGTATATAGCTCTTTTCTCGCCGCAGAACTGACTGTAAAGGGTCATCAGATCAGGGGAAAGAAGCGGTACCTTTAGCTGCAAACCGTGCTATAAGTGGCCTCCCTTCCCTATATTTTACCCACACTGTGACATGCCATTTAGTTACAGTTTGTCCCTAATATGTCAACCCGACGTCCGAGGACATTAAGCCCCACATCATCATCATGCCATTTTAATTTGTTCAAGAACTACGATATCAACATTATACTCCATATTTGATCTTGACGATTTCTATTGAGAATGTACCTCTGGTGGAGGTTATGTACCTTGTATTTACTCGCATGTCAGGTGAGAGTTACCGTAGGTGACTCAGGTCTTTGTTGTTGTGTATGTGTGACCTCTTTCGAGCGCTAACTATCTCCCAACAGTGTTAACTAACTGTTCGTCTCGTTAGCCTCTCGATCATGATGCCTTAGAATGATGCTGGTAGCGACTTAGGTTCCTAAATGTGCTGCCGAGATATGATTAGTTATACTCACACTGCAGACCACAGGGAGGGCTGGGTATAAGTATTGTTGTAATTATACTCACACTGCAGACCACAGGGAGGGCTGGGCATAAGTATTGTTGTAATTATACTCACACTGCAGACCACAGGGAGGGCTGGGCATAAGTATTGTTGTAATTATACTCACACTGCAGACCACAGGGAGGGCTGGGCATAAGTATTGTTGTAATTATACTCACACTGCAGACCTAGGGAGGGCTGGGCATAAGTATTGTTGTAATTATACTCACATTGCAGACCTTTGGGAGGGCTGGGCATAAGTATTTTTGTAATTATACTCACACTGCAGACCACAGGGAGGGCTGGGCATAAGTATTGTTGTAATTATACTCACACTGCAGACCATAGGGAGGGCTGGGCATAAGTATTGTAATTATACTCACACTGCAGACCACAGGGAGGGCTGGGCATAAGTATTGTAATTATACTCACACTGCAGGCCACAGGGAGGGCTGGGCATAAGTATTGTAATTATACTCACACTGCAGACCACAGGGAGGGCTGGGCATAAGTATTGTAATTATACTCACACTGCAGACCACAGGGAGGGCTGGGCATAAGTATTGTTGTAATTATACTCACACTGCAGACCACAGGGAGGGCTGGGCATAAGTATTGTTGTAATTATACTCACACTGCAGACCGCAGGGAGGGCTGGGCATAATTATGATTATAATTATACTCACACTGCAGACCATGGGGAGGGCTGGGTATAATTATGGTTATAATTATACTCACACTGCAGACCACAGGGAGGGCTGGGCATAATTATGATTATAATTATACTCACACTGCAGACGATAGGGAGGGCTGGGCATAAGTATTGTAATTATACTCACACTGCAGACCACAGGGAGGGCTGGGCACAAGTATTGTTGTAATTATACTCACACTGCAGACCACAGGGAGGGCTGGGCATAATTATGGTTATAATTATACTCACACTGCAGACCATGGGGAGGGCTGGGTATAATTATGGTTATAATTATACTCACACTGCAGACCATGGGGAGGGCTGGGCATAATTATGATTATAATTATACTCACACTGCAGACCATGGGGAGGGCTGGGCATAATTATGATTATAATTATATTCACACTGCAGACCATGGGGAGGGCTGGGTATAATTATGGTTATAATTATACTCACACCTCAGACCATGGGGAGGGCTGGGCATAATTATGGTTATAATTATACTCACACTGCAGACCATGGGGAGGGCTGGATATAATTATGGTTATAATTATACTCACACTGCAGACCATGGGGAGACCAAGAAGGAAGGACGTTGCCACGACAGCCAGGCGGAAGTACATGACGTTCCTCTTGGTGCCCATCTGACGCCGGAACTCGTCTATCAGCGCACTCATCACGCACTCCACGATGGAGAACTGTGCACAGAGTCAGGTCAAGCCAAGTCAAGCCAAGTCAAGTCAAATCAGCTGTGCACAGTCAGGTCAAGCCAAGTCAAGCCAGCTGTGCACAGTCAGGTCAAGCCAAGTCAAGTCAAGCCAGCTGTGCACAGTCAGGTCAAGCCAAGTCAAGTCAAGCCAGCTGTGCACAGTCAGGTCAAGCCAAGCCAAGTCAAGTCAGCTGTGCACAGTCAGGTCAAGCCAACTCATGTCAAGCCAGCTGTGCACAGAGTCAGGTCAAGTCAAGTCAGCTGAGCACAGTCAGGTCAAGCCAAGTCAAGTCAAGTCAGCTGTGCACAGAGTCAGGTCAAGCCAAATCAAGTCAAGCCAGCTGTGCACAGAGACCGCACAGCAAAGAATACGTCACACAAGTTAACTGACTGTCAGTATGACACACATCATATTGTTGCTCACAAGGAGAGCATGAACACGTCACACGACTGATGGTCAGTATGACACACATGCTCACAAGGAGAGCAAGAACACGTCACACGACTGATGGTCAGTATGACACACATGCTCACAAGGAGAGCAAGAACACGTCACACGACTGATCGTCAGTATGACACACATGATATTGTTGCTCACAAGGAGAGCATGAACACGTCACACGACTGATCGTCAGTATGACACACATGATATTGTTGCTCACAAGGAAAGCATGAACACGTCACACGACTGATCGTCAGTATGACACACATCATATTGTCGCTCACAAGGAGAGCAAGAACACGTCACACAACTGATCGTCAGTATGACACACATGATATTGTTGCTCACAAGGAGAGCAAGAACACGTCACACGACTGATGGTCAATATGTCACACATGATATTGTCGCTCACAAGGAGAGCAAGGCCTCCGCATCTGGAAGAAGAAGGTATTTAAGGCCTCGCCACATGAGGGGAAAAACTGACACAAGGCCTCGGCATAGGAAGACACACAGAGCTGTTGAAACAAGGCCTCATCATAGGAGGAAGAAGAAAGCATCTGAGACCAAGCCTCATTACATAAGAAGGAAACATTTGAGACAGGGCCTCAGCACAGGAAGACACACAGCATTTGAGACAAAGCCATAGGAAAAAGAAGAGACCATTAATTTTGAAACAAGGCCTCGTTGTAGGAAGAAAAAGCGAGAATTTGAGACAAGGCCTCGCCACAGGAAGAACAAAAGATCACCTAGGACAAGGCCTCTCCACAGGAAGAACAAAAGAACACCTAAGACAAGGCCTCGCCACAGGAAGAACAAAAGATCACCTAAGACAAGGCCTCGCCACAGGAAGAACAAAAGATCACCTAAGACAAGGCCTCGCCACAGGAAGAACAAAAGAACACCTAAGACTCTCCACAGGAAGAACAAAAGAACACCTAAGATAAGGCCTCTCCACAGGAAGAACAAAAGAACACCTAAGACAAGGCCTCTCCACAGGAAGAACAAAAGAACACCTAAGACAAGGCCTCGCCACAGGAAGAACAAAAGAACACCTAAGACTCCACAGGAAGAACAAAAGAACACCTAAGACAAGGCCTCTCCACAGGAAGAACAAAAGAACACCTAAGACAAGGCCTCTCCACAGGAAGAACAAAAGAACACCTAAGACATTGCCGCGTCATAAGAACGAAGATGGGAGTGTCTGAGACAAAGCTAGGGCATGCAACAACAATACCATGCAAAAATAAAATGGTTGCCTAAGAAGAAGACACATATGTAGCCATTGTAAGAGAGAGAGAGAGAGAGAGAGAAGAGAGAGAGAGAGAGAGAGAGAGAGAGAGAGAGAGAGAGAAACTTTGGTTTATTTACTGAAATTGCTGTAAGCAAATTCTTGCGTGGTTGGCGGTCGTATGGCCTGAAACCTTTTTATTTTGTCCATTGTATGTGTTTATACATTTTTCTGAAGCTTTTTGTACGGCGCATTGTGCCCTAGATCTTACTAGGGATCATGCGCCATACAAATGTTCATTGTTATTATTATTATGAGAGAGAGAGAGAGAGAGAGAGAGAGAGAGAGAGAGAGAGAGAGAGAGAGAGAGAGAGAGAGAGAGAGAGAGAGAGAGAGAGAGAAGGCCCGCATAAAAAGGAGACACAGGCATTTGGTGCAAAGCCTCCACTAGGTCACAGGTGACACCGCTGGAAGTAGCCAGTGGAATGGTTACCTGTGATCCGAAGCCGAGCGTAGCCATCATGAGGAAGAAGAAGATGGACCAGAGAGGCGGGACGGGCATCTGGGACAGCGCCTCGGGGTACACCTCAAAGGCCAGACCGGGACCTGCACGCAGCCAACCGCAAACTCCGGTATTATTATTATAGAATCTTTGCTGTTAGTATAACTATGTATATATATGTTTAAACAATTAGTTAAGTGCTTAGGGCCAGTGCGGGTTTTTCTTCTTTCTTTTCACTGAAAGTA
>JABMCL010002046.1:1135000-1145000 GCA_018857735.1 Alviniconcha marisindica | reverse complement strand
TTTTTATTGGGCTTTTTGCCCCTGGGGGGTAGAAAGCGAAGTTACATTCGCACAATATATTCCATTATGAGCAAGTACATGAGTACTAATGATAAATTACTACCCCACTTTAGTCCGACCTAAAAACTGAGTCCAACGCAAATACAACATGGGAAATCCCACAACAGGCAGGAGAGGTTAAACTCCCTAATCAAACTATGTTGTCTATGTCATAATACATAAGCGTTCTTTTGAATCTTTTATGTGTTTGGATCTTATTTTAGAACTCTAGCAGTCATTCTTGTTTCAGATTTTTTTTCCCCCTAATCAAGCGAGAGGAAAACCAACAGCACCAGAGACCGAGCCAACCGAACCATCAGCCACCATTCCGTTCAGGCCCGTCGTTGGGACAATAAACAAAATGAACAGGAGCAGTAACTGATACAGCGGGGTGGTGTTGAACGTAAGTGTAGACTGACTGTAAGTTGAATGATACTGGTTTTGTTGCAGTGCGCATTACTGTAAAATGCCTAGAGATATCTGAATATCTTGAACACGTTTTCGTTATTATTATTATTATTATTATTATTATTATTATTATTATTATTATAGCAGCAGCAGCAGCAGCAGCAGCATTCAGTCAAATATAATTACGTCTGGTAAACTGTGATATAAAATCCGCGTCATCGTTTAGTCATAATCACGTTTAGCGATACACATCAAACTTCGTCATTCATTTATACCCGTTTGCTGACTGCTGTATAGTTATAGTAAGCTCCCAGACTGTAGCGTCCCACCAACCGCACACAGTCATCTCAGGATGACGGTGATGTAGTTTATCGCAAACATCATTATTCAGTTCAGTCACATCCAATGACACACTCCGAGCATCGCTTTCCGGCACCTTCCTCCAAACTCTGCCAGATTTAGTTACGCCACTGGAGGGGCACTCTTTATCTCCGCGCAGCTGTCCACCGACGCGGTCAGCGCCCTCCGAAAGGTTCGGGTACTGATAAGACTGTGGAAGCAACCTAGCGCCCAAGCACGCACCTAAACATGAGGCGCATCCACCCCGGGTAAAAGAAAGAGTTCCGTCTCGATTCAAGCGATCTGGGTATTATTTGAGCTGGCGTAAGCAACACGGTCAGTTATAAAACGTCTGATATGATTTGAGTTGTTTGTAACAAACTTACTACTGTTTGAGCACCACCAAAAAACTGCTCGTTAGCTGACAGTTTTCTGGACCCTATGGCGTAACTAAATACGGCAGTGGTTGAAGGAAGGATGTCGTAAACCAGTGCTTGGAGTTTGATCCGATGACACACAAGCAACGTCACCTCTCGGCCATATCCGCCCTGAGGTGCCTCTGGGCGGTTGACACGACGTAAAAATCCAATCACTAACTAACTTCAGTCATAATTAAATTACTCAGAATGACCCCCAACCAACGTGCCCCCACTCTGTCGTCATAATTTCATGAGACGGGCATTTCAGCTTATTCTTAGGCCGTCTGAAGAGCTACGTTTGCTCCCTGCTGCCAGAGGGACGTGGTCATAAGGTTTCTTCATGCAATCAGCTCCAAGCCAGCTTGCCAGTGTACAGAAGATGTTCAGATGTCTTAACACTGTCAGGTGATAACTAATCTCTCCCACCCTTCACCTTTTAACGATCCTGGATAGCTCACACCTATGTTGCAGACTCCCTGTGTGCTATTTACCTGTGGTTTTAATCGATAACTCTATCGTTGGGTGTCTTCGTGTCAGACACAGCACGTGATACCACGTAAAGATGAAAATCTCCCGCAGATGTAGTGCAGTGTATTAGGCAGGGAGGAACAGACAGACAGAATAAATAGACAGGTGGACGGAGGCAATGAGAGGAAGGTGGTGACACAGACAGACGGACAGACAGACAGACAGACGGAGACAGTGAGCGGAAGGGTTGACACAGAGAGACAGAGCGACGGAGACTGACAGACAGATGGAGAGCCGGAGAGAGTGAGAGGAAAGGGGTGACACAGACAGACAGACAGACAGGCGGAGAGGCGAAGACAGTGGAAGAAAGCGGGTGGCAAAGACAGAGACAAACAGACAGACACGGACAGAGAGGCAGAGACAACGAGAGAAAGGGTAGGCAGGCAGAAAGACAGAGAGACGGAAACAGTGAAAGAAAGGGGTGGTGGAGACAGACAGAGACACAGAGACGGAGACAGACAGAGAGACGGATACAGACAGAGAGACAGACAGAGAGACGGAGACAGACAAAAACAGAGAGGCGGAGACCGAGAGAGAAGGTGGGGTGAGGGAAGGGGGGGGGGGGGAGATATTGATTTTAACGCCAGTGACATGGGTGTGTGGGGGGGGGGGGCAGAGACACACAGATAATATGACAACTGATAACTGAGGCTTGGATAGTCACAGCGACTAAACCCAAATGTACAGGGCAAAGTTCATCACTTTTTGCGGTGTGTAGTGCGCAAGCCGTGGCGCAACAAACAGTGCAGACTTAATTACTCGCAATGGCTGCGACAGTAGAGAGAGAAGGGAGGAATTAATACCAACTTGTAATACTCTTCAGCGGCAGTGCTGGTCTTCTCTACGACCGCCGTCATCACAGTGGTGGAAGCTGTCAGCGCGGCATTCTCTGGAAAAAGCAAACAGCAGAGAACAATCTGTTATTCCACGCTGGCGATGAAATAAGCACGAACACATTTCGCAGAACACAACACTACCCCCCGGAGGAGCTTCATCGATTTTTTCATTGCAATGTCTCGGAAACTGCTCTGTGGCTATAATCTTTCTGTCTTTAATCCCCACCCCCCACCTCCCCACCCCCCTCTCTCTCTCTCTCTCTCTCTCCTCTCTCTCTTCTCTCTCTCTCCTCCCTCCTCTCCTCTCTCTCTCTCTCTCTCTCTCTCACCACACACACACCCTCTCCTACCTCTCTCTCCTCTCTCTCTCTTCTCTCTCTCTCTCTCTCTCTCTCTCTCTCTCTCTCTCTCTCTCTCTCTCTCTCTCTCTCTCTCTCACACACACACACACACACACACACACACCACACACACACACTCTCTCTCTCTCTCTCTCTCTCTCTCTCTCTCTCTCTCTCTCTCTCTCTCTCTCTCTCCTCTCTCTCTCTCTCTCTCTCTCTCTCTCTCTCACACACACACTCTCTCTCTCTTCTCTCTCTCTCTCTCTCTCTCTCTCTCTCTCTCCTCGTTTTTCTGTTTCCCTTTTTGGGGGTTCTTTTTCTTTATTCGTAAAGAATAAGAACTCATTAAAAAATATATAGTTACAGCTTTCGGAAAACCTCTGCTGTTATGCAAAATGGAGGACATTTTCGGCGGATTCCGTCATTTGGGAACAGTCTGAAAAATACTCGGGAGACAGTCTGCGTGTTGTGTGCGGATACATGTATATTCTGAACGAATTGGGTTTTAAATGTGAAGACACTTCAGAAAGTTCTGTCGTTTTTTCCCGACAGAACAAGGAATTTTTCATCTGAATTTGATTTTAAATCAATTTAAAATGCACGCACTTTCGACACCATTTTGGATTCTAGGGCCAAGAAACGCAAACTGAAACTTAAAGGAGATCTAGGGGGAAAAAAACGGAGCAAATTTAGTGGCATCTGTCCTGGGACACAACGAAACACACATGAATTGTCTACGATACCTATCACTGGCATGCAAGCCCAGTGCAAGGTACATAAAAACCGCCAACGTCATGACGTACTAAACAAACGATCACAGATGTGAAAAGTGAAAACTGCTTTTGGTAGATACCTTTTGACAGGCTGGCAACATCTGTGACGGTCACATTCACTGCAAACGTAGAAAACACTTAATTTAAACATTCATCCATGCATGCATGTACATGCATACAGTTATGGCATTTGTAATTTTGGTGATGGTGGTAATTCATGCTAGCTACTAGCTAGAGTATAGCTATTGTCTGACTAGTGCTCTCTCTCTCTCTCTCTCTCTCTCTCTCTCTCTCTCTCTCTCTCTCTCTCTCTCTCTCTCACTACTACCCTACTCTCTCCTCCTCACACACACACACACACACACACACACACACACAACACACACACACACACACACACACCACACACACACACACACACCACCACACACCACGCCGCCGCAGCGCACGCGCACGCACGCACGCACGCACGCACGCACGCACGCACACACACACACACACACACACACACACACACACCGCCCCAACCCCGAAGGTAGTAGGGTTTCTTTACTTTCTTTCTACTACTTTTGTTTCAAACTTCGACAGTTCAGTTATTTATTGGTGGTACGTTTGTATTTCTTGCTTGCTTGCTTGCTTGCCTGCCTGCTTGTCTTGCGACCCTCCTCCCCCCCCCCCCCCCCCCCCCCCACACACACACACACACACTTCCTTGAACGGGAGAGTATGAGTGTGAGTGCACGCAGACAGACAAATGAAGTTCTCACCCGTTGTGTTGCTTCCGTGTTGACTGATGCAGTACTTCGTGTTCCACCAGTTGTCGCACGTTGTCCACGGTAGTACACTGGTCAGTGAAGAATACAGGTAGAACAGGACGTAGCTGATCACTACGTTATAGTACAGGCTGATCAACCAGGACACTATCACCATCCCGTAGCCTAGACCTGAAAGTAGAAAACATGTATAGCTGATCACTACGTTATAGTACAGGCTGATCAACCAGGATGCTAGCACCATCCCGTAGCCTAGACCTGAAGGTAGAAACTGGTATAGCCTGATCACTACGTTATCGTACAGGCTGATCAACCAGGACACTATCACCATCCCACAGCCTAGACCTGAAGGTAGAAACAGGTATAGCTGATCACTACGCTGTTGTACAAACTGATCAAGCAAGACACTATCACTATCCCGTAGCCTAGACCTGAAGACAAAAAACAAGTATAGCTGATCACTACAGTACTGGCTGATCAACCAAGACACTGTCTTTACCATCCCGTAGCCTAGACCTGAAAGTAGAAACAGGTATAGCTGATCACTACGTTATAGTACAGGCTGATCAACCCAGACACTGTCTTTACCATCCCATAGCCTAGACCTGAAGTTAGAAACAGGTATAGCTGATCACTACGTTATAGTACAGGCTGATCAACCAAGACACTATCACCATCCCTTAGTGTATAATGATGAAACTACAATAATTATATACGCAACTCCATCAACAAATAGGTGAGTGAGTGTGAAAGTGTATCTGTTGTAACGGATGGATGCATATATATTCTTCCGAATAAAAGCCCCACACTGATAAGGAAAAACACGGAGGAAAAAATCCAAGAACAATAAACTATCTCTGTGTAGACTCTGCGCTCGCAAACACCCAACCTGGCTGGTCTGTGACCCAGCTGTTCACACCCGGGTGTAATGTTTTATCATAAAACACGTTGTATGGCTACAGACCATGTCATTTCCGCAATGGATTAATAAAGTTGTCTTGTATCCCGTAAGCGACTGACCTTTGAGCAGGGGGTTGACCCTCCAGATGGTGATGGGTCCGAGGGAGGCGAACTGACCAAAGGCCAGCTCCATGAAGAAGAGAGGGAGACCCACCAGCGCCAGCATCAACACGTAGGGGATGAGGAAGGCGCCTGAAAGAGAGATGCAGTTGCAGCTAGCACACGGTCAATCGTCACATCGGACATCGTTGTCAAGTAGGATTATGCTTGTTGTTCGTTTGTTGTTGTTGTTTGTTGTAGTCGCGGGTTGTTGTTGCTCTTGTCGTTGAGTGGTGCGTGTGTGTGTGGGGGGGGGATGTGTGCGCATGTGTGTTTGTGTTTGCGGGCATGGGTGTAGGGTTGGGGGCGGAGTATCGTGTGTGTATTTGTGTGTGCGAGTGTGTAAGTGTTGTGTGCGTGTATGCTTGTGTGTGTGTGTGTGTGTGTGTGTGTGTGTGTGTGTGTGTGTGTGTGTGTGTGTGTGTGTGTTTGGTGTGTGTGGTGTGTGTGTGGTGTGTGTGAGTGTATGTTTGTGTGTGTGTGTGTGTGTGTGTGTGTGTGTGGTGTGTGTGTGTGTGTGGTGGTGTGTTGTGTTGTGTTGTGTGCCACGCATGTTGTGTTTGCATTTGTGTTGTGTGTGCTGTGTCTGTGTTTGGTGGTGTGTGGTGTGTTGTGTGTGTGTGTGTGTGTGTGTGTGTGTGTGTGTGTGTGTGTGTGTGTGTGTGTGTGTGTGTGTTTGTGTGGGCCGCTTGTGCGTGTGTGTGCCTGGGTGGTGTGTGTGTGTGTGTGTGTGTGTGTGCGCGGTCGCGCGCGCGCGCGCGCGCGAGCTAGATCGCGTGTCTCTGGGTGTGCATGTTCACGCTCTTCGCTCTACTTCGTGGATGGTCGTTTTTCGGGGTGCGCAATGGGACTGCGTAATATCAAACCGTACTGCGTTTCTCTTTGCCCGACAACAGCGTACCCCCTAGGTGCTAAACACCCTGCGTCGCTTTCAGACAACGCGCAGCATTGACCTGCGCACTAGGAGCAGCAGTGTGGACACAAGCTGCAGCCCTCAACACCCAAAGGAGGATTACTGGGTAAGCTCCCTTTCCTGTCACCTCGGAAACCGGGAGGGGAGGCAACTAGCTCCACATGATTTTCTTTGTCACCGGAAACTCACAAGGCCGATCAGCGACTAGCTGGAGTTAATGGGCATGGACTGTTCTTGGTGGGGACGGGAGGGATATAGGGGAGGGAGAAAAAGGGGGGGGAGGGAGAGCAAAAGGGGGCGGGTGTATGTGACGGGGTGGGTAGGGGGAGCGGGGGTTTACAGAAGGAGAAAGAAAGAAGGCTTGCTTGCTTGTTTGTTTGCTTGCTTGCGTGCTTGTTTGATTGATTGATTGATTGATTGATTGATTTGATTTGATTGATTGATCGATTGATTGATTGACTTAGGGGGGTTACAGAAGGAGAAAGATTCATTCATTCATTCATTCATTCATTTACTGACTGGTTAATGGATGTGTGGATCGTTTTTAACACCCCGTCATCTGCGTTGGTCGTAATTATCACACGCACAGAGAGACAGAAAGAGACGGGGGGTGGGGGGAGAGAGACAGGGGGGGGGGGAGAGAGAGAGAGGTGATTGCAATATCGAAATTGCTTAAAACAACTAAAATGGCTCCCTGAAAACAGAAAAGTCATTTGCACTGATCCAGACCTTTTATTATTAACCTCTTACGCCGTTCCCCAAACCACACTAACGTTGCCACCCTTTTAACATGTACAAACCATCATCTTAAGGTGTGTATGTTTGTGTGTGTGTGTGTGTGTGTGTGTGTGTGTGTGTGTGTGTGTGTGTGTGTGTGTGTGTGTGTGTGTGTGTGTGTGTGTGTGTGTGTGTGTGTGATGTGTGTGTGTGTGTGTGTGTGTGTGTGTGTGTGTGTGTGTGTGTGTGTATGCGCGCACACGAGTGTGTGTGCGTGTGTGTGCTGTGTGTGCGTGTGTGTGCGTGTGTGTGGTGTGTGTGCGTGTGTGTGGTGTGTGTGTGTGTGTGTGTGTGTGTGTGTGTGTGTCGTGTGTGTGTTGTGTGTGTGTGTTGTGTGTGTGCTGTGATTGTTGTTGTTGCTGTCTTCGTTTCTGTTGTTTTTGTTGTTGTATTTGTGTGTGTGTGTGTGTGTGTGTGTGTGTGTGTGTGTGTGTGTGTGTGTGTGTGTGTGTGTGTGTGTGTGTGTGTGTGTGTTGTGGTTGTTGTTGTTGTTGTTGTTGTATTTTTTGTTGTTGTGTTGTGGTTTTTGTTGTTGGGAGGGGGTGGGGGTGGGGGAGGAGTTGTGTCGAATTCTCTGTTGAATTGTTACCATGGCAGACGCGGTCCTACTTTAGCTGTCTTGCCTTCTTTATGTCAACTTGGCTGCTGGTCAACCAGCCTTTTCAAACTGAAGTCGTATTTATAGCTCACGTTTATGTTCGCCTTTTTGGCGAATTCTCTCGTGTAGATAATTGATTTTTTCCCCTCACTGTGGCGGCTGTTCAGTGCTGACCGTGTCTGTAAATGTCCGTACTGTATCCGTATTATGTACAGCGCCTTCCGATCGGCCTAGCCGCACCAATCATTGCACTCAGAAATCCGGGTTGTAATTGCTGTTCCTTTATTAAGTCTCTGTCGCGTTCTTGCCAACAGATGACTCATAAAGGACGCAGGTTCGTGAATAAACGGACATGTCCGGAATTCTCTGAACACCGGCCAGCGATCCGTTAAATCAATTTGAGGTGGCGACAGACGGCTTGGTGTCACTCCTGTGGTAGGAGAGGTGGGAAGTCTCGTTTCCACACACGCACGCACGCACGCACCACACACGCGCGCACGCACACACACACACACACACACACACACACACACACACACACACACACACACACACACACACACACGAGGCAAAAGGTCGGGAGGAAGACTGGAATCCCTGCTAAGCAAAGCTCGTTTGCTGTCCAGGAATAGATTAAGCCGAGAAGAAAGCGGTTTGTATTCATCTGAAAGTCTTAATGCCTCTCATGCAGTTTCAGTGGCTGTCACGGTGTCTCTAAACCGTCACGTGCATTTATTTATTTATTCGCTGAACCTTAATCTTTATCTTTATTTATTCTCTCTCTCTCTCTCTTCTCTCTCTCTCTCTCTCTCTCTCTCTCTCTCTCTCTCTCTCTCTCTCTCTGACACCACCGTGCTGGTTGACTGGGCCATAAAACACCAAGTTACTTATTCTCTCTCTCGTAAAACTAGATGAATAGATGCGGGTTTTT
Organism: Alviniconcha marisindica; assembly: GCA_018857735.1. NCBI lineage: Eukaryota > Metazoa > Mollusca > Gastropoda > Provannidae > Alviniconcha > Alviniconcha marisindica. The sequence goes on along the minus strand of JABMCL010002046.1, from coordinate 1,136,266 downwards.
GTTGCCTTTTCTTTTTCTACTGTTAGTTATTGAATGATGAATGGAGCGCCAATCTGGTGATCGCTAGAAGGGCAGGTGCTCTGAGAGACGGACAGGGGGTGGGGCGGGGGCGAGGGGGGGGGGTGGAGGGGGGGGGAATGGAGGGGGGGGGGGATCAGTCGTCTTCGTCTTCTTCTTCTTCTTCTTCTTCTTCTGTTCTCACCCTGATATAACCGTAATGGTTGACTGGGCGTAAAACACCAAGTTACTTTCTTCTTCTTCTTCTTCTTCTTCTTCTTCTTCTTCTTCTTCTTGCTTCTTCTTGCTTCTTCTTCTTCTTCTTCTTCATCATCATCATCTTCTTTTTCTTCTTCTTTCTGTTGCTTTTTCTTCTTCTTCTTCTTCTTCTTCTTCTTCTTCTTCTTCTGTTACTTCTTCTTCTTCTTCTAGGACCTGTGGGGGATGGGGGGTGTCAGTCTGATCAGCAGCGATGGCTGGAGGGATATCGAAGGGCCGCGAGGCAGGGCATTTCTGTCTGATCAGGGAAGAGCGACGGCTGGTGTGTGTGTGGCGGGGGGGGGGGGGGGGAATAGGGGGAAGGGGGCAGTCTGATCAGCATAGAGAGGCCAGCATGTAGGCGGTGTGGACGAGGCGTGACTTCACAAAGAAGTCGGGACGCCAAAGTGACGTCACCTGCAAGCTAGCCAATGAAAGACGTCTGTGCTGGCGCTTGTGCATAGGTAATGACCTCGATGACCTTTCGTGTCACAGTGCCCTGTGTGATCAATGAGAGTGTGTGCGTGTGTGTGTGTGGGGGGGGGGGGGGGGGGGGACTGTTCTGTTCTTGCAGTGGGTTTTCAGTGCACAAGAGTGTTTCAATTGTCAACGTCATCCTCGTCAGCTTAGTCGTCATTTTTAACTATCATCATTAAGCTCTTATTGTGTATTCTGTATTGGGCGATTTCTTCCGATTAGTTTGTACTGAGCACTTCTGCAAACACACGCGCGCGCACACACACACACACACACACACACACACACACACACACACACACACACACACAAACACACACACACACACACACACACACTCACACACACCACACACACACACACACACACACACACACACACACACACACACACACACACACACACACACACACACACACACATACCACACACCACCACCACCACCACCAAAAACAGCAACAACAACAACAGCAAATATTAAATTACTTAAACACAAACGCTTTTACACACACAACAACAACAAAACAAAACAAA
>JABMCL010002046.1:1117500-1130000 GCA_018857735.1 Alviniconcha marisindica | reverse complement strand
AAAAACACACCCAACAATCTAATAATAAAAACAGAGCCTGGGAAAGACAAGTAGCAATCAGGTACCAGCTTCTTGTGCAGCTCACCCTGCCAAGACTGAAGAAGAAAAACAAGACAACTAGCATCACGGACCTACATAGGTGGCAGTGACTGACATGCACTGCATGCATGTAATAGAGCATTCTGTATTTGAAACGGTTGTAAAGTTGAAAAGGTCAATCAAAACGCTTGAAACGGTTGAAAAAGTCAGTCAAAATGGTTGAAACAGTTGAAAAAGATCAATCAAAACGGCTGAAACAGTTCGAAAGTTCTATCAAAACGGCTGAAACAGTTCGAAAATTCAATCAAAACGGCTGAAACAGTTGAAAAAGGTCAATCAAAACGGCTGAAACAGTTGAAAAAGGTCAGTCAAAACGGTTGAAACGCCTCAGCGCACCGGTTTGAACCTGCCCGTTCCAAACACAGCATGCCCTACAACGTGCATTTAGTGCATCTCAATCCTACCACGTGAGCACACACAAGGAAAGAGATACAAGGCGTAGGATTACACGGTTATCACTCTCACCGTGGTTAGTTGAGGAAAACTCTTCACCCAAACGCGAGGAGCTGATTGATAGCCAGTGCAACGCGAATCCGCTGAATCCGGCTTTCCTGGGATAAGCGTATCGAACTTTCCCCGGAACAACAGGAGGGTTTTAAAAGAAAGCAAAGAAAACGGCCCTAATATGTGCACGTCAAGAAAGAACTTAATGTCCCTCCTGCCTCGCCTTCCCCCCCCCCCCCACCCCACCCCCCACCCCTCCCTCCTCCAGCGAAAATCGATGAATCCGTAAATTTATATATTTGCGCAATAGTCCTAAACTCTCCAATCAGCTCAGAGCACCTCAAGGCTGGGAACATTTAAACTTAGAGCCCAGCAGTAGGGTGTTGATACGCGATCAGGTTCGGCAGCATGGTTGAGGTGGACAGTTAGAAACCTCATGCGGTCACACCCGTCCGTCGGAAACGTGTTGGCTGCCACACAAAACAGCCGAAGCTGAGGGGTTAAAGAGAGGGGGGTGTCGACGTATTCAAAGCCCGTGAGCCGGTTTGGCCTAGCGGTAAGGCGTTAGGCTGGTAAGCGGAAGGACCTCGGTTCGACACCGCTTCGGCTCTCCTTTCTCTTCAAAAAGGTTGTGGTTTGTGGACACTGTCTCAGTTGTGACTTTGTCCATCACTTCCTACTGAAACATTAAGATGGCTCTCATCGCTGCCCATCTTAATGCAGAAGTCATTCTGGTGGTGACAGTGTAGCGATAGGTACATACTCTCCCTCTTCTCCCCCTTCCCCCCTTCTCGCCGTCCCTAATAAGCCTTATGGTTTCTGTGGACGTTAAGCACCGTGTTTACTTACTTACTTACGTATTCAGCCTTGTCGCTACTCGAGAGTTACGGCGCTGATACACGAGCTGTTTCGACCGTACGGTTGAGAAGGGCCATCGGAACCGACCGTGTGTCAGCAAGGCCGTACGGTTGAAGCGCCTCAGCGCATCGGTTCGAACCTGTCCGTTCCAAATACAGAATGCTCTATTCCAAACTGATGAACTGCATCCGCCAGCCAATGAGCGCCCCACGTTTGGACAGAAATGAAGGAAGGGCCAGAGGTCCCAAGGGATGAAAACTCTCAGCCGAGTAGCAGGTTTGAAGTCGTAGAGCTTCCGCTTCCCTTTCCCCTTTATCGTGTAGCAGCCAGTACGGTAAGACGGACGGGTCCGACACCATGTGGCTCGAACGGTCCTCCTCCATCACTGGGGGGAGCTGCCACAAGTATCATTTTTGTGGCGTCAAAACTTTTGTCGCGACAGACACGTCTTTTGTCGCGACAAAATTATGTTTGTCTCGACAAGCATTTTTTTGTCGCGACAAAAACGCAAAAGTTTTGTCGCGTCAAAAGTTATACTTGTGGCAGCTCCTGCCAATGATACTCAACTATACGGCCGAAACGGCTACTTCACCACCCTGCCTGCCGTTTAAGACCTCAAAGAAGCAATTTCCATCCTCACAAAGTAACGATTCAGACAACAGCTTGCACTGTCACCACGGAGGTCGCAGTTGACCAAGAGGTCACGCGTATGACTACATAGGCATGATGACAGACGTGTCACTGTGTCCAAAGGCAGGCATGAATACCAGTATCGATGAATCAGAGCTTTGTTAACCGGCGTGCTAGTCGCGTGCTGTTGGCTGCAATTCATTCACAGCGTCCAAGGGATGGTGACCTTGAGGTAGTAAGCCAGGAGAATGCTATAGAGCGCAGTGAGTCTGTGTACACTAGAAAAATAGCGCTATACAAAAGTTAACTATTAATATTGTTATTATTTATCCTGCAGCCATCCCAAGTGAAAGTTACAAAAGTTATCTATTAATATTGTTATTATTATTCTGCACCCATCCCAAGTGAAAGTGACAAAAGTTATCTATTAATATTGTTATTATTTATCCTGCAGCCATCCCAAGTGAAAGTGACAAAAGTTATCTATTAATATTGTTATTATTTATCCTGCACCCATCCCAAGTGAAAGTGACAAAAGTTATCTATTAATATTGTTATTATTTATCCTACAGCCATCCCAAGTGAAAGTGACAAAAGTTATCTATTAATATTGTTATTATTTATCCTGCAGCCATCCCAAGTGAAAGTGACAAAAGTTATCTATTAATATTGTTATTATTTATCCTGCAGCCATCCCAAGTGAAAGTGACAAAAGTTATCTATTAATATTGTTATTATTTATCCTGCAGCCATCCCAAGTGAAAGTGACAAAAGTTATCTATTAATATTGTTATTATTTATCCTGCAGCCATCCCAAGTGAAAGTGACAAAAGTTATCTATTAATATTGTTATTATTTATCCTGCAGCCATCCCAAGTAAAGTGACAAAAGTTATCTATTAATATTGTTATTATTTATCCTACAGCCATCCCAAGTGAAAGTGACAAAAGTTATCTATTAATATTGTTATTATTATCCTGCAGCCATCCCAAGTGAAAGTTACAAAAATTATCTATTAATATTGTTATTATTTATCCTGCAGCCATCCCAAGTGAAAGTTACAAAAGTTATCTATTAATATTGTTATTATTTATCCTGCAGCCATCCCAAGTGAAAGTTACAAAAATTTCTTTACTATTGTTATTATTACCTGCAGCCATCCCAAGTGAAAGTGACAAAAGTTATCTATTAATATTGTTATTATTTATCCTGCAGCCATCCCAAGTGAAAGTGACAAAAGTTATCTATTAATATTGTTATTATTTATCCTACAGCCATCCCAAGTGAAAGTGACAAAAGTTATCTATTAATATTGTTATTATTTATCCTGCAGCCATCCCAAGTGAAAGTTACAAAAATTATCTATTAATATTGTTATTATTTATCCTGCAGCCATCCCAAGTGAAAGTTACAAAAGTTATCTATTAATATTGTTATTATTTATCCTGCAGCCATCCCAAGTCCAAGTCTGATTCGCCGCTCGTGACACGCCTTACTCGCTGTTGGAAGAGGACTGGGGAAAATGAAGATGAAACAACCCTGAACCGGGAAGTCACGAGTTAGACCTATTTTTAGCCAGAACTGAAACGAAACACAGTTTAACGCCTATGTTCTGGCCGGCCTTGGGCGTAATAGAGGGAACCCTTGACAGCAGGATTCTCAGCAAAGTGGGGTGAGGGGAGTGTTGAGTGTTGGGGGGGGGGGGGGGTCTGCATCCATAGTAGCCTACCCCATCATGGTAACAGCGACACTTAAGCCAGGTTCATGGCTCTGTCGATGGCTTGGCAGCAGATAACCTTAAAAGCCGGAACATCTAGACCCATCCCCACCCCTACACTGCCAAGCACCACAAATTAGATCATGGACGGACAATGACTTCAAGAAAACCTTAACGTCCAGTCCACCGCCATGCCGTCATAGCTCAGGACAGCTGTGTCCTGTCGCTGTTATAACCTCATCACACCGACTTCTAGACCCATACCCACACCTACACAACCACAATAACTGTCCTGTCATACCCACACCTACACAACCACAGTATCTGTCCTGTGGCTGTTATAACCTCATCACAACGACTTCTAGACCCACACCTACACATCCACAATAACTGTTCTTTCGCTGTTATAACCTCATCACAACGACTTCTAGACCCACACCTAAACAACCACAATAACTGTCCTGTCATACCCACACCTACACAACCACAATAACTGTCCTGTCATACCCACACCTACACAACCACAATAACTGTCCTGTTGCTGATATAACCTCATCCCTCACCTACACAACCACAATAACTGTCCTGTTGCTGTTATAACCTCATCACAACGACTTCTAGACCCATACCCTCACCTACACAACCACAATAACTGTCCTGTTGCTGTTATATCCTCATCTCAAAGACTTCTAGACCCATACCCACACCTACACAACCACAATAACTAGAACAACGACAATAACTAGAACAATGACAAAAACTTCAAGAAAGAAGCTGATCCCATTATCTCATCTCTACTGCATAACCCATGGCAGTCCCAACCTCACCTAGGACAACTTGTCGACCCATCCACACCCCTATGGAACACGTGTGCACGCAACGACAATAACTAATGACAACGACAACTTCACGAAAGGACCTGATCCCGTTTCCTCAGCTCTAGGCAACTGCATAACCCTTCGCAGTCCCAACCTCACCTAGGACAACTTGTCGACCATTCCACACCCCTGTGGAGCACGTGTGCACACAACAACAATAACTAGAACAACGACAATAGCTACAACAACGACAACAACTTCACGAAAGAACCTGATCCCATTTTTTCAGCTCTAAGCAACTGCATAATCCATCCCAGTCCCAACCTCACCTAGGACGACTTGTCGACCCATCCACACCCCTGTGGAACACGTGTGCACACAACGACAATAACCTCAAGAAATAATAATAATAATAATAATAATAATAATAATAATAATAATAAAATAGGGAATTTATAGAGCGTTTAAGTGCCTGATCCTGACCCCACTGCTGCGACGGATCAGTTCCAATGAGGACCCCCTCACACGCAGGCGCCCAAGAAAATAGGATTATTTGTTTAACTCGGGTTTAGGACTAGTCCCCGGTTGGTTCCCTCACACACACAATCTCAAGACAACAGAATTATCGGCGTAACTCAGGTTCAGAACTAGTTTACGCTAAAAGTAGCATCGCAGTTCTTCTTCATTCTCGATTTCTGGCGCACCTTGTCGTCAGTGAAGTTCAGGGTCGGGGCAAACCGTGGGCTACAGAGCAAGATGGAGAGTTTTTACCGCTGCACGATAATTACTCACAGAGACGGCAGCAACCGCTCTTTGCCGGATAACTGACGAAGCTGCAGAAACTGGGGGCTGGGGGCAATAGGTAGCACTTCGCCGGGTCGTGACCCGGTCAGGTAAAAGTGGCTGACTGGCCGCTTCTGCCCACGAGCTCGGATAGTAAGGAAAACGCATTATCACAGACTTTCCCGATACTACACACAAATCAGGTTATGTTAATATTCGACGGTTACAATTATCGTTTATTGCACACAAATCAGGTTACGTTAATATTCGACGGTTACAATTATCGTTTATTGCACACAAATCAGGTTATGTTAAATACGACGGTTACAATTATCGTTTATTGCACACAAATCAGGTTACGTTAATATTCGACGGTTACAATTATCGTTTATTGCACACAAATCAGGTTACGTTAATATACGACGGTTACAATTATCGTTTATTGCACACAAATCAGGTTACGTTAATATTCGACGGTTACAATTATCGTTTATTGCACACAAATCAGGTTACGTTAATATTCGACGGTTACAATTATCGTTTATTGCACACAAATCAGGTTATGTTAATATACGACGGTTACAATTATCGTTTATTGCACACAAATCAGGTTATGTTAATATACGACGGTTACAATTATCGTTTATTGCACACAAATCAGGTTACGTTAAATTACGACGGTTACAAGTTATCGTTTATTGCACACAAATCAGGTTACGTTAATATACGACGGTTACAATTATCGTTTATTGCACACAAATCAGGTTACGTTAATATTCGACGGTTACAATTATCGTTTATTGCACACAAATCAGGTTACGTTAATATTCGACGGTTACAATTATCGTTTATTGCACACAAATCAGGTTATGTTAAATACGACGGTTACAGTTGTCGTTTATTGCACACAAATCAGGTTATGTTCATATACGACGGTTACAATTATCGTTTACTGCACACAAATCAGGTTACGTTCATATTCGACGGTTACAATTATCGTTTATTGCACACAAATCAGGTTACGTTAATATACGACGGTTACAATTATCGTTTATTGCACACAAATCAGGTTACGTTAATATTCGACGGTTACAATTATCGTTTATTGCACACAAATCAGGTTATGTTAATATACGACGGTTACAATTATCGTTTATTGCACACAAATCAGGTTACGTTAATATTCGACGGTTACAATTATCGTTTATTGCACACAAATCAGGTTACGTTAATATTCGACGGTTACAATTATCGTTTATTGCACACAAATCAGGTTACGTTAATATTCGACGGTTACAATTATCGTTTATTGCACACAAATCAGGTTATGTTAATATACGACGGTTACAATTATCGTTTATTGCACACAAATCAGGTTATGTTAATATACGACGGTTTCAATTATCGTTTATTGCACACAAATCAGGTTACGTTAATATTCGACGGTTACAATTATCGTTTATTGCACACAAATCAGGTTAGTTTATTCGACGGTTACATTTCGTTTATTGCACACAAATCAGGTTAGTTTATCACGGTTCATTATCGTTTATGCACACAAATCAGGTTACTGTTATCATTCGTACGATTCCACAATTTATAATATCGTAATTATTTTGCACACAAATCAGGTTATGTTAATATCACGGTTACAGTATCGTTTATTGCACACAAATCAGGTTACTGTTAATATCGACGGTTACATTGTTTATTGCACACAAATCAGGTTAGTTAATATCGACGGTTACAATTATCGTTTATTGCACACAAATCAGGTTACGTTAATATTCGACGGTTACAATTATCGTTTATTGCACACAAATCAGGTTACGTTAATATCGACGGTTACAATTATCGTTTATTGCACACAAATCAGGTTACGTTAATATCGACGGTTACAATTATCGTTTATTGCACACAAATCAGGTTACGTTAATATTCGACGGTTACAATTATCGTTTATTGCACACAAATCAGGTTACGTTAATATTCGACGGTTACAATTATCGTTTATTGCACACAAATCAGGTTATGTTAATATACGACGGTTACAATTATCGTTTATTGCACACAAATCAGGTTATGTTAATATACGACGGTTACATTATCGTTTACTGCACACAAATCAGGTTAGTTAATTCGACGGTTACATTATCGTTTATTGCACACAAATCAGGTTACGTTAATATTCGAACGGTTACAATTATCGTTTATTGCACACAAATCAGGTTACGTTAATATTCGACGGTTACAATTATCGTTTATTGCACACAAATCAGGTTATGTTAATATACGACGGTTACAGTTATCGTTTATTGCACACAAATCAGGTTATGTTAATATACGACGGTTACAGTTGTTTATTGCACACAAATCAGGTTATGTTAATATACAACGGTTACAATTATCGTTTATTGCACACAAATCAGGTTACGTTAATATTCGACGGTTACAATTATCGTTTATTGCACACAAATAAGGTTACGTTAATATTCGACGGTTACAATTATCGTTTATTGCACACAAATCAGGTTACGTTAATATTCGACGGTTACAATTATCGTTTATTGCACACAAATCAGGTTACGTTAATATTCGACGGTTACAATTATCGTTTTTTGCACACAAATCAGGTTATGTTAATATACGACAGTTACAATTATCGTTTATTGCACACAATCAGGTTATGTTAATATACGACGGTACAATTATCGTTTATTGCACACAAATCAGGTTATGTTAATATACGACGGTACAATTATCGTTTATTGCACACAAATCAGATTGTGTTATACGTTAATATTCGCCGGTTACAATTATGGTTTATTGCACACAAATCAGGTTAGTTTATTCGCCAGTTATGATTATTGCTTATTATATCACACACAAATCAGATTATGTTAATCTGATCTTAGTCACTGTTACTGGTTATCATTGTTTACATTCCATAATTTATAATATGAATACTTTAACCCCTAAAAGCAAAAGTGGGCTAAACTCTCAGATGCCTCTCAACATAGATACGTGGCCTTTAGAAGGCTGTTCTGTTATATGTCATCGAACAGAGCTTTGGGACTATACAGGAGTGTGGTGCCAGCGAAATAAAAATATAAAAACTGACTTCGAAATTGTACACAAGACAAATTTAGTAGACCGTTACGTGTATGCTGCTTGCCAAATGCCAGACAGAGTACGAGAATAGAGCCCAGATGATAAATAGCTGAGTGGATCAAAGTATTGATCGTCTTTGAGCCCAATCGGTGCACATGGCTAAAAGACAGGAACACAAGCTCCACCACGTTTCCTCATGGTTAAGGTTACCTGACAGCTTTTAAAGGGTTTGGTTTTTGTCAAGGAGCATGCATGACGTGCTGTTGGTAAAATAAACCACCCTTCCTAATTCTTCGGAAAGAAATTGTCGTGTATACCCAATATAAGAGCAAGCCCAAAATGCCATGTTTTCGTTGCGTGGGTCCCTCGCCCCTCCCTCGTCCCTCCCCCCTCCCCCCTCCCTCCCCCCTCCGCCCCCACCCCGCCCCGCCGAAGAAAGCGACCTGTTCAGTTCATAAGAACGTTCTTTCGTTGTGGTCTGTGTTACTTATTTCGCAATGTTTCGGGTTTTAATTTCCTTATTTGGACATGTCACGCGTTGCAAGCCGGGATCCCGGGATCCCACAGATGTGTACTGACAACAGTATTGCCTACTTGGGGCTTTCGGTGGCTTCTTCTTCTTCTTCTCCTTCTCCTCCTCTTCCTTCTCTCTCTCTCTCTCTCTCTCTCTCTCTCTCTCTCTCTCTCTCTCTCTCTCTCTCTCTCTCTCTCTCTCTCTCTCTCTCTCTCTCTCTGTATGTGAGTGAGTCTTTGGTGTGTGGGCGAGTGAGTAAGTGTGTGTGTGCACATGTCATTATATGTTGTTATTAACTTGTTTTAGCTATAATTGTAATTTGTTTAAACACTTTTTTGTGTGTTTTTGTTGTTTTCTTTTGCTTTCCTGAACAGTTTCGTTCATTCACATGTTACATTGATGGTATGTTTCAAAGCGAATTTCCTTTTAAGGACAATAAAGTAGCTTAGCTTAGCTTAGCTTAGCTTAGCTTAGCTTATCTGATCTGAACTTAGCTTAGCTTAGCATAGCTTATATGTTCTGCAGTCCTGCCCCCTAGACAAGGAAGACAACCAACTTCATCAACACCACCACGCCAGACGTCTGAGGACAATCCTGCGACGCCGAAGAAGAAGAAGAAGAAGAAGAAGAAGAAGAAGAAGAAGAAGAAGAATCCCTCACTGTCTCCTCCAGAAGCCGGGGGCGAGTGTTATATAAACAGGACAGAAAGGGTTAAAAGAGAAAACGAATGGACAAGAGCGCCTGCCGACACAACTAAAATCGCTACAAGGACGCCAGGTCGCGAAAACGAAGGGCTTTGGGATTGCAAGTCGATGCTTGTTTGGGCGTCGTTCGCTGATGAAGACTGACTGGACATCAATTGTGTTTTAGGGAACTTGCTGGGCTTCGGTCCCACAAGACAGCTCGTGTGGACGGCCACGGCATGGTTTTGTTGTCCATTCTCAGGCCTGAGCTGGGAGGGGGAAGGAGTGAGTGGGAGGTGGGGGTGGGGGGGGGGGGGGGCGTTAATTTCTGTATCCGCAGTAACCACAGTAGGGACAGAAAGAAAAGAACAAGAGTCCAGACGAGATCAACGCCACTGTACTCTTCCCGTGCGTAGATTATGAACACGATGCAAAGAAGGAGAAGTAAACTGTTGTTTTACGCCCAGTCAACCAGTGAGAAGAAGAAGAAGAAGAAGAAAGAAGAAGAAGAAGAAGAAGAAGAAAAAGAAGAAGAAGAAGAAGGAGGAGGAAGAGGAGGAGGAGGGGGAAGAGCGAAGAGGAAGAAAAAGAGAGAAAGGGAGGAAGAAAGAAGAAAGAAAGAAGAGGAGAAGAAGGAAAGTGGAAGAAGAACTGAGAAAAGAAAAGAAGAAAGAAGGAGAAGAAGGAAGAAGACAGGAGAAGAAGGAAGAAGGAAGAAGAAGAAGAAGAAGAAGAAGAAGGAAGACAGAGAAGAAGGAAGAGGACGAGAAGAAGAGAAGAAAGAAGAAGACAGGAGAAGAAGGAAGAGGACGAAGAAGAAGAAGAAGAAAGAAGAAGACAGGAGAAGAAGGAAGAGGACGAAGAAGAAGAAGAAAAGAAGACAGGAGAAGAAGGAAGAGGACGAAGAAGAAGAAGAAGAAAGAAGAACAGGAGAAGAAGGAAAAGGAAGAAGAAGAAGAAGAAGAAGAAGGAGAAGAAGGAAGAGGACGAAGAAGAAGAAGAAGAAGAAGAAGACAGGAGAAGAAGGAAGAGGACGAAGAAGAAGAAGAAGAAGAAGAAGACAGGAGAAGAAGGAAGAGGACGAAGAAGAAAAGAAGAAGGAAGAAGACAGGAGAAGAAGGAAGAGGACGAAGAAGAAGAAGAAGAAGAAAGAAGAAGACAGGAGAAGAAGGAAGAGGACGAAGAAGAAGAAGAAGAAGGAAGAAGGAAGGAACTTGGTTTTTAACACCCAGTCAAACATGACGGTTATATCAGGTCGTTTTGTGATTTTGTCTCTCACGGTTAACGAAACATTACAACGACGTTCACCCTGCCCATTCAATACAGAATCATTCTGGTGGCGACAGTGTAGTGTTAGGTATATGTAGTCTCCATCTCTCACCACTTCCCGGGAAATCAGTCGCCGCAGGTACCTCTCCGGAATCAGCTCAGCTTTAAACAAGTTTAACCAAATCAATACCCAAGAGAGAGAGACACACACACACAGAGACAGACAGACAGACAGAGACAGAGAGACAGACAGAGACAGAGATCGAGACAGAAAGACACAGAGACAGAGTAAGTAACTTGGTGTTTTACGCCCAGGCAACCATTGAGGTTATATCAAGGCGAAACAGAAACATAGACAGACAGAGAGAGAAACTAGGATAAAGGGAAAACAAAGCAAGGAAAGGGGCCGTGTTCTCAAAACAATGGATAGAAGATCAATATAAAGACGAACAAGGGAAGGAGTATTGAGATGACCCACAAGATCTTGAGGAAATTTTGAAAACCGAATTGGAATCAGAGATAAGAAAAATACTCTCTCTCTCTCTCTCTCTCTCTCTCTCTCTCTCTCTCTCTCTCTCTCTCTCTCTGTGTGTGTGTGTGTGTGTGTGTATGTGGTGTGTGTGTGTGTGTGTGTGTGTGTGTGTGTGTGTGTGTGTGTGTGTGTGTGTGTGTGTGTGTGTGTGTGTGTGTGTGTGTGTGTGTGTGTGTGTGTTTAGGTCAGTAAGACATCTACTACATTTCCAGATTTACTCAAACATATATAGGACCTACCGCAATGAAAGCATTCTGAGTGTTTAAAAAACACGATGACAAGGGGGATTATTGTCATCATACATATAGTAATATTAACACAAGAATAATAAAATAATTAAAGTATTTATTTATAAGGCGCAAAGTCTTGTCCGTAGAGATCGACTCTTCTAAGCGAGCACACACACACACACACACACACACACACACACACACACACACACACACACACACACACCCCACACACACACACACACACACACACACACACACACACACACACACGTACACACGAGCATACCGACTACACAAAACATAATTTACGCATATGAACCTGACAACCGGACACTCCTTCAAGTCGCCAGAGGCAGACCTTTTCTTCTTAACACGAACAGAACACTTGCGTGTACATGAAAAAAAAAAAACATGTTTTCAAGACATAGCAAAAGAACAAATCGAAATAACTACAGCTGTGCACCAACACGAAAATACCATTTCCTTTGCCATCAGAAGTGCTACTCATGTTAGTAACAATTAACATGGACAGCCCCCTGTGGCTGAATCCACAGAAACGATGATACTAACGGTCAGATCAGATCCTCAAGGGAGGAGGAGGATGGGAGGAGGCGTGTGTGCGGATGGAAGGGGGGATGGGGTGGGGGTGGGGGGGTAAGTGCAGATACGCTGCACAAGACTCACTCCGAGAATCGCTTTCCGGCACCTTCCTCCGAGGAGGGTTATGATGTCGTAAACCAGTGGTCGGAATCCGTGCACAAGCCTACAAAGCTTCAGCTCTACGTCACGGGGTATATTATGATCCCGTT
>JABMCL010002046.1:1105000-1110000 GCA_018857735.1 Alviniconcha marisindica | reverse complement strand
AGATGAAGATCATCTAACTGTACCATTTTACTGGTTGTTTGTTGCCTGTTTGAAGAAATGCTCAACCCTTGCTACTAATTGTTTAATATGAGCTCTTTCTTGACCTTCTCGTTGGTTGTTAGACTAGAGGGTGGATCCTAACCCAACCTCCCGCCGCTGACACGAGTATTAGAGCGGAGGGATTCGAACTCAAACTTCTGACAAATAAAACATCACATAGAAATTTGAAGCACGGACTTTTTTTCCAAACAAATAAAAGTGAAAGAACTACTAGCCTTTATCCTCACATTCTCACGCAGTACATGCATATATGCTACACTATTCACTCTACATTATGTAGCCTAATTACTACAACGTACGACTACGGGTCTGCAGAGGTTGCAATGGAAGCACTCTATGGACAGATGAGAACAATCGTACTGCTGACCAAAATCAGCCTACAAATATAATTATACTGCTTTTGACCAGTTACGCGAAGCAATGAGAGAGATAAGAAAGTTGAAACAAAGATGACAGCGTTAGCAATGAGAAGCTGTATTACGAACCCCAATTAGTCTGGTGTTCTGGACCAACTGTGCGGACAATGAAATCGTCTGATCAATAGTCATTTTGATCAGTTATCTTCCTTTGTGTGCGTGTTTTGTTTTCTGTTGTACATCTGTCAGTCCTTACCTCAGTGTGTGTGTGTGTGTGTGTGTGTGTGTGTGTGTGTGTGTGTGTGTGTGTGTGTGTGTGTGTGTGTGTGTGTGTGTGTGTGTGTGTGTGTGTGTGTGTGTGGTGTGGTGTGTGTGTGCGTGTGTGTGTGTGTGTGTGCGCGCGCGCGTGTGTGCTTGTGTGAAGGGGGAGTGGAGATGCCATGAACGTGTGTGTGATAAGTTATTTTACGGATGATTTAGTGTTTGTGCGTGAGATTCTACAGTACGACATATACGACGTTTGAGTATGACTGTGTGAGTGTAAGTGTCTAGCACTTTACGAATGTGTTATTGCGTGTAATCTGCACGGTCTTTGGTATCAGCCCTACAGACTTATGATAAAACAGTTCTAACTGATGACAACCATACGTCTGCATTTGGTTTTCTGGACCCATGTTAAGGATCGAGCCACGCAACAGAAGTCTTGCACCAACAGCATCTAGCGTGTTTGACAACACAACACCCAATTAGTCGCCTAACCCCAGTCTTGTCATCCAACAGTAAGCAGTAATGACACCGAAGGATTAGCATCAAAGACGACCAGAAGTTCTCTGTTCGGTGTCATTATGAGCCAGCGGTGCGGAACAGTGCCAAACGTTGTGCACGAGCAGATCTACTGACGAGAGCGGATGCTGTGTACCACGGTGTGACGATCGCTAACGGTGAACAGATCAGTTCCGCTCGTGTTGCTAGCTTCCGTCAGCGTTTTGCCGACGGCATCAGTGACGTCAGTGACGTCTGTTACATCAGCGACATCAGTGACGTCTGTCACAGCGATATCAGCGACGTCTGTCACATCAGTGATATTAGTGACGTCTGTCACATCAGTGATATATATCAGTGACATCTGTCATATCAGTGTTATCAGTGACATCTGTCACATCAGTGATATCAGTGACGTCTGTCACATCAGCGTCTGTCACATCAGTGACGTCTGTCACATCAGTGACATCCCAGTGACGCACGTAACTGACACTAGCCATGACCGGGCAAAAATTAAGGGGAGTGACTGATTACTGGCAGCTAACGCCGAATCAGCCGCGGAGGATTCTGGTGGTGATCGTAGCGTTAGGTATAGTTCCCAAACCCCAGCCCCCACCTCCCCAACCCCACCTCCTGGGACCTTGTGGGTGTCCAAACAACATCACATAACAGCTCAACCAAAAGCAGATACGTATCCCACATCTCATTATTATTTCACCGTTTAACTGTTGTTTAAGTGCTGATTTGTAGCTTGAAATAGTGGGCTTACCCCCAAAATTCGCATATGCTGCATTTTGTCAAAATTAAACAGCGTTCTCTTTAACATTTTATATGTCTTGATCTTGTTGCAGAACGCTGGCGGTCATTCTTGTTTCAGATTTTTCCTTCTATCTGACTACATGAAAGAGAAAACGTGAGAAACGAACCAAAAACGAAACGCGAGTTGGTGGAAAGCGAAGGAACACAGCTGCAACACGTTACAGCCCAAGAGACAGGATGCACGTGCAGACCACGTGCAGTGTGGGTGCACGGCCACCCTACAGACTGTAAGTGTGTTAAAACAATGAACGGGACAAGAGTTATGGCCGTGAGCGAACACTGAACGTAAAAGCGCTTGAGAGCTGTGAGCTGCACCCACCCACATGGCGACAACAATGGTCTCACCAAACAATGCAGTGGGAGGGGGAAGACTGTGGTACATTTCGGGGACGGGGTTCGGGGTGGGGGTCGGGGGGTAGGGGGGGGGTTGGAAAGGGTAACGTGACCTTGGCCTTGACTTTTGATTTGAGCTTGTCTTGCCCTGATCACCCCCGTATTTGCAGCCTTCACGTTTAATCCACTTACATTGTATCTTTGATATATAAATTATATAGGCTGCCAGTAGCATGCGAGGGAGGGGTGGGGGGGGGGGATTGCTCTTGATAAATGGACTTGAAAGTCAGTCTGAAGGCCGCACGAGCAGTCACCGAACCATACTGACAAGGCTAAAATGGCAAGCAGCAACAGAATAACGCTTCTAAGCCGACAAAAGCTGGTAGAAACGATGTTCACGAGAAGTAACGGAAGAAAGAACTGCTTTTAGTCTTAGCAAGCTACCAATTGCCCCTTCAGCCTGTAGTATCACTTTGTATTAATGCGGGTGACAGAATGTACTTCGTGGTACCTCCCAAAGTCTGTGTGCGTGCGTGCGTGCGTGCGTGAGTGTGTGGTGTGTTGTGTGTGTGTGTGTGTGTGTGTGTGTGTGAGTGTTGTGTGTGTGTGGGGTGTGGGGTTGTGTGTGTGTGTGTGTGTGTGTGGAGATGAGTGTGTGTGTGTGTGTGTGTGGTGGGTGTTGTGTGTGTGTGTGTGTGAGATGAGAGGAGGTGTGTGTGTGTGTTGTGTGTTGTGTGTGTGTGTGTGTGTGTGTGTGTGTGTGTGTGTGTGTGTGTGTGTGTGTGTGTGTGTGTGTGTGTGTGTGTGTGTGTGTGTGTGTTGTGTGTGTGTGTGTGTGTGTGTGTTGTGTGTGTGTGTCTGTGTTGTTGTGTCTGTGTTGCGTGTGTGCTGTGTTGTGTCTGTGTGTTTGTCTGCTGTGTGTGTGTGTGTGTGTGTGTGTGTGTGTGTGTGTGTGTGTGTGTGTGTGTGTGTGTGTTTGTCTGTCTGTGTGTGTCTGTGTGTGTCTGTGTGTGTGTCTGTGTTGCCAAGGAAGCTCAGCATGAACTGGTTTTTCTCTGACAATCTACATGCACTGATTATACAGCTACGCACCACTGACAACAACGGGGAAAAGACTGAAACAGAAAACGAGACAACAAGCGACTAAAAACTGCACAAGTCGCAACGGAAACCAATCAAAACAGACGAAACAGACAAACACTTCTATTATCTCAAATACGCCACGACACTCTGGAGTACAAGAAATAAGCGAAAAACAACAACGAGAGCGTAAGACTTTCGGAAAACCGTCTAAATACCACAAAGAAAACGAACGGTGGACATGGTGAGACTAAACACCGAGACAGCGTGCTCAGTTTACTAGTGCTGCTATCGTACAAACACCGGAACAGTCCACAGGCAGTCAAAGATTTCGTGCAGATTGTGTTTCAGTCTTGGCTGACCCAGAACAGAATCTTGGTTGTTCGAGCCTTGCATGAACTGACACTAAACAGGGCATTTAGGCCAGCTTCTGCTTCCTACACGTTAGTGTGTGTGTGTGTGTGTGTGTGTGTGTGTGTGTGTGTGTGTGTGTGTGTGTGTGTGTGTGTGTGTGTGTGTGTGTGTGTGTGTGTGTGTGTGTGTGTGTGTGTGTGTGTGTGTGTGTGTGTGTGTGTGTGTGTGTGTGTGTGTGTGTGATATAATTATATATGTTGACATTCCTCCTCTCTTTTTTCACACATCTCCTCCTCCTATTTCTTGTTCTGTTTCTTCTTCTCACTTCTTCTTCTTCTACTTCTTCTTCTTCTTTTCCACTGATACGAGCCTTATGGATGACTGGGCGTTAGAAATCAGCTATTTTCTTCATTTTCACAAACACATGACACCATTACAGTAAGACTGAAACTGTTCCAAGGTGGGCATGAATTGTTCACTCCTTCGATAAAAAGAGCACAAAGCGGGAAAACATCACCTCTAAGATGGAGACATTGGGGAAAGTGTATTGTTGTTTGTTGTTGTTGTTTTGTTGTGTTTTGGCGCGTGTGTGTGTGTGTGTGTGTGTGTGTGTGTGTGTGTGTGTGTGTGTGTGTGTGTGTGTGTGTGTGTGTGTTTGTGTGTGTGTGAGAGAGAGAGAGCGTGTGTTTGTGTGCGTGCGTGCGTGCGTGGTGCGTGTGTGTGTGTGTGTGTGTGTGTGTGTGTGTGTGTGTGTGTGTGTGTGTGTGTGTGTGTGTGTGTGTGTGTGTGTATGGAGAGAGGCTGGGGTGGAGGTGGAGGTGGGGGAGGGTAAAGGAGGACTCGTTACAACACGTCATCAATAAATCCTGACGTCTAGGATCTAGCGTGTGTGCTCGATATTAAGGACCGAAAGACGCTAAGAAGGAGGGAAGGAGGGAGAGGGAAGGGGGGAACAGGACAGAACTACCTGTAAGGTAATTAGGTCTACTGATTAGTGTGCACGATATCTCCAAGTGCCTGTGCTGACGACACAACAACATACATTGTGGGACTGAAACTCGCTCAAGCAAATTTCCACCCGTCCAGTCGTCCCGTAGTACTGTCCGCTGTGTGACTGAAATTATACAGCAAGGCCAAAGGTCAATTACACTCCAACAAGGAATGGACAAGCAATGTAGGTAGCTTCAAACCCTCCACAATACCATACGAAACGAAAACGAAACCAAATAATATGTT
>JABMCL010002046.1:1087500-1100000 GCA_018857735.1 Alviniconcha marisindica | reverse complement strand
CGGCAAAGTCCATAAGCGCTCCAGCCTGTCTCTCGAAAATTAATTCTCACTCCACCCTATCCCCCCCCCCCCCCCCCCACCCCACCCCCCCAACTCCTCCGCCCCCACAGTGTTGCCTTAGGAACAGTTCCAATATTGGTTTGCTTGGCTTGCGCTGATTTCAACCAGTTTGAATGGCAATATCCTAACGGCTGAAAAGAAAAAGAAAGAGTTTTCGAGTGCTACAAGACTCCCTTGTCTGACTGCCCTCGTCTTTTCCCCTCGCCTGACAAGAGCCTTAAAGTGGACACCATGCGAAAACGGGGAATATATGCGAACATTTCGCTCAGCTAAATTCATTAGTTCGTTGTTGTTGTTGTTTGTTTGTTTGTTTGTTTGTTTGTTTGTTTGTTGTTGTTGTGTATGTGTGTATGTTGTTGTTGTTTTGTGGGGGGGGGGGAGTTGTGTGTGTGTGTGTGGGGGGGTGGGGGGGTGCGTGCGTGTGTGTGTGTGCGAGTGTGTGTGTGTGTGTGTGTGTGTGTGTGTGTGTGTGTGTGTGTGTGTGTGTGTGTGTGTGTGTGTGTGTGTTGCTGTTGTTATTGTTGTTGTTTGTTATTGTTTATTTGTCCGTGTTTTGTTTGTTTGATTTTTTTATTTGTTGTTGCTGCTGTTGTTGTTGGGGAGGGTTGTTTTGTTTTGTTTTGGGGGTGGGGTGGGGAGAACAGTTGGACTGGGTTGTTTGGTGGGAGCGGGGGGAGTCGTTTTTTGTTTGTTTGTTTGTTTTGTTTGTTTGTTTGTATTTTGTCGTTTCATTACAAATTAGACCATAAACCGATTTTATTTTAATTTAAAGACTTGTATTAAGCCTATCAGTTTTTCTCATTCTATTCCCGTCGATGGGATCCGTGATGTTTCTTTGCGTGGTGTTCCCTTTAACAAGGGCCTTGGAGGTCTTGGTGAGACTATATGTATACACAATGTGCCAGTTGCCCTCGCGGCGCCCTTCATTCAACATTCACGAGACCACTGGGTCACCCGTCAGTGTAACCGACCATTGAAGCGGTCGATTCTACGTGCGGGAACAGCTCGCCACCTACACCACACTAAAAACAGCTGCCTCCAGGGAATTTTTTTTGATTTTTTTTAAAATCTGAAACAAGAATGACTGCTAGCGTTCTAAAACAAGATCCAAACACTGGACACGAAACAACATAGCTCAACGACAAAAACAGACAAGTGGCTTAGCTCTCCATCTCATTTTTTTTTTTTTTTTTAAATCGTTTTTCACCGTTTAATGTCGTTTAAGTGTCGCGTCGCTTTGTAGCTTGGTAAAGGGGATTACCCCGAAAATTCGCATGCTGTGTTTTGTCGTAATAAATAGCGTTCTTTAGAACCTTAAGTTTCATGTGTTTGGAATTATTGATTTTTGTGTGGTTTTTTTTAATGATTTATTTATTTATTTTATTTATTTTTACTTCGGACCTGCATCAACAGGTCGCCAGTCGGCCAATAACGAAATTTCTGACCAGCTTGCCGGATCAGTATTTAACCCCTTCACTACCACGATGTCGCTTAAAAAAACAAAAACAAAAAAAACAATAAAAGTGCGAAATTTGAGATCCTTCATCCTTTTTCTTTTTCTTTGCATAAATACGTGAAAGGATTTATATCAAAACGCACAGAATCTAAAGAAGATGTGTTACAGAACCGCGAAAATGCACTGTTTGCACGCCAGCGTGTGTACCTTTCAGTCCGGAAATTTTACGGGCTGGGGCAATGAAGGGGTTAAAAACGCATACAGTCTGAGGAGGACGGTTGTGTCCGACCTCGTGGTAAATCAGCACGTGCAACACGTGTGTGGGATGGTCGTATCCTTAACACCGCCAATGGTCAGTGTCACTCCCGGCCATCCCGTTTTCAGTGGACCTGCTAATGAGTGTGACATGTGGTTCTCCCGGCCCGTCTTTGAGTCACAAGAAATGACACGTGCTAATCAGGTCTTGCTACCGTCTTCAGTGGACCTAATAATGAGTGTGACATGTGGTTCTCTCCCAGTCTTTGAGTCACAAGGGGGCGGGGACAGCTCAGTGGTTAGAGCGCCGGACTCGTGACTGAAAGGTCGCGGGTTCGAATCCCTGCAGGAGCGGCGGGAGAATTTTCTTCTCCAGGGTCGACTTTCTGTGCTGACTCTTGTTTCGGTATCCGTTCCACCCCCGTGTTACCGCAGCAGCACGTAAAAGATCCCGATCATTCTGCCAAAAGTGCAGGTGGCAGGTTACAGCTAAACACGCATACGCCTTACGTATGTGGCTTTGCATGAAGTGACATGGTGCAGGGTTGTATGGTGTACACAGAGCGCGCCGAGACGGCAGCAGTTCCACGTGGCTCCAGCCACACCAGCGCTGTAAGTACACACTTCGGTGGATATTCAACAAACGCGCTATAAAAAGCTAGTCACTCATGTAGGACCACATGCGAGCGCAGTGAGTCTGCTCAAGAGAGCGGAGAATAGCGCTATATAAGCGATCATCAACCAATCAGTCAAATCTGTGAGCCGGTTTGGTCTAGCGGTAAGGCGTTAGGCTGGTAAGCAGAGGGACCTCGGTTCGAATCTGCTTCGGCTCTCCTTTCTCTTCAAAAGTTGTGGTCTGTGGACACTGTCTCGTGACTTTGTCCCTCACAATTATGAAACATTAAAATGGCTCTCATCGCTGCCCACCTTAATGCAGAAGTCATTCTGGTGGTGACAGTGTAGCGATAGGTATATAATCTCCCTCTCCCCCCACCTGCATACCCCCTCCCCCCCCCCCCTTCTTCCCGTCCCTAATAAGCCTTGTGGTTTCTGTGGACGTTAAGCACCAGGTTTACTTAATCAGTCAAAGGAATGACACGTGGTAATCGGGTCTTGCTACCGCTGATCCATATATCACATGGCAGTCGGGTCTTACTACTACACGGCAAATCAGTCACAGGCACGCGCCACAAACCAGGTGAGAGCTACCGTAGTTACCGTAGGCGACTCCGGTCTCTGCTGTTGGGTCTGAGTGACACGTCTTTTGAGCGCTGATTAATTCCCTTGTATGTTGATTCCAACACTGTGTTGTTATCTCCGCTTGTCTAAGTGGGCGGGGCTATGTGACAAGGTTTCAAGGTCTCAAGGTTTTTATTGAGCTTTTTGCCCCTGGGGGCTAGAACGCGAAGTTACATTCGCACACGACATTCCAACATGAGTTCTACTAATGAATAACTACCACACTTTATGAACAAGTACATATGTGCTACTAATAAACAACTACCACACTTTATATATATAAGACAAATATAAATGCTCAAACACAAATCCAAGTTGTTATAAATATGTAAGGCTAAGGCGCAAAAAAAATTATATTTCTTTTTCCGTTGTGTTTCGCTGTTGGCTTAATCAAAACAAAACTTAAAGCGAGAGGTCAGTTTCTCCTCCCGTCACGATCGAGGCTGAACTCTCGTTGGTCGTCGTGTCTTACGTCAACGTGGTCGTGCCAGTGACTGCGCGTCGCGACGCGACCCGCCACCAATGTGAGCGACGACGACGACCACACTATCGATCGCGGCAAAGCTCTGCCGTGCAGTGCCGGCTGCGGGGCTTCGGCGCCAGCGCCGCCATAGCCAAAGGACACTGACTGCCAGCAGAAGACGTACATCAATGCTCCCCCCCAGCTTCATCCTTTTTCTTCTTGTTTTTCTTCTTGTTTTTTTTTTTTTTTTTTTTTCCGCCAGCAGACTTCAGCAAACGAACCGAGCATTTTTTGGCCAAGGGCATTTCACGTTGTGTGAGTGACTGTCGTAGTCATGGTTTGTCTGCTGCTGCTGCTGCTGCTGCTGCTCCTGCTCCTGCTCCTGCAGCTGCTGCTGCTGCTGCTGCTGCTGCTACTACTACCACTACAAAGAGCCTAATAAACCAACCTGTGCTGCATCTCTGACTGACTCCCTCCGGAACCGGTGTTTCGGAATTTTTGATCCCTTGCTGACAATGTCACGCTTGTGCGCTTTTCGCTGACACTTAGTATTATTGGAGATTAAGGTCCTGTCAGCCGCCTGTCATAGGTCACCTCAGGACAAAGAAACGCCGTCGTAAGTCAGTACGTTCTCGTGTCTTAAATTATTATACTGTTTCGAGGCACAAGCTCAGCCTAAACACAAAAACAACACGGCCAACCCAACCAGGCCAGAAAGGTTACAGTCCCTTTTCAAGCAAGAGAAAAACTTATGAAACTATTGTCCTGGGCAACTGATCGGTGACAGGTAACGATGGTACAGAATTTATAATTGGTTCTGGTGCTGACGAGGGGGTGGGAGGACGGGGTCTTTCCATTGTTGTTGGTGGTCGTCGTCGTTTTTGTTGTTGTTGTTGTTGTTGTCATTCCTTGGGTTGTTGATTTTCAGGTTGTTAGTTGTTGTTGTTGTTTGTGGTGTTGTTGTTGTTTTGGGGGGTGTTTTTTGTTGTTGTTGCTGTTGTTTTGTTGTTGTTTTGTTGTTGCTCTTTTGCTGTTGGGTTTGGTTTCTTTGGTAATTTTTGTTTGTTTGTTTGTTTGTGTGTGTGTGTGTGTGTGTGTGTGTGTGTGTGTGTGTGTGTGTGTGTGTGTGTGTGTGTGTGGTGTGTGCGTGCGCGTGTGTGTATGGTGTGTGTGTGTGTGTGTGGTTGTGTTGTGTTGTGTTGTGTTGTGTTGTGTTGTGTGTGTGTGTGTGTGTGTGTGTGTGTGTGTGTGTGTGTGTGTGTGTGTGTGTGTGTTTTACTGTTGTTGTTGGTTGTTGTTGTTGTTGTTTGTTTGTTCGTTTGTTTGTTTGGCATTTGTTTGTTTGTTGTTGTTTGTTAGTTTTTTGTTTGTTTATTTGTTTTGGGGGAGTGTTTTGCTGTTGTTGTTTTGTTTTGTTTTTATGTCGTGCAAAGGAAACATTAGTTTGTGTTACGGAAGGTGGGGAGAGAGTGGGGCAGGCTCTCTCTCTCTCTCTCTCTCTCTCTCTCTCTCTCTCTCTCTCTCTCTCTCTCTCTCTCTCTCTCTCCTCGCGCGCGCGCGCGCGCGCGTTCTTTGTTCCTCTGATTTTATCTGCTGGTTTCTATCGCCAGTCTCCCAAAGTACACATCACTTGCACAGCGCCTTAAACTGACAGCCCTAAGCCACGCTCATAAAATCAATCAGTTCACACTGCACAATAGCTCCGACTGTCAGCCAGAGGATATAGCTTGCCTACCTTTCAGTTCTACTGGTGCCAGGCTACAGTAATCAGCTCAATGACGTCACTGTGACTGCAGTCCGTTATGCCATCGAAGCAAGCGGCCACTGACGACCCGTATATTGAACTGGCGCCCTGTTACCCGTATAATTATTGACCTGGCGCCCTGTTACTGATGTATATTGAACTGGCACCCTGTGACCCATATATTGAACTGGCGCCCTGTTACCCGTATAATTGAACTGGCGCCCTGTTACCCGTATAATTATGGAACTGGCGCCCTGTTACCCGTATAATTATGGAACTGGCGCCCTGTTACCCGTATATTGAACTGGCGCCCTGTTACCCGTATATTGAACTGGTGCCCTGTTACCCGTATATTGAACTGGTGCCCTGTATATTGAACTGGTGCCCTGTTACTGATATATATTGAACTGGCGCCCTGTTAACCCGTATATTGAACTGGCGCCCTGTTAACCCGTATATTGAACTGGTGCCCTGTTACCTGTATATTGAACTGGTGCCCTGTTACTGATGTATATTGAACTGGCGCCCTGTTAACCCGTATATTGAACTGGCGCCCTGTTACTGATGTATATTGAACTGGTGCTCTGTTACTGATGTCACTGACACCGAACGTCTACTTCCCACGTCGTGCTTTGGTGGCACCAGCTGGGTGTATTTCACTGGGAGATGAATCAAAAACTTCCGACTAGCAAGTGTAGTGTCTATGTGTGTGTGTGTGTGTGTGGTGCGTGCGTGCGTGCGTGCGTGCGTGCGTGCGTGTGTGTGTATCAATGAGAGAGAGAGAGACGACTGAGTGAGCGAAGTGTTTGTGCGTCGATGCTCGATATAGGCATGTTGAGAGAGAGACAGACAGAAGATAGACAGAGACAGACAGAGAAGGTGGGTTTCCAGGGGGGAGACAGACAACAGACAGACAGACAGAGACAGACAGACAGAGACAGAGACAGAGAGATGGATTATTTGACTACTGTGAATTGTTACATCTTCCACTTCTCCACACAACCCCATACCCTGCTCCAATGCAATTCTTAGTACTTTTTGTTGTTGTTGTTTTTTAAATTTTTAATGTGTAGACCTTTTAAAGACTGGCGCTGTAAAAAAAACAGAATATATCAAAAAAGGGGAAGAAGACACCAAAAAAAGGCCTGCATTATTATCATGGTCACAGAAGGAAAAGTCCCTCTGCGCGGAGGTATGACTCGGTCCAGGCACCGGTGTGGCCGAGCTAGACAGACTACGGAGACACAGAGGCGATATTGATTTCTCTGCACGATGTCGAGTCACGAACGTTCATTCCAAGACACTGACAGACACGGCCACGCCGTGGCGGACCGCACACCACGACGGCACCATCACAAGACCAGCACGGACCGACAACACGGCTGGCACCACCGACTGACGAAAACAGGAGTCTCATACAGTGTCGAAGACCGATCCGGTTCCATTCTCGCCGACACAGTCTCCATCAGTGCCACGATACTATACCCGACACTGGGGACACCCAGGCACTACGGTATCGAAGAAATCCAATTCCAATTTCGCCTACACCACCGCCACCACCACCACCACCATCACCACCACCACCACCACCGTCCTGACAGCCTGACACAACAAAGAGACAGTCTCGCGCAACGTCAAAGACCCAGCCAAGTCTAATCTCACCAACATCACCTTCAACTGACACCTGTAGCCACTGATATTGTTTCCACCGACAGCACCACTTCGTGGCGAAGACATAACGCAGCTGCCTATCTGACACGAAGCCCGTGAAAAGATTCGGTGCAGTACAAACGGCTGCATACTCAAGCGTCTCACCCCACCCTGCTACCGAATCAGTCGTATATCAATATGATTGTCTGTAAAGCATTTAGTTATAATACAATACGGTTTGTTGTGTTTTTAGTTTTTGTTTTGTTTTTGTTGTTGTTGTGTGTGTGTGTGTGTGTGTGTGTGTGTGTGTGTGTGTGTGTGTGTGTGTGTGTGTGTGTGTGTGTGTGTGTGTGGTGTGTTGTGTGTTTTTTGCTTTTGTTTGTTTGTTTGTTGTTCTTTTTGTGTGTGTTCTGTTGCTGTTGTTGTTTTGTTGTTGTTGTTGTTTGTTTGTGTGTGTGTGTGTGAGTGTGTGTGTGTGTGTTTGTGTGTGTGTGTGTGTGTGTGTGTGTGTGTGCGTGCGTGCGTGCGTGCGTGCGTGCGTGCGTGCGTGCGTGCGTGCGTGCGTGCGTGTGTGTGTGTGTGTGTGTGTGTGGGGGGAAGGGGGAAGGGGGGTGCTTGTTTGTTCTTGTTTTATTTTAATCGAGACAACTCGCTGTCTGAATGTCGATATTAAATGCCTGGTCAACCGTGATAGACCTATCAAGGCAAAATAGAAGTCATCAGATCACAATTAGCAGTCTGACTCACCTCACTGTTCATGTTACATGTTCAATTCTGTTCAAAAACGATTGACGGAAACGAACGAAATTTAAGGACAGGAATTAACAATATAATGTTCCTGGCAGCAGGCGAAGTACGATAGGCTATAGTTTACCTACTATAGACTTTAATAGCGAACTGTAAACATGTCAGGCCGGATGTGCACAGAGAGAATCCATAGCTCTCAAAGAGTCCATCTGATGAGGCTATCGGTAAACATTCGAGGTTAGATGTGCACAGAGGGACTGGATCATTCAACTTCATTATCTCCAGATCCTCTCCCAGTATAACGTTATCAGTGTATGCAAATAGAGAATGAGACCCACAGCTGTGGTTTGGTGACTTGTGTTTCGCCTTGAGATAGAGAGAGAGAGAGAGAGAGAGAGAGAGAGAGAGAGAGAGAGAGAGAGAGAGAGAGAGAGAGAGAGAGAGAGAGATAACCTTAGCGTACGTCTGGCAGGGCAAAAAACTGAGTATCTATAGTGTCAGTCACTGGCGTATTTTATAAAGCCAATAAGTGGTCTATTTCAGTTCTTGTCACTGAGCTTGTCAAAAGTTCAGTCAGTCGTATCAGTTTTAAAAAAATCATGTATCAGTGAATCATTCAAACTGACTAAAAAATGCCTGTCACGCTGTTTGTAAAAACACTTAAGGAAAATCTGCTCAAATCGACTTACTAAACACTGGAAATTCCATAGCCTCTAACCTCTCTGATTATGGCACAGTTCTTGTCTGTGTTGCTATTTTGGTAAAGGTGTTACTCAGTATTTGGAAAATCACGCAACAATTATAGCCTAATGACTGCCTAGTTTGGTCACAAGTTACTCGGTGTCATTTACGTAACTGTTCGAATGACTTGCAAATCTGATTCTGATTCATGTACTGAAATAGCCGTGTCAAGTCACTCGGGGCGAGCTAGGTCATCAGAAATTAGTTGAAATGTTCATAAGTGGCAACAGTGACAATGACCAAGCATTTTTGTTACTGAGTTATATTTCTGACGCGTGAATGAGGCACGACTGAGTATCAAGTCACACCACCACGCGCATCACAAAAGTTATTCGGTGTCATTTACGTAAATGTAACTTCAACCATAACGCGAGTCACAGAAGTCGGCGATAGCTGAACAATTAAATGTAAGAATGACAAAATACTGCGGGTCATTGGCATGCGATAGAACAGACACATATCCAGCAGAACAACATGCAGACACTTGAAATTCCGTTTCGTGCCCTGGCAATACTTTCACATGATTCCCCGTCACTCAGTCACAAGTCAGTTTGGGAAACACTGGTGATGTGATTATGCGGCGACATATCTTTCCTCTGTAACACTGACTGTACAAACCGACGTAAGCTTCAGTTTCATTTACTACAGCTTAAATTAAGACGAGCGGGAAAGAGGTACGTTTGAAATATTACTCGATCTGACTCATACGTGGGTCTTTTCTGATACCGTGGAAAAACCAGCCAAACGTTAATGACCAAAGGACTATAAATTTTCCGGCTATTTTTTTTTTGGGTATGTGACGACCAGATCTGAGCGCACACGGCTACTGTTGTGATGATGAAACCTCCGGTTTCTCTCTCCCCTTGTGCAGACACGAAACATGCCAGGAGCGAGCGCGCGCAGCGCTGCCGTTTGGTTTTCGAAAATGAAGAAAAAAGAGAAAAATGAATGAAAACCAACCTGCGATATCCAAGGACATTTCTCGTATGCTGGAGATGTTTCGTTGACCTCTTCCACAGACACAATTTCCAGTCCGGTTTTCTCCATTTTGATCAAAAAGAACAGATTTTCAAGCAAAACGTTCCGCCGTCTGCTACAGCGATGTAAACAATGAGGTCTGCCTCTGGCTGGCACGCGCATACATTACACCAGCACTCGCTTTTGGTTGGTCGATAAAAATAGACCAGACCTTGCCAGACCCCTCCCACGCTGTACCATTGACGAAATCCTACTACGTCACACACACACACACACACAGGCACGTACACATGGACGGTGTTTGGGTTTGAAGCAATACTACCATTGAAGAGGGCGGTTATTTTCCGTGGAGCGGGTCGATTCCATCAATCACTGCTCAGTACTGCCCCATTTATTGAGCAATAAACGTTTCGGGATAAATCACACTTGGCTGACTTCCCCGGAAGTTCTTGTGGAGGAGCCAACACTGATAAGTTACGGCAATAGATCCCATTCATCCAACCCACCCCCCTCCTCTCCCCCTCCCCCTCCCCACCTCCTTCCCCACTCGCTGTTGAATCCTGCGGATCGGTAGAAAATTTATGAAGTTCTCGGTATAGCTCGTCTGTATGCCTCCCACGCTAAACTGGACTATTCCGCCTTACGTCCGTTCACTTAACCTTTTTTACACGGCCCTTAGTTGTCTCCAGGGTAAAATGTAAACATGGTGCTTAACGTCCACAGAAACCATAAGGTTTATTAGGGACGGGGGTATGGAGGGAAGGGGGTATGGAGGTGGGGGCGGGGAGGGGGGGGAGGGTAGAGATTATACACCTATCGCGTCTCCAGGGCCGATCAAATGACGGCTATCTGAGTGTTCCATTCATTGTGAGAGGCAAAGGAATCAGCAGACGGTGTCCATAAACCGCTGCTTGTGAACAGACTGGCTCGGCGACGAGGGAGGAGAGCCGCAGCGGACTCTAACCGACGTCCTGTCGGCTTACCAGCTTAAGTCCGTCCTGCACTTTTTGTTGTTGTTGTTTTGGTGGTGGTTTTTGTTGTTGTTGTTTGTTTGGTGTTTTGGTGGTGGTGGTGGTGGTGGTGGTGTTTTTGCGTGTTGCTTGTTGTTGTTTGTTTGTTTTGTTGTTGTTGGGGTTGTTTTGGAGGGATAGTTTTGTTGTTGTTGTTGTTTGTTTTGTTGTTTGGTTGTTGTTGTTTTGTGTGTTTTTTGTTTAATTTTTTCGGGTTTTTGTTTTGTTTTTTGTTACTGTTTGTTTGTTGTTGTTGTTGTTGTTGTTTTTTGGGGGGTTAGCACTGGACTTAACGTCCACAAAATCCTCTTATGGTTTGTTGTGAACGGGGAAGTAGAGGGTACGGTACCTATACTTAAGTTTGCTCACTCCATCTCCATATGTGTGTGTGTGTGTGTGTGTGTGTGTGTGTGTGTGTGTGTGTGTGTGTGTGTGTGTGTGTGTGTGTGTGTGTGTGTGTGTGTGTGTGTGTGTGTGTGTGTGTGTGTGTGTGTGTGTGTGTGTGTGTGTGTGTGTGTGTGGTGTGTTGTGTGTGTGTGTTGTGTGTGTGTGTGTGTGTGTGTGTGTGTGTGTGTGTGTGTGTGTGTGTGTGTGTGTGCTGTGTGTGGAGTGATGTGGTGGGTGTATGTGTATTTGTGTGTGTGTGGTGACTGTGTTTGTTGTGTGGCGATACTGCAGTATTGACGGGTAGAACAAATGTCGGTCCGTGTGTGTGTGTGTGTGTGTGTGTGTGTGTGTGTGTGTGTGTTTGTGGTGTGTGTGTGTGTGTGTGTGTGTGTGTGTGTGTGTGTGTGTTTGTGTGTTTGTGTGTGTGTGTGTGTGTGTGTGTGTGTTTATAACACTGTTTGTGTTGCCCCCCCCCCCCCCCCCCCCCCCCCCCCTGTGTACGGGCACAGGATGGGCGGGACACACAGCCACTCATATTATCATTTTTAGCATGGACGTAGACTGTTTACTGCTCTGGCTGACAAAGACAGACATACTGACACAAACGATATTCGCAACACGGCAAGACACTACACAAGAAAACAAATGTCGGTCACACAAGGCTTTTCACTCAGAGGTTGAGTCAGTCATAGTAATTATAATTAAACGATAACTTGATGCCGCGTTAGGAAATATTTTCACCGTTCACGCCCAGCTTCAAAAAACACCTGTTGCTCAGTTACCCAACCTACATATACCCAGGTCTATGTACTGAACATACATAGTTCAGGAGCTGTGTGAGAGTCGAGGTGGCCGTCCTGGGCTGTCCGTCCTAACGAGCCTTCTGGTTTCCGTGGACGTAAAGCTATATTGAACCATGCTTCGGCATTGGTCTCAGCTTGTCCCTAATATGTCAACTGACATCTGAGGACATTAAGCAACACTACCTACCTACCTACCTACTGAACATACAATGTTCGTGAGCCGGTTCGGCCTAGCGGTAAGGCGTTAGGCTGGTGAACAGAAGGGCCACGGCTCGATTCCGCTTCGGCTCTCCTTTCTCTTGAAAAAGGTTGTGGATTGTGTCCATCACGAATCCTTAAACTGGCTAAGTAAGTAAGTAAGTAAACATGGTGCTTAACGTCCACAGAAACCGTAAGGCTTATTAGGGACGGGGAGGGGGGGGGGGGGAGTATGGAGGTGGGGGGGGGGGGAGAGGGAGATTTATATACCTATCGCTACACTGTCACCACCAGAATGATTCCTGCATTAAGATGGGCAGCGATGACAGCCATTTTAATGTTTCAGTAGGAAGTGATGGACAAAGTCACAGGACAGTGTCCACAAACCACAACCTTTTTGAAGAGAAAGGAGAGCCGAAGCGGTATCGAACCGAGGTCCTTCCGCTTACCAGCCTAACGCCTTACCGCTAGGCCAAACCGGCTCACATTAAACTGGCTCTCATCGCTGCCCATCTTAAGACACTGAGGAGTCACGATTCTCAGTGGTGGTGACAGTGTAGTGATACTGAGGAGTAATCTCCCTCTTCCCCTACCTCCATACTCCAGGACGTAAAGCAACACTAGTTTCAACAACTTCAGTGCCGTACAGGTGACTTTTATCGATGGTTTATGACGGGCAATGCCACACCTGGAGGCTTTCCGGCGGTCCGGCCGATCACTGTGGCCACAACACACGCGTGTCAGTGGCTCACCTTTATACACGGCACTA
>JABMCL010002046.1:1070000-1072500 GCA_018857735.1 Alviniconcha marisindica | reverse complement strand
TGTGTGTGTGTGTGTGTGTGTGTTGTGTGTGTGTGTGTGTGTGGTGTGTGTGTGTGTGTGTGACTCTGTGTGTGTGTGTGTGTGTGTGTGGTGTGCGTGTGCGTGTATGGTGTGTGCATTGTGCGTGTGGTGTTGTGTGTGTGCATGTGTTGTGTGTGCTGTGTGTGTGTGTATGGGTCAGTCGTTGTTCATTCGGTGGGTCAGTCTTCTCTCTCTCTCTCTCTCTCTCTCTCTCTCTCTCTCTCTCTCTCTCTCACTCTCTCCTCTCTCCACACACACAACACACAACACACACACCCCACTCCCTACTCACCTCTCTCCTCCCTCTCTACCCACACACACACACACCACACACCACACACACACAACACACACACACACACCACACACACACACACACACACACACACACATGTACACTGTAGTAGCCCAGCCCTACTGCCTCAGACGACATTGCTGTGGCTGACTGGCTTGTTCCCCGGCGGTGGCTACGCACACTGTCTGAAAAGCTTGACCCGGAAAGAAAACCCGGCATCCGGTGACCTCCCATCTCCACGGAGGTGACCTGGCTTCTTTCGTTCATACCCTCCAGAGTTCGTAGATTTTAAAAAAAAATCCTCTTCTGGGGGGGGGGGGGGGGCGTCTTTTTATCCTCGGACTTTGTTCAGAGGCGGAAAGCGGAGGATCAGCGGAGATATCCGGGCCGACACGGGAATCCCAGGCACCGAAAACACTACGTGTGTATAGCTACCGAGGCGGTGCACACACTGTTACAGAGATGGCACGGAGAGTCGTGCTTTTTCTGACTCCGATGGACCACTCCTATTGAGCGGTTCCCTAGGCGGGGTTGTTAACTCCCTTGACTTTTGCCCGGCATCGCTTAAGTCCCTTGGCTGCTTTTACTTCCGGTGCGTACTTTCTTCACAATGGAAGGCGGTGACAGTGAATTTGCAAATATTACACTGCCAACTTTAAAGACATTTGGGGGCCGTAGTCAGACTGTGTCTGGCAACAAGCAATAACTTGTTGCTCGTGCTATAGGATACCCCCAAAACGATTTTTTTCCACGAACTTGCGATCTTCTCATCAGCCAAAAAAAAGACGCAAAGACTGACACTATTTTTTCTCCACCCTCCATCCCCTTTCCCCGGTATTTTTTGCAACTTCAACAGTGGTGGCTTTTTTACTGCTTCGCAAATTCAAAATTCCACTGTTTTAACAGCGTGAAGCAAACGCCTACCGAAATCGCCCGGAAGTGACGCTCCCACCTCTCCGGGCTTCTTGCGCAAAGGTTACAAAAGGGGATTTCAGTCCCTGCAAACCCGCTTCACTGAACCCCCTTAGTCCCTAAAAAGCCCTTAGAAATGAAAGCCTACCCTCGTCACTGGTGACCTTCCACCGTAGGGCAGGCCCCCAAATCATACATTTGTTTTCTTCTGGGTTTTAACATGGACCCCGTTATATATGTTATATTTTTGTAAGTCCGTTTTAAACACAAAAGGGGTTAATTAGCCCTTTGAATAGTAAAAAAGTACAACCCAAAAAAGACCTGAGTCGTCTACGGGAAAATCTCATCTGGCATGCGTGTAAAATCAAAATTTAAAAAAGTCCCCAGAGGGACATCCCCAAAAAACACAAAATCAACACACAAAAAAGTTAATCGAGCTCGAAAAATTTTAATTAAAGTATAACAACAAAAGTCCCAGTCGCCTAGGGAACTCTTACCTGGCATACGTGTAAAAATTCAAGGGAAAATAAAAAACTGCTAAATTTTCATCCCCAACATTGTGTGGGGTGTGGGGTTTTGTGTGTGTGTGTGTGTGTGTGTGTGTGTGTGTGTGTGTGTGTGTGTGTGTGTGTGGGGTTTGTTTTGTTCGTAGTGCGTTTTTTTTTGTTGCTTTGTTTTGTTTTTTTATAATTATTTATGTAAAAAATTTTTTTGGTTGGACTATGCTCTACATGTGTATAGAATATCATATTTAGGTTTTATGTATCATGTGAGCGCTCAGGGGGTTGATAGGCCCTAATAAAGACTTTTTTTTGTTATTAAAAACCAAAAATAAAACGAGGGACATTTTTTTTTGGGGGGGGGGGGCTTTGATTTTAACTCTGGGGAAAGGGGAATCATTACAGACGACGACCCCCCCTCAATGAGGGCCTTACACACAATCTGAGGTCAGTCGCGTAACTGATCTGGAAGCTGTAGCCACGTCACAGCGAGCAAGGGGACGCGATGAAACGACTGACGTGCGAGGCGGTGCGCCTCTGTAAATTTGGGCACGGGGGGCTCTCAGTTTACGCTTGAACATGGTTCAGGGCTGTGTGGGGTCAGGGGGACGTCCTGGACTGTCCGTCCCAACGAGCCTTCTGGTTTCCGTGGACGTAAAAAATTGCACCGTGCTTCGGCTTTGGGCACCTTGTCCCCAATTTGTCAAATGACATCCCGAGGACTAAACATCACTTCATCATCATTATCATCTCGGGCAGACCCCCGTGTATG
>JABMCL010002046.1:1055000-1060000 GCA_018857735.1 Alviniconcha marisindica | reverse complement strand
TTTTCTCAACGTTTGAGTTGTTCACTTCGCTGCTGCCATGCAACTGTGCGGCAGACAAGTCCCTTCAACATTCAGTCTTCGTCAAGGGTTACAGGTATATTTTGTTGCGTTTTTGCGTAATTTCCTATTGTAGTGTTGGAAAGCCTTTGCCTGGTCCATATCTACCGATTACAGCCACAATCCGCAACAAAAGGTGATTTTTTCATAAATTATATGTTTTTGTCTTTGATTGTTTCGAGTCGGCGCATGTTGCTGGCCTTTGACGCCGGGTTTGACCTAGTTTCCTAGTAACAACGTGAACGCTTCCTTAGTGCCGATTTTGGCAAGGCAATCGTACTCACGACTCAACGTTCTGATTTTGCAACAAAAAAATCCGTACATTTTCCGTGGGTTTTTAATTGCCGTAGCTTGTTAACGAGGCCGCTTACCTAGCAGCACTTCGTCGGCTTCGTTCGCCATTTGCATTCAGTGACGCCGACTCGAAACAATCAGAAACAAAATAAATATGGAAAAAAAATCACCTTTTGTTGCGGATTTTGGCTGTAA
The DNA here is from genome assembly GCA_018857735.1 of Alviniconcha marisindica. Taxonomy (NCBI): domain Eukaryota; kingdom Metazoa; phylum Mollusca; class Gastropoda; family Provannidae; genus Alviniconcha; species Alviniconcha marisindica. The sequence goes on along the minus strand of JABMCL010002046.1, from coordinate 1,059,454 downwards.
TCGGTAGATATGGACCTCATTTAATGATTGTGATGATACTTGTGACCCAAGATAATTTTTAAAACGGTCGAGGAATTTCCGACCGTCTCCTTGGATTGTACCCCTTGCCTTAGTTGACTCGCCTCCATTTTTGTTCAGTTTTTGGTAGCACAAGTTGCTTTTTGAACAGCCCGACAGGAAGTTTCGGGAAGCAGTGGGTTTTCGTCTTCCAGTTTGGAGGTTGTATTGTTTATCGAACAAGCAGTTTAAAAGCCTGTATCAGTGCCGTAGGTTTCAGGGTTTTTACATAATGAAAAACATCTCATTCCGCCGTTTCAGACCACCAGTATTTGTTTCAAAATCAGGATGTTGGTTAGTGGATTTTCACGTGCTGTCAGCCGCACACGCTCACCTCAGGACGGTCAGATTGTCATGAGCCCAGGAACGGATTTCAGAACTCGTCTCACAATTATATGTAATTTATCCCTACCTCAAGTCAAATCTGCAAAATCCACCTAAACAAATATACAACAAATATCCAGACACAACATTTCGAAAAGTTAGGTCTGTTTAAAACTGCCCTATTTAAAAGTTTGAAAAAATAGTGAGGTTAATGACATACTGGTATCGTCGACCATTCCGCCGGCGTTATCGATACCAGACTGTGAGCGTGTTACAGCAAATTAATGAGCATACTGTGAACCCCTTTACAGTATACTGTGCCCAGCAGTTTACAGAGTTTACAACTGTGAATAAATGGCCAATTTTAACTCGCTCACTTCATGTTTTGGACACAAATGCCAGCGCTATACTTGTCCGAACATCGTCTCTAAGGTTCACAGATATATTTTACCACACACGCCCTGAAATAACCGTAATGTTTTACCAAACGCGCCCTGAAATAACCGTAATGGTTGAATGGGCGTAAAACACCAAATTACTTACTTTTACCAAACTTGTGCATGTGTATGCGTGTGTTTTGGCATATGTGTTTGGACGCTGAAGTTTCGCACACGTACGTGTGTGTGTGTGTGTGTGTGTGTGTGTGTGTGTGTGTGTGTGTGTGTGTGTGTGTGTGTGTGTGTGTGTGTGTGTGTTTGCGCGCGCGCGTATATGTGTACGAAGAGAAAGACAAATATGTCGGTTAATTGTTTTCAAATTTTCGGAGACGATCCATTACCTCGAACAGAGGCCGGGGATGTATCATGTCTTCCCCATGTCTGGAATCTCAGGGCTGTCATTTGATTCCCCTTTCCTATCTCCTTTCTTGTTTTTCTTTCTAGTCCTCATGCTCTTTTCGTCTCGTCATTCTTCTGCTAATGGTCCATTCTCCTGACTTTTCTTTTCTTTTCTTTTTTACTTCCGAAAACTCGAACGTTTTTTGTTTGTTAAGTGTTAGGCTTTTTTGTATGGCTCTTGTTGAGCAGCTAGGAGATGATAGTTGGTAGGTGGCATGTGCAGCTTGCTGCCATATGGCACTGGTATTTGCCATTATGCATTTATATAACATTTTTTAATTTTATATTGTGTCTGTCCATTCCTTTTTTATATTTTTCTTTAACCTGGTATTGATAAATTAGACGGAATGGTCGACGATACCAGCCTCAAGTGCTGCTCTTTTAACGGGGGTAACATTGAAGGGACTAACTCTTCGAAAATTAGTTTCGATGTTTGCGTATGTATGTTTTGTTTTCTGTTTGTGTAAGGATTTGTTTTGCTGGTTGACTTGAGGAATGGCTATAAAGGAGAAGAGTTTTGAAATGTGCATTCGTTCATGACGGAGTTTGGTTGTCCTGAGGTGACCGTGTGTGCGGTTGACAGGACGCTAAAATCCAATCACTGACTAACCACATTCCACTCCTCACTTCAAAACCCAGGTCCGGACTTCGTTCCAGCTTTCCTGTGCAACAGTTTATAAAGAGGAGCCTACGATTTGACACGTACTCTTCTCTGCACCCTGCGAATTCACCACTTCACTCTGACAAGGTATGTCAATTATAATGTGTCGCCGAGATTTGACTGACATTTCTGATTAGCCAATTATTAGACAACGCTGACAAGACACCAGCACACCATCCAACAGTTAAGGCCTATCGCCGTCTTCAGACAGCTAGCACACCATCCAACAGTTAAGGCCTACCGCCGTCTTCAGACAGCTAGCACACCATCCAACAGTTAAGGCCTACCGCCGTCTTCATAGAGCACACCGTCCAACAGTTAAGGCCTATCGCCGTCTTCAGACAGCTAGCACACCATCCAACAGTTAAGGCCTACCGCCGTCTTCAGACAGCTAGCACACCATCCAACAGTTAAGGCCTACCGCCGTCTTCAGAGCAGCAAACGGAAACTAGCATGGGGCTATGTAACTCGTACACACCACAGCCGGTGCTCAGTTCAGAGGATGGCAACCAGACTTCTTACAGGATGCATTGACCTGAGTTATGCTAAAAGACTGAATGGCCTGAAATTACACTTTTTTGAAAAGAAGGCTGATAAGTATCTGATTTAAAAAAAAAAAAAAAAAAAAAAAAAACTTTTAAGTGATAAAATCCGAAACTACTTTCTGGCAAAGTTTGGCAAAAAGAAAAGATCTCACGTGAAGATCTGAAAATTGAACACAACAATAAATATTGTTTTCAGTTCAAATGTAGCATCATCTTTCAGCATGGATAGAACTTGACGAACATTGAAATATCTGGAACAAATTAACAGAAAAGAAACTTCAAAGATACTGTGGAAAAATGCTGTAATAAGACAGTAACGAAATTCAAAAACATTGTATGCTATCCTCACTGTGTGAATCAGAATTGTATGTTTAGAATTTGATTTGGTTGAGTAAAACTTACAAACATTAGATACATTCTGCTTGGAATGCTATTTCAAGAATGCTAAAAAAAACTAAAAAAGACCCCCCCCCCCCCCCCCCCATCACCACCCCGCTACCACGACCCCACATATGAAAATTCTCCAACATTTTTCGTTGAGAGTTCGGCTTTTGTGTGTGTGTGTGTGTGTGGGTGGCTTTTGTTGAGCAGCTAGGAAATGATAGTTGGTGGGTTGGTATAGGCAGCTTGCTAAAATCCAATTACTAACATAGTTCAGGAGCTGTGTGAGAGTCGAGGTGGCCGTCCTGGGCTGTCCGTCCTAACGAGCCTTCTGGCTTCCGTGGACGTAAAGGTTTGTTGAACCATGCTTCGGCATTGGTCACAGCTTGTCCCTAATATGTCAGCTGACATCTGAGGACATTAAGCATCACTTCATCATCATCATCAATTACTAACTAACCGTAAGAAAACCGACCAGTTTCATAAAGATGTCATTTGTCTGTGTCACAGCCTTTGGTAGGATGACTTCAGTGGTAACCGGAAACAGGTCGTAAACAGGCTCAAGATCCCCCAGGGTCTCTCCACACTCAGGTTTCGTCGGTGGAGTGAAGTTCCCTCAAGGGGAGGGGTCCGCGGAGAAAAAAGGTCCGTAAGAAAAACGATCTGCTTCACATAGACGCCACATATAATTTTGTGTCACAGTCTCTGGCAGGGTGAATTCACTCGTAATCGAAAACAGTTCGTAAACAGGCTCAAGATCCCCCAGGGTCTCTCCACACTAATGTTTCGCCGGTGGAGTGAAGTTCCCTCAAAGGGAGGGGTCCGCGGTGATTCACCGTAAGAAAAACGACCTGCTTTACAAAGATGCCACCTGTCTGTGACACAGCCTTTGGCAAGCTGAATTGGCTTATCGTAAACAGGTCTTAAAAACAGGCTCAAGATCCCCCAGGGTCTCTCCACACTGTTGGTTCGTCGGTGGAGTGAAGTTCCCTCAAGGGGAAGGGTCCGCGGTGATTCACCGTAAAGAACAAACCAACCTGCTTTAGAAAGATGATACCTGATTGCGACACACTTTGGCAGGGTGAAAATACTTATCATCGTGAGCAGGTTTTAAAAAACCGGCTCCAGATCCCCACCCCCACCCCCACCCCCCGGGTCTCTCCACACTATTGTTTCGTCGGTGGAGTGAAGTTCCCTCAATGGGGAGGGGTCCGTAAAGAGTGCATCGACCCGCTTATCGGAAATGCCACATTCTGTGTTACGGGGCCTCTCAGTGGCGTAGTGTTACATTCCCCCCCCCCCCCCCCCCCCCCCCTACCCGCATCCACCCCACACACACCTCCCCTTTCCCCGAAAAAGGTATCTGCCTAGGGGTAACCTAAAGCTACCCGTCAAAATATTGTTACCCCCCCCCCTCCCCGCCCACACACACACACCCCACACACACCTCCCCCTTTCCCCGCGAAACGGTATCTGCCTCGGGGTAACCTAAAGCTACCCGTCAAAATTAAAGTAGCTCTTAATTAGGGGGGATGTTGGACTAGCCTACAGGAAACCCTACACTGACCAACCCATTTGGCGACGAGTTCTGTCACCCCACTTTTATCGCTGTAAGAGCGCTAGGGTGCTAAACAGTTTAATGCAGTTTAA
>JABMCL010002046.1:1017500-1045000 GCA_018857735.1 Alviniconcha marisindica | reverse complement strand
CGCAATCTCTCTCTCTCTCTCTCTCTCCTCTCTCTCTCTCTCTCTCCTCTCTCTCTCTCTCTCTCTGCCCTTCTCCCTCAGTACAACAGCAGTGATACAAAAGTGCAGTTGATGATGAAATGATATGATCATCGCGGTTGGCTGGGCATTCATTAAGCATAACGTACGTGTGTATTTTTGTGTCATACATGCTTGGAAACGAACAATGAAAGAGCGAGAACGTTGAACGAAAACGGTTCATCGTCCTCTCTCGACAGTGGAGTCGAACAAGAGATACAACAGCAAGTGTATAGTATCTCTGAGTCGACCAGGATCTAGCCTGAACCACGCAGGAAAATCGAGTCGACACCTTCAGTATGTCATTATAGTTGTGTTTTTGTTTGTTTGTTTGTTTGTTTTGTGGCCTGATGGTATCAGTTGCGTATATTAACTATATTTGTTGGCCAGCAAGTCGGCAACTGCGTCATACAGGGCGTTGTGCTTTGCAGGTGTTGTGTTCCCTCTCTCACACGGCGGCTGTGCCGGGCCTCCGCAGCCCTGAAAAATGCGTTGTCCGCACGTACGCTCCTGTCTCGTGGGCAGGAGTTGGCTGTGTACCCTGTGTGGCAGCTTGGACGAAGTTGGCGGCGAACTTGTCATCCATATGGCCCCAGTGCGCATGCGCTTGAGGGGGAGGGAGACGAGAGTGAGGGGGCGGGAGAGGACTGATGACGCAATTCTGCTCGGGACCTGTAACAACAGACGGTGGCAGTATTGGTCCCATGGTTCGGGAGCTGTGTGAGAGTCGAGGTGGACGTCCTGAACTGTCCGTCCTAACGAGCCTTCTGGTTTCCGTGGACGTAAAGATTTATTGCACCGTGCTTCGGCATTGGTCACAACTTGTCCCTAATATGTCAACTGACATCTGAGGACATAAAGCATCACTTCATCATCATCATTGGTCCCTGTGAGCCGATTTGGTCTGGCGGTAATGCGTTAGGCTGGTAAGCACTGAGAGGGACCAGGGTTCGAATCTGCTTCGGCTCTCCTTTCTCTTCAAAAGTCGTGGTCTGTGCGTGCGTGCGTGCGTGCGTGCGTGTGCGTGTGTGTGTGTGTGTGTGTGTGTGTGTGTGTGTGTGTGTGTGTGTGTGTGTGTGTGTGTGTGTGTGCGTGCGTGCGTGCGTGCGTGCGTGCGTGCGTGCGTGCGTGTGTGTGTGTGTGTGTGTGTGTGTGTGTGTGTGTGTGTGTGTGTGTGTGTGTGTGCGTGCGTGTGTGTGTGTGTGGTAAGTTTGTTATTGGTGAGAGTGATGGCCTAATGTAGTACTTTGGTTTGTGATTACTGTGTAGTGGTATCTGGTGAACGCTTTTCTAGAATTGACTGTCATGTTTATACGTGCGCGCTTAAACTTTGTTGGAAGTTTATACACTCTAAATTTTCATTGTTATCATTACACCTCAAGCACCTCCCATCAGTGCGCCCCTGTCTCAGTTTGGCCTCGTAACGTACAGCCCCTGTCCCAGCTTGGCCTCGTGACGTACAGCCACTGTCCCAGCTTGGCCTCGTGACGTTCAGCCCCTGTGCCCGTTTTACCTCGTGACGTTCAGCCCCTGTGCCCGTTTTACCTCGTGACGTTCAGCACCTGAGCTGCTTTACTTCGTGACGAATAGCCCCTGTGCCTGCTTGGTCTCGTGACGTACATCCCTGTGCCCGCTTTACCTCGTGACGTAAAGCCCCTGTGCCTGCTTGGTCTCGTGACGAATAGCCCCTGTGCCTGCTTGGTCTCGTGACGAATAGCCCCTGTGCCTGCTTGGTCTCGTGACGTACATCCCTGTGCCTGCTTGGTCTCGTGACGAATAGCCCCTGTGCCTGCTTGGTCTCGTGACGAATACATCCCTGTGCCTGCTTGGTCTCGTGACGAATAGCCCCTGTGCCTGCTTGGTCTCGTGACGAATAGCCCCTGTGCCTGCTTGGTCTCGTGACGTACAGCCCCTGTGCCTGCTTGGTCTCGTGACGTAAAGCCCCTGTGCCCTTTACCTCGTGACGTAAAGCCCCTGTGCCCCTTTACCTGTGAACGTTCGACGTACAGCCCCTGTGCCCCTTTACCTCGTGACGTATAGCCCCTGTGCCGGCTTTACCTCGTGACGTATAGCCCCTGTGCCGGCTTTACCTCGTGACGTATAGCCCCTGTGCCGGCTTTACCTCGTGACGTATAGCCCCTGTGCCGACTTTACCCCGTGACGTACAGCCCCTGTGCCGACTTTACCTCGTGACGTACAGCCCCTGTGCCGGCTTTACCTCGTGACGTACAGCCCCTGTGCCGGCTTTACCTCGTGACGTACAGCCCCTGTGCCGGCTTTACCTCGCGACGGAAAGCCCCTGTGCCCTCGTGGCCTCCAGCGGCACGGGCAGGGCGAGGGTGGATGCGCACTGTGCAGCCACAGGTAACACCGTGATGCAGCGCCGGGACGTCTCTGCACTTGCATAGTTATGCATAGTCCTTGTGCTTGCCTGCTGCTGCGGTTTGTCCTCATTAGCTACTGTCCTAGGGGAGGGTGGTGGAGGTTTTCTGTCTGTCTGTCTGTCTGTCTGTCTGTCTCTCTCTCTTTCTGTCTGTCTGTCTGTCTGTCTGTCTGTCTGTCTCTCTCTCTCTCTCTCTCTCTCTCTCTCTCTCTCTCTCTCTCTCTCTCTCTTCTCTCCCTCTCTCCCTCTCTCTCTCTCTCTCTTTTGTCTGTCTGTCTGTCCATGTTTTTTACTGCTCCCCCCCCCCCCCCCCATCCTGTTGATTGTCAGACTGAACAAAGCGCTATTTTTCCTTTGTTGTGTGTGTGTGTGTGTGTGTGTGTGTGTGTGTGTGTGTGTGTGTGTGTGTGTGTGTGTGTTTGAGGCGGGTAGCGTTGTCAGTACTCTTCTTTCTGGTCACTTTTAGTTCAGATTTTTAAAGAAAAAGAACACAGAGACCATATTTTTTATATTTATTTTTTATCAGTATTAAACTATTAAAACAACAGGTGCTCAAGATATCAAAAAAACTGCGATCTTCACACACACACCCCCCCCCCTCCTGCTCCCCCCCCCCCCTCTCTCTCTCTCTCTCTCTCTCTCTCTGTGACATTCTTCGCTCGAATCTGAATCACCCCGACCGCTCACTCACCTTTTTTCGCAAGAAGTTCGCCAATGAGGGGCTGTGTGACGGCAAAGGAGGCACAGCTATTTTGAGGGATGCATGACGACTGCGGGTCTGCAAATAGCGATACAGGTGAACAGCCTGTTGACTTAACAGCACACGACCAATCAAAAGGGGGAATCGAGAGAGCTGTTGGGTGTTACCGAGGGTTTAAAGGAACCTGCCTTCTCAGGAACAGCGAACCACCACCAACCCCCCCCCCAAAAAAAGATCATTTCCATATACATAAGAAAAATTATTGATTCTTTTTTCTTGGCAATTCTTTGGTTTGGTGGGGGGGGGGGGGTGGCCTCTGCCGGCTAATTTTACCGAAAGATTACTAATTGGAGAGAGCTAGAAATAGCTTAGGGTTAAGCCAATAGATCACCTCTTTTCTAGAACGCTACTATACGTCATCACTGAAAAATTCGTCCCACAAAGATAAACACTACTGAATAAACAAAATAAAATATGTATATAATCGGTTAACAAGAATAAAAAGCATCGGTATTTCTTCTGTGACGTGTACGCATAATTGCAGAGAGCTTTTGCTGTTCTATCTGTGACCTCAAGGACTATTGTATTTCGCTGATGTCAAACAAACAAAAAATGTATATAAAAAAATAAAAATAAACGGAGGGGGGTTGCAACGCGGGGAAGAGCGTCAGTGAAGCTGATAACTTATAAATAAGATCAACGGTACTTTGAATCACAAAATGTTTACTGCCAATCATGCTCTTCATCTGTTTCAAGCATTCGATGAGTTATTTTCCATTCGAATCTTAGGAGGCTTGTTCCTTTAAAGGAAAGCGGAAGGGAAGAGGCAGGTTGGCAAGGAAACTCGGTCAGGAACGAGTGCAAAAATGTCCATCTGCAGGCATCTTTTGGCGGCTCTGTGAATATTCGTACAAAGGGGGTACTTTGTTGTTGTTTTTCGCTTCGAGTTTGATCTCCTATGTTGCTAGCAAAGAGCAGGAAAAGGTTCGCTCTTGACGTATTCGATACTGCCGCCAAACATGCCGGTCTTGTGTTTGTTTGCTTGAGTGTGTGTGGGTGTAGGTGCTGTTGTTGTATGTATAAATAGCTATTGTTAGCTAGGTGATTATATTTATGGCACAATACTGTACTTAAAGTTCTGTTTGTTGAAATGTATGTGAATGTAGTTTTTGTCAAGTTGTTTGTTAGGCGCAGTTAGATGACAGCGCTTTATATAAGAATTGTTTGTTACTAGTATTGTTCATGACGACACGGGTATACTGTTCTTGACGACACTGGTACAGACTTATGTTCATAACGACACTGGTACAGACTAATGTTCATGACGACACTGGTACAGACTAATGTTCATAACGACACTGGTACAGACTAATGTTCTTGACGACACTGGTACAGACTAATGTTCATGACAACACTGGTACAGACTAATGTTCATGACGACACTGGTACAGACTAATGTTCATGACAACACTGGTACAGACTAATGTTCATGACGACACTGGTACAGACTAATGTTCATGACGACACTGGTACAGACTAATGTTCATGACGACACTGGTACAGACTAATGTTCATAACGACACTGGAACAGACTAATGTTCATAACGACACTGGTACAGACTAATGTTCATGACGACACTGGTACAGACGTAATACTCATAACGACACTGGTACAGACTAATGTTCGTAACGACACTGGTACAGACTACTATTCATAACGACACTGGTACAGACTAATGTTCATGACGACACTGGTACAGACTAGTTCTTTACGACACTGGTACAGACTAATGGACACAAAATGGCAGCGCTCGTGGTTGTGTTTTTGCGACTTGCAAATGGGATCAGAAATCGGGTAAAAACCTGCCAGGCGATGTGCCCTATCTTTCCAGTGGCCTAATTCTTGTTTCACCACCTTCACCGAAACTAGACTGCCTGCGCAGCTGCCCTGTGGCAACGTTTGGTCATTGCAGTCAAGATCTGAAAAGAGTCGCTCTTTCATCACCAAAACAAAGCAAACAACAAAAAATCGCCAGGAATAACAGTGTCTCTTGTCTCTGTCTGTCTGTCTCTATCTCTCTGTGTGTCTGTCTGTGTCTGTCTCTCTCTCTCTGAAGCTATGTGGGTGTGGGTGTGCCCATGTGTTGTTAACTGGTTTTGTGTGTGCGTGCGTGCGTGTGTATGCTGCATGCATGCATGCATGCATGCATGCATGCATGCATGCGCGCGAGCATGTGTGTCTGCGTGCGTGCGTGCGTTCGTGTGCGTGTGCACGCGCGCGCGTGTGTGTGTGTGCGTGTGTGTGTGTGTGTTGACCTTCAGGGCTCTGTACACACCGGTTTAAACCAGATTGATTGACAACAATGGATTGGCAAACCTTAGCTGTGCAATGTGGACTTCGCTTGCCAAGAGCACGGGTCGTGACCGGGTCAATATACGCAGATAGAAGGCCTACAACGCACCCAAACACATCGGCATTCTGACGCATGCAGCACACGCACTTCCTGTGCTCCGAAACCAACCAACTAGCTCATTTAACGTGACTGATTGAGACGCGTCTCAATCAGCCAACTAGCTCATTTAACGTGACTGATTGAGACGCGTCTCAATCAGTCACGTCAAGTTAAATGAGCTAGTCTTCTCTAGACTAGTTTCGTCCAACATGGAGAAAGAGATACAAACTTAAAATTAAGGATCAAAGTGCCGCCCAGTTAATTTTACAGTGATTTTTCAAAATGTGTAATACTGCGTGGCAGTATAATTAATGGCGGAATCGGATCGGTAATTGATTTTTAGCGCCCATTCAACCATGCCGGTTATATCAGGGCCACCGGAAGTACTAAAGCATCATAGTTCAGGAGCTGTGTGAGAGTCGGGGTGGACGTCCTGGACTGTCCGTCCTAACGAGCCTTCTGGTTTCCGTGGACGTAAAGAATTATTGCACCGTGCTTCGGCATTGGTCACAGCTTGTCCCTAATATGTCAGCCGACATCTGAGGACATTAAGCATCACTTCATCATCAACTAAAGCATCAGAGCTCAGGAGCTGTGTGACAGTCGAGGTGGCCGTCCTGGGCTCCCCGTCCCTGATAGTCCGTACGGTCTCTGTGGACGTAAAGCAACAGAAGAAAAGAAGAAAAAAAAGCACGTAACAGCTCAGAGCTCAAGAGCTATGTGAAAGTCGGGGTGGCCGTCCTGGGCCAGTCCCCCAATCAGTCGTCATTAACAAACCTCGTTTTCTAAATTCAAGAAAAATCTATGTACGGTCTCTGTGGACGTAAAGCAACATTGAACTCGACTCGAACGCTAAAATATCATCAGGTGTGACAGGTAGCACGAAGCCTACCGCACTTTTGTTCTTATTATATCTCCTCGGATGAAATAAGCGCGCACGTCTCGTGTCGAACATTCAACAGGCCGCGGCGTGTGTCAGGCGATCGATACAGCCAGTCCCCCTAATCAGTCGTCATTAACGAACCTCGGTTTTCTAAATTCAAGAAAAATATGTTTTTGTTGTTTTAATGGTTTGAAGGTTTTAGTTCGACCCGTTGGACGGAGAGGTTGTGAGGAGGCTATAGTTTCTTTAAGTCACCCCAGTACACCTACTTGCTTCGTATGCTTGGGGCGGTGTCTTCTCAGTGAGGCCACTGTATGAGTGCTGGTCAGAAGAAAAAAGGACATTTAAAGATGCAGTACATTTAGTGGGGTTGTGTCGTTCTTGATTATCGATTTTTTTCCTTCTACTACAAAGTGAGATCGAGCAAGGCCATTCTCGTTTGCCTGTTGATGTTGTTGTTGTTGTTGTTGTTGTGTGTGTGTTTATTGGTGTACTTATTCATATTTTTATTTAATGATTTATCAATAATTTAGTCGTTATTGATTGACCTTTTAGGTACGAGTCAATCTGACATCAAATTGGTGCCATTTTCTCATAAGCTGTTGACTTAATCCACAAAATTTCTTAAACACGCACACATCCCCACCCCCCCTCCCCCCCCATCCCCCCCGCCCACCCCCCCTCCCCCCTAAAACCGTACCCCAAATATCTTATCTTTGACCTTTTCTCGTTCCCCTTTATAAGCCGTCATCGTAACTTGACCTAAGATTGTCCGGACAAAGGCAGCGCTGAGAAACATCCAGCCACTCCCTGCATCCCTGCGGGCCAGTCAGACGCGGTGGATCGATCGGCTGCCGAAGTGCACTGTGGCACGCGCCACGGTCATGCGCTTCTTTCTCACGAGTGCTGTATAACCTTGCCCGCCATTGGCTGAAAACTCGGCCACCAGACACAACAAACTCGGTGCAAGGGAGTCAAAATAAACGCGAGAGAAGAGGAGGAGGAGGAGGAGGAGGAGGCCTAGCTTGACGTTGCTGCGCAGCGGTACGGAGATCAAAACAACACGCACAGGATCGACGAGATTTCCGAAAAACCCCAAAGACTGTGCGCAAAGAAACGTGCGGATGCATAGAGTAAAGGGCTTTTTATTTTTAGATGTTTTTTGTTGTTGTTGTTGTGTATGTGTTGTGAGGTGTGTGTGTGTTGTGAGGTGTGTGTATGTGTTGTGAGAGGGGTGTGTGTGTGTGTGCTTTCTTTTTAATCGAAGGCAAAAGCATAGGAACTCCTTGTCAACATGTTACGCCAGAAAAGCTCCTTTCCAAAGCAGATTACATGAATCCCATGCTGTGTGTGCGTGTGATTTCGCGAACGCGTGCGCGCGCGCGTGTGTGTGTCCATGTGTGTTATTTCCAGTTACTCTACCACTCACACGGTATTGTCAATTTGCCGGTGTGTGTGTGTGTGTGTGTGTGTGTGTGTGTGTGTGTGTGTGTGTGTGTGTGTGTGTGATATTTCCAGTTACCCTACCACTCAGACGGTATTGTCAATTTGCCGGTGTGTGTGTGTGTGATATTTCCAGTTACCCTACCACTCAGACGGTATTGTCACCCAATTTGCCGGTGTGTGTGATATTTCCAGTTACCCTACCACTCAGACGGTATTGTCAATTTGCCGTGTGTTGTGTGTGTGTGTGTGTGTGTGTGTGTGTGTGTGTGTGTGTGTGTGTGTGTGTGTGTGTGATATTTCCAGTTACCCTACCACTCAGACGGTATTGTCAATTTGCCGGTGTGTGTGTGTGATATTTCCAGTTACCCTACTACTCAGACGGTATTGTCAATTTGCCGGGTGTGTGTGTGTGTGTGTGTGTGTGTGTGTGTGTGTGTGTGTGTGTGTGTGTGTGTGTGTGATATTTCCAGTTACCCTACCACTCAGACGGTATTGTCAATTTGCCGGTGTGTGTGTGTGATATTTCCAGTTACCCTACCACTCAGACGGTATTGTCAATTTGCCGGTGTGTGTGTGTGTGTGTGTGTGTGTGTGTGTGTGTGTGTGTGTGTGTGTGTGTGTGTGGTATTTCCAGTTACCCTACCACTCAGACGGTATTGTCAATTTGCCGGTGTGTGTGTGGGTGTGTGTGGTGTGTGGTGGTGTGTGTGGTGTGTGTGTGTGTGTGTGTGTGTGTGATTGTGTCGTTTACCCTACCACTCAGACGGTATTGTCAATTTGCCGGTGTGTGTGTGTGTGTGTGTGTGTGTGTGTGTGTGTGTGTGTGTGTGTGTGTGTGTGTGTGATATTTCCAGTTACCCTACCACTCAGACAGTATTGTCAATTTGCCGGTGTGCGTGTTTGCTTCCATTTTCCCTCTCGGTAAAATCCGGGCAAGCCACCCGGAGACCGGTTAGATTTTGCGCGTACAACTGTTTCCCTGCACGCACGTTAAGAGGACCGAAGACTTAAAGGTTTCAAGGTTTTACTGAGCTTTTTGCCTCTGCGGGCTAGAAAGCAAAGTTACATTCACACAATACATTCCTTATAAACAAGTACATGAGCACTAATAATATAGTACTATAGCACTTTGCACATTAGACAAGAGCAAGCGCTCAGACACAATCAAAGTGTATATATATATATATATATATATATATATATAAGTTGGTGTTTTACGCCCAGTCAACCGGTATGGTTATATCGGGGCGATATATATATATATATATATATATATATATAGAGAGAGAGAGAGAGAGAGAGAGAGAGAGAGAGAGAGAGAGAGAGAGAGAGAGCAATTTTGTTTCGCTGTTGTTTTAATCAGCATAAAAATACAACTAACAAATCTAGCAAGCTTAACAATCTTACGATTTTGAATTCATGTTCATAAGGCTAGAGAATTTGGGCACGTTGGGATGATGTGTATAATATTTATCAACTTACTTAGCCAGGTACGGTTTCTTTTGTCATTTTCATTGGAACAGTTAAGCAAAATTAATAATGACATTCATCTGCTCACCACTGTTACAAATAGTCCATATTCTTTTATCCTTTGGAATACCTAACGATCGTCTTTGCTGGAGTGGTAGTCTGTGTTTACTTAGTCTAAATTATCTTTATTCTTTGCCTTAGGGAGATAGGTTAAAGACTACCCAAAGCAAAAATTATTTTGAAATAAACGATAATTACAACATACACTATTTTCTGCTACTCTACTTTGCCATTCTTGTGTAAACTGATCCGTCCAGTAGATGGAAAACTTCCGTGCACGTGCACAGGAAATGAAAAATAAAACCAAGTTATCCAATCAGGCCTATAGCCCATGACGGCAACAGCTGGCGCGCGGCAGAGAAAGGTTTAGTGATGCTTCACAGTGGGGCAAGGAGAGATAGGTCACTGTAAGTGAAGTCTTTCAATTTGTGGCTAAAGTCACTGGCGAGAGACAGCAGCGACGTGGGAGTGCTGTTGTTGGTCCATGTATTATTAAGGATCCGAATCGGCCTGGCAATGGACCACTCGGTTCCAGAAAGGCAACCACCCCACCGTGTCTCCGTCTCGGTTCAAAACGTGCAGCTGAACAGAAGCCTGTTCGTCAGTGCGAAAACCAAGCACTGGAATTAGCATCGACCTCCTGCAGTATTTAGGAGTCGACTTCCACCAATTTAGTGTGTGTGTGCATGCGTGCGTGCATGCGTGCGCGCGCGTGTGTGTGTGTGTGTGTGTGTGTGTGTGTGTGTGTGTGTGTGTGTGTGTGTGTGTGTGTGTGTGTGTGTGTGTGTGTGTGTGTGTGTGTGTGTGTGTGTGTGTGTGCGTGCGTACGTACGTATGTGTGTGTGTTGTTTTGTCTTGTTTTGTTTCAGTGTTGCTTTACGTCCACAGAAGCCATCACGCTTATTAGGGACAGGGAGCCAAGGACGGCCACCTCGACTTTCACACAGCGGCTCCTGAGCTAACGTCTTTCACCGCCAGTCGACGGCCCGCTAAACACCCCTTCTTCTTGTCGATCACTCGGACACGACGCTGCGGTCGTCTGCACCAAGGATGCTGCACAGCGCAGGTCGTCCATGCAGCCGGAAAGTTTAGTCCTCGCCCCCGGGGTCCCCCACCGGCCACAACTGCCGCCCGGGAGTTGATGGCCGTTGTAGATTATTGTGTTGAATTATTTGCATTTGTGTTGGTTTTATGTAAAACGACACTTCCGCCCACCACGGAAACTGAAGGGACGCTGATTAAAAGCTTGAACTTTGAGGAGAGATTGCAGTCTCTGTCTGCATGAATGCCTGTTCTACAACCGTGCTGGGCGTTCCTGTAGCAGGTGTTCAAGCTGTCAAGCTGCCGGTCTCACAGAGGCCAGGTTCTGACTGATCGATTCTAAACTTGGTACAGAGGTGGTGGGTGTTTCAGATGATTGTCGCTGACGCCGAGTTCTGATTGACCGTTTCTGGCTAAACTTGGTACAGAGGTGGTGGGTGTTTTAGATGGTTGTCGCTGACGTCGAGTTCTGATTGACCGATTCTAAACTTGGTACAGAGGTGGTGGGTGTTTTAGATGGTTGTCGCTGACGTCGAGTTCTGATTGACCGATTCTAAACTTGGTACAGAGGTGGTGGGTGTTTTAGATGGTTGTCGCTGACGTCGAGTTCTGATTGACCGATTCTAAACTTGGTCCAGAGGTGGTGGGTGTTTTAGATGGTTGTCGCTGACGTCGAGTTCTGATTGACCGATTCTAAACTTGGTCCAGAGGTGGTGGGTGTTTTAGATGGTTGTCGCTGACGGCGAGTTCTGATTGACCGATTCTAAACTTGGTCCAGAGGTGGTGGGTGTTTTAGATGGTTGTCGCTGACGGCGAGTTCTGATTGACCGATTCTAAACTTGGTACAGAGGTGGTGGGTGTTTTAGATGGTTGTCGCTGACGCGAGTTCTGATTGACCGATTCTAAACTTGGTACAGAGGTGGTGGGTGTTTAGATGTTGTCGCTGACGCCGAGTTCTGATTGACCGTTTCTAAACTTGGTACAGAGGTGGTGGGTGTTTTAGATGGTTGTCGCTGACGTCGAGTTCTGATTGACCGATTCTAAACTTGGTCCAGAGGTGGTGGGTGTTTTAGATGGTTGTCGCTGACGTCGAGTTCTGATTGACCGATTCTAAACTTGGTACCCGAGGTGGTGGGTGTTTTAGATGGTTGTCGCTGACGGTCGAGTTCTGATTGACCGATTCTAAACTTGGTACCCGAGGTGGTGGGTGTTTTAGATGGTTGTCGCTGACGGCGAGTTCTGATTGACCGATTCTAAACTTGGTCCAGAGGTGGTGGGTGTTTTAGATGGTTGTCGCTGACGGGCGAGTTCTGATTGACCGATTCTAAACTTGGTACAGAGGTGGTGGGTGTTTTGGATGGTTGTCGCTGAGGCCGAGTTCTGACTGATCGATTCTAAACTTGGTACAGAGGTGGTGGGTGGTTCGGACGGTTGAGTTCTGACTTATTGATTCTAAACTTGGTACAGAGGTGGTGGGTGGTTCGGACGGTTGAGTTCTAACTTATTGATTCTAAACTTGGTACAGAGGTGGTGGGTGTTTCAGACGGTTGTCACTGAGGCCGAGTTCTGATTGACCTATTCATACAGCGGACAAAATGACCTATTTGAAACGTGGTACGGAGGTGATGGCCCGTGGTTCAGACGGTTGAATTCTGATTGATTTTTTTAAAACGTGGTACAAACGTGGTGGGTGGTTCAGACGATTGTCACTGAGGCCGAGTTCTGGTTGACTGATTTTAAACTTGGTACCGGTATGGTGGGTGGTTCAAACGATTGTTACTGAAGCCGAGTTCTGGTTGACTGATTCTAAACTTGGCACTGAGGTGCTAGGTAGTTCAGACGATTGCCACAGAGGCCAGGTTCTGCTTTTCTATACTTGGTACTGAGGTGGTAGGTGGTTCCAACGGATGCAGGCTGTGCGCAGCATGAAGTTTAAAAAACCTCGGTCAAGCAATGACCACGCTGTCTTATGGCGTGATGTCCTTCTGTCTCTGCCACAGTCAGGAAACGGACAGTTCTGTCAGTTTGCCGTTGAGTTGTGATGCTCAAAGTATACGTTGTGTCGAAATGCAGCCAGCTTGTAAAGACAAAAACAAACTCTAAGCACATTAAAATATATTGTGTAGACGTTTGAAATGTTTCATTATGCCCATGCAAGGAGGGAAGCAGGCACACAGAGAGAGAGAGAACTCGAATTCAAAAACTTTATTTTACAAGGATTGTAGTCTAGGTTTAGTCAAAAACCTGTCTAACAACTAGTCCTTGCTAAGCCACTGATGAGAGAGAGAGAGAGAGAGAGAGAGAGAGAGAGAGAGAGAGAGAGAGAGAGAGAGAGAGAGAGAACAAAGTGGGCATATCGTTTTACCCTTTCAGTTAAGTTCGCGCTTCTCGTAGACTTTTCCATTGAAGCTGCCAGAACCAAATAATGTACGCGACGTTACCATGAATTGGACCCGTTGAAACTGATAAAGCAGTGGTCATACCGTGTTTAATCTGTAGCAAAGCCTTTAATTTCACTTGCTCGTCATACATTATGGGCCCTGGTCTCTCCTTGAACCCTACACGTGAGGTATGTGTGTGTGTGTGTGTGTGTGTGTGTGTGAGAGAGAGAGAGAGAGAGAGAGAGGGAGAGAGTTGTCACACGTGTCTAATCGGTAGCAAGCCCTTTAACTTCACTTGTTCGTCATACATTTGGGCCCTGATCTCCTTGAACCCAACACATGAGGTTGTGTGTATGTATGCGTCCGTGAGTGCGTCGTGTGTGTGTGTGTGTGTGTGTGTGTGTGCGCGCGCGCGTGCGCGTGCGTGTGTGTGCTTATGTGTCTGTGTGCTTGCGTACTCGTGTGTGCGTGCGTGTGTGTGCGCACGCGCGCGCATGCGTGTGTGTGTGTACGTGGCTGCCTGCGTATTTGTGCATCTGTGTGTGTGTGCTCGTGCGCGCGCGTGTGTATGTGTGTGTGCGTGCGTGTGTGTGTGCCCGCACGCGCGCGCGTGCACGCGCTATTACAAAGCACCTGATGCTTCCATTTAACGTGGAAAGTAGGGCAGTGTGTGAAGACGATTGTCATTGTGCTAGCCACACAAAAGCGGGTGGGTGGGTGGATGGGTGGGGCACTTAGCCTGCCGTTTTTTCCTCCCGTCTGCAATCAACAATAGCAACTGCACGCAGATTCACCCGGCCTCTCTCCAACCGTTTCGCTTGCTTGAATCGCGCCGTTTCACGTCCTCGGCCGCCCTTGTGGCTGGCAAGGTGGGATCGAAATCCCGTAAGGGGAAGGGGCGCCTGAGGCTACGTGTGTTTAATGAACTCTGCATTGTTACCGTGAGGCTACGTGTGTTTAATGAACTCTGCATTGTTACCGTGAGGCTACGTGTGTTTAATGAACCCTGCATTGTTACCGTGAGGCTACATGTGTTTAATGAACCCTGCATTGTTACCGTGAGGCTACGTGTGTTTAATGAACCCTGCATTGTTACCACTAGAAATAGAACGAGTTCTTCATATCTTCATTAAGACGGACAGCGGTGACCTGCTTATTCCTTCCTGCTTGTGAAGGAAAATGCCCGTAGATCGTACTGCCTCATTTTGTGTAGATGGGAATATGTCACTAGGTTCAACCGCTTTAGTTCTTGTGGAGGGGAATATGTCACTAGGTCGTACTGCTTTATTTCTTGTGGAGGGGAATATGTCACTAGGTCGTACTGCTTTATTTCTTGTGGAAATCTGTCACTAGGTTCTACTGCTTTATTTCCTATGGAGGGGAATCTGTCACTAGGTTCTACCGCTTTATTTCGTGTGAAGGGGAATATGTCACTAGGTTCAACCGTTTTATTTCTTATGGAGGGGAACATGTCATTAGGTTTTACCGCTTTATTTCTTGTGGAGGGGAATCTGTCATTAGGTTCTACTGCTTTATTTCTTGTGGAGGGGAATATGTCACTAGGTTCTACCGCTTCATTGTGGAGTGGAATATGTCATAGAGCTGCACAGCTGGGGGGGGGGGGGGGGGGGGGGGGTGGAGGGGAGTATGTCACCAGGCCACTTTGCTGCTTCCTCACTTGTGGATGCATAATGATAGCAACAAAATTTTATACAGCCGCCTTCCACATAAGGTGGGAGTGCAGATCACGTTAAAATAGCACTGATAGACACTGGCACAGGAACACATACAGACGCACACACACACACACTCACACACACACACACACACACACACACACACACACACACACACACACACACACACACACACAACACACACACACACACACGCCGGCAGAACTACGAGTAACACACACACATGCGCACACGCATACGCACGTACCCCCTCCCCCTCCCCACACACATACACGCACGCACGCACACATACCACACACACACACACACACACACACACACACACACACACACACACACACACACACACACACGTGTGGACAACAAGAGTGAAGACGACTGTGAACAGATGAACAGTTTCTGAACAAAACAGAACAGCTCTAGAGAAATGTACTCACCTATACGACGAGACATAAAGAACAATTAAAAACGCAAGCGCTTTCGACCATGGTCTTCGTCGGGTTCAATTTCTGAACAAGCCGTGTCACAGGCACCGAGTTCCCACCAGCCCCAGCTGTGGAAGACAGGTCCAGGGACCGCCAGCTTCCAGCCCCAGCCTCTTATCCGCTAGGCCAAACCGCCTCAACGGGGAATCAATCTTCAGTTTTGAGAGTGCCTCGATCAGCTCGGCTACCCGGGAAAAGCCCGGGTATGTCAAGGAAAAAGAAATCGATACCTTCAAACTTTTCTAAGCCGTGGAACAGTTCCTGCTCTGGCGTCCCAGGCGTACAATGAAGGAAGGCCGAGTGTTGGTTGACGCAACTTTTGCAGTGTAGTGTCTGTACATTATGTCTGTGTGTGCATGCCTGTTTCTGTTTGCGTGCGTGCGTGTGTGTGTGTGTGTGTGTGTGTGTGTGTGTGTGTGTGTGTGTGTGTGTGTGTGTGTGTGTGTGTTGTGAGAGAGAGAGAAAGAGAGAGTGAGTGTGTGTGTGTGTGTGTGTGGGGGTAGAGGAGAGAGAAGAGAGAGGAGAGAGAGAGAGAGAGATGAGAGAGAGAGAGAGAGAGAGAGATTGTGTGTGAGTGTGTGTGTGTGTGCGCGCGCGCGTGCGTGTGTGTGTGTGTGTGTGTGTTTTATGTGTGAACTTGTTTTAATGTGTACATTATTTCAGTGTTGTATGTTAGGTTGATGACGGTCTTTCTCTCGATGTGCGTTTGTGTGTGTTCTGTTACGCTTGTATTGTTCAGCGGCTTTTGACCCTTAAGGGAAGGAGCTTTAAAAATGTGTGATTCGTTCTGATGTGACCCTGTGCGGTTGACAGGACTTAAGATCCAAGAACTAACCAACTAATGCCAAGCCACCCGAGAATGTGATATCAAGACGAAACAAGTCAGATCACAAGTCAGTTAGTCGATGTGCAATGCCCAGTGCAAAGGTCTGGTCTTGATGAAAGAAGAGTCATCATATCACAGATTTATTAGTCGATATGTAATTACCAGTGCAACGAAAGGTCTGGTCTTCACGAAGTCATCAGATCACAGATTTATTAGTCAGTATGTAATTACCAGTGCAAAGAAAGGTCTGGTCTTCACGGAACACGTCGTCAGATCACAGATTCGTTGGTAGATATGCAATTCCCAGTGCAAAGGTCTGGTCTTAAAATGAAGCAGAAGTCATTAGATCACAAGTCGCGCGGTTAATTACTAGACATTTAGCTTCAAGTCAGCCGAGAAGGTCTAATTAACACCTGTCACCAAATGACAAGTAAGTTAGTTGATATTTTTTTGTGCCCAATCAACCGCAAAGGTCTCATCAGGTGGAATTAGTTCGTTAAGCTTTAATTGTCTAACGCCGAGCTGTTTCCAGAGATGTAGTGGCGAGGGAAGGTAAGTAAACATGGTGCTTAACGTCCACAGAAACCATAAGGCTTATTAGGGACGGGGAGAAGGGGGTATGGAGGTGGAGGGAGAGGGAGGGAGATTATATACCTATCGCTACACTGTCACCACCAGAATTATTCCTGCGTTAAGATGGGCAGCGATGAGAGCCATTTTAATGTTTCAGTAGGAAGTGATGGACAAAGTCACAAGACAGTGTCCACAAACCACAACCTTTTTGAAGAGAAAGGAGAGCCGAAGCGGTATCGAACCGAGGTCCTTCCGCTTACAAGCCTAACGCCTTACCGCTAGGCCAAACCGGCTCACAGCGGGGGAAGGAGGAAGAGGGAACTATAAGTAAGTGACTTGGTGTTTTACGCTCAGTCAACCAGTACGGTTGTATTGGGGTGAGGAACTATATCTAAAGCTACACTGTCAGAATGATTTCTGCAATAAGATGGGCAGCGATGAGAGCCACTTTAATGCTTCATTCATCGTAAGGGGCAAAGTCACAAGATGGTGCCTACAAACCACAACTGTGGAAGAGAGATATCGAGAGCCGAAGTGGGGAATCGAACCGACGTCGTCCGCTTCCCAGCCTAACGCCTTACCGCCAGACCAAACCGGCTCGCTTCACTGACTGTTCAAGACACGATGTGCTTTATGTTCGAAGAGTGTTTAAGGCATGCGCTGCTTTGTGGTTGAAGAGTATTTAAGACACGCGATGCTTTACGTTTGAAGAGCGTTTAAGACACGATATGCTTTGTGTTTGAGCAGTATTTATGGCACGCGATGCTTTGTGTTTGAAGAGTATTTAAAACACGCGATGCTTTACACGATGCTTTATGATTGAAGAGTGTTCAAGACACACGATGCTTGATGTTTGAAGAGTATTTTAAGACACGCGATGCTTTACGTGTGAAGAGTGTTTAAGACACGATATGCTTTGTTTGAACAGTATTTAAGATACGTAATACTTTGTGTTTGAAGAGAGTTTAAGACACCCGATGCTTTGTTTGACGAGTGTTTAAGACACGCGATGCTTTACGTTTGAAGAGTGTTTAAGACACGCGATGCTTTGTGTTTGAAAAACCATAATGGTTGATTGGGCGTAAAACACCAAGTTACTTACTTGTGTTTGAAGAGTATATAAGACACGCGACGCTTTACGTTTGAAGTCAGAGATCAGGCGAGATCAAGAGGAGGGAGGTAAGCTGGACACTCAAGTAGAAGTTAGCCCAGAAGAGATCAAGAGCAGGGAGGTGGAACTGGGCTTGAGAGTTGGACTTCTTTCGCTTCAATCGTTTCCCAACGGCAGCGCTACGGACATTGTCTTTGTGACTCTGTTCTGCATAGCAGTTGGGACAGCAATTGCGTGGTGCATTTGTTGTTGTTCTGGCGGTGGTCCACGGCAGCCTTGGTCTTCTGGGTTGGCGCCTGTTTCGAGGTTTCACTCTTCTGTCCCCCTTTTCCCACTCGTCCCCGTCCCTAATAGGCCTACTCGCCTCCGTGGACGTTAAGCAACAAAGTCTCTCTCTCTCTACGTTTGAATAATGTTTAAGACACGGGATGCTTTACGTTTGAATAGTGTTTAAAACACGCGATGCTTTACGTTTGAATAGTGTTTAAAACAACGCGATGCTTTAAGTTTGAAAACGTGTTTAAGACATTCGTTGCTTTGTGTTTGGAGAGTGTTTAAGACACGCGGTACTTTGTGTTTGAAGAGTGTTTAAGACACGCGGTGCTTTGTGTTTGAAGAGTGTTTAAGACACGCGGTGCTTTGTGTTTGAAGAGTGTGTAAGACACGCGATGCTTTACGTTTGAAAAAGTTTTTAAGACACTCGTTGCTTTGTGTTTGAAGAGTGTTTAAGACACGCGGTACTTTGTGTTTGAAGAGGCCTGCGGGAGACTGTGAAGCGGAACGAACCGGGGAGACAGAAATGAGAAGTCGCTGTGTCGACGCTTCAGTGTTGTGGAGACTGTCAGTCCCGCCCCACCGGGCCAACAACCTGTTCAAGGTTACAGCGGCCACGAAGGCAGTCGCAGTAAACCTTAGTCTGATCGAAACTGTACAGTATGCTCCAGTCAAAGCGCAGATGGAAGTTTAGAATGAGGTGCAGTTTCCACTTCATCATTAGCATGACTGGAATGCAGTGGAGTCGTGTTCAGTGTGTGTGTGTGTGTGTGTGTGTGTGGGTGAGAGTGTGTGTGTGTGTGCGTGAGTGTGTGTGTGTGTGTGGTGCGTGAGTTTGTGTGTGTGTGTGTGTGTGGGTGGGGTGGGTGGGTGGGTGTGAGTGTGTGTGTGTGTGTGTGTGTGGTGAGTTTGTGTGTGTGTGTGTGTGTGTGTGTGTGTGGTGTGTGTGTGTGTGTGTGTGCGTGTGTAAGGGGGTGCGTGTGGGTGGGTTTGTGTGGGTGTGGAAGGGGTGCGTGTGGGGATGTTTGTGTGTGGACGGGGTTGCATGTGGGTGGGTGGTGTGGGTGACCAGGGGGTGTGGGTAACCAGGGGGTGTGGGTGGGTGTGGGGGTGGGTGGTGTGTGGGGGTGTCGTATGGATGTGGGTGTGGAGAGGGGAAGAGGTAGGGGTGGTGTGTGTGTGTGGTATGGGGGGAAAGGGATGGTGGGTGGTGGTGGTGGTGGTGTGTGTGTGTGTGTGTGTGTGTGTGTGTGTGTGTGTGTGTGTGTGTGTGTGTGATGGGACACTGAGAGAAGCTAAAAATAGACTGGACGTTGTCTGTTGTTTACGGTTTGTCGATGTCAGCGCGTCAGTCCGTCTGGATAGCATGCGCAATGTTTCCAATCCAATCAAAATGTGAATGTGTCATGTTGTGACAACAGCGAAGAACGTGAACTACGTCAGGTATTTTCAACAGGGCAGCAACAGATGGTGGTCAACAGATGGTTTGTTTTTCGTGCAAGTTCAGTGACTCACACACAGTCGTGCACGTGCACTTCTATGTGCGTGCCAGTTCATACACACTGACGCGCGCGCCACACACACACACACACACACACACACACACACACACACGCGCGCGCGCGCGCACGCACGCACGCACGCGCACGCACGCACGCACGCACGCACGCAAACACACACCTGCACCGACACACGCACTGAATTGCTTGCGCATATAAGCACACCCACCCACCTGCACTCAGCATGTACGTTCTCTCTCTCTCGGTCCCTCTCTCTCCTCTCTCTGTACCTGTCCTCCCCCCCCCCTCTCTCTCTCTCTCTCTCTCTCTCCTGTCTCTCCTCTCCTCTCTCTCTTCTCTCCTGTCTCCTCTCTCTCTCCCTCTCCCTCTTCTTCCCTCTCTCTCCTCCCTCTCCCTGCCTCTCTCCCTCTCTCCTGTCCCTCTCTCTCTCTCCTCTTCCCTCCTCTCCCCTCTCCCCTGTCCCCTTCTCCTCTCTCCCTGTCCCTCTCTCTTCCCTGTCCCTCCCTGCCCCCTCCTTCTCCCCCCCCTTCTTCTCTCTCCCTGTCCCTCTCTCTCCTCTCTCTGTCCCCGTCCCTCTCTCTCTCTCTCTCTCTCTCTGTCACTCACTCTCTCTTTCTCTCTCTCTCTTTCGCGCGCGCTCAGTCTCGGTCTGTCTCGTTCGGCGTTTATTGTTTATTTCTGACATAACGGCACAGGGGATCAGCGGGAGGGAATGTGACGGGGAAGCGGAGGAAGCCTGCCTGATACCATCGAATATTTTGTAATAATCTGGCGCAGCTGGTGACATACTCCTCTTTGGTTGGTGAACTCGTTCAGTGCCAAGAAGTACGACGTCATTGGTTTAAACTGAATAATTGTTTACAAGCAGTTACATCAAACAAAAAAGGAAACAGCCATCTGGTAGACGCATCAACACAGGAGAGAGAGAGAGAGAGAGAGAGACAGAGAGACAGAGACAGACAGACAGACAGACAGAGACACAGACACAGACAGAGAGAAACACTGGAACTTAAAACTTTATTTTACCAAGGATTGTAGTTTCGGTTCAGTCAAAAGCTGTCTAATCTAGTCTTCGCTAAGCTACTGATGAGTAATTAGTTACAGGACATCTCTTATATAAACATGAAGCATGAACGAATGAGTAAGTGAATTGTATACATAAACATTTAAACGAGGAGCAAAGAATTGAGAGAGAGAGAGAGAGAGAGAGAGAGAGAGAGAGAGAGAGAGAGAGAGAGAGAGGAGAGACACACACACACACACACACACACAACACACACACACACACACACAGGGACAAGAAACAGACAGACAGAGATGCATTATGCATGTTAGAGTTGCACGTGAAATGTCATCGAAACATACAGTGTGGCAGTAGCAAATGTATTTACACAAACAAAAGCTTTCCAGATTGTGTGCAAAAGTAGACAGCCTGCATTTCGTCAGAATGTACCACGATACCGTGCTGAGTACTGGTTATAGCTGGATACGCGTCGATATTATTACTGTATCATTTCGATATTAATAATAATAATAATAATAAAGAGGATTTCTAGAGCGCCCATCTACCACACAAGCTGGCAGCACAGGGCGCTTTACAATAACACTAACCACACACACACACACACACACACACACACACACACCACACACACCACACACACACACACACACACACACACACACACACACACACACACACACACACACACACACACACACACACACACACACACACACACACACACACACACACACACACACACACACACACACACACACACACACACACACACACACACACACACACACACACACACACACACACACACACACACACACACACACACACAAACACACACACACACACAACACACACACACACACACACACGACACACACACACACACACACACACACACACACACACACACACACACACACACACACACACACACACACACACACACACACACACACACACACACACACACACAGCATCGAAACGAGGGGATGGGCAGGGCTGTGAAAAAGTTTAGAAATAATTATTAAACAGGTGCGTCTTGAGTGCGGCTTTGAAAGAGGAGGTAGAATCAGAGTGGCGGAGTGTTTGAGGCAAATTGTTCCAGACAGATGGGCCAGCATAAGAAAAAGATCTTTCACCAAATGTTTTTTTCTCTCTCAAGCTCCCGTAGGCAATTATCGAAACTGGTGGTACTTTGAAAGTAGCGCCACGTTTCAATTATCGCACTGTGCAACAGCCGTGCTGACAGTAGTCTTTACATCGGATTAGTTCGGCTGGCTGCACACCGTGGAAACTCCAATCGAAATGTTCTGTTATGGGCGCCCATTATTTTGTGTCGATGGAATCAACAAGGGTTTGGGGTTTTGTTTTTTAGTTTTTTCAGTGAGAGTCGATCGAGAGTTTGCTTGTGTCGTCCAGTCACGCACCTGCGTATACACTAATACAGGTCCATGCATTCATTACTGCAGAGCTCAGGAGCTGTGTGAAAGTCGAGGTGGCTGTCCTGGGCTCCCCATCCCTAATAGTCCTTGTGGTCTCTGTGGACGTAAGACAACATTGAACGATTGTTGAAAACAGAGCTCAGGAGCTGTGTGAAAGTCATTCAGTCATGGACCTATGCATTCCTTACTGCAGAGCTCAGGAGCTGTGTGAAAGTCATTCAGTCATGGACCTATGCATTCCTTACTGCAGAGCTCAGGAGCTGTGTGAAAGTCATTCAGTCATGGACCTATGCATTCCTTACTGCAGAGCTCAGGAGCTGTGTGAAAGTCATTCAGTCATGGACCTATGCATTCCTTACTGCAGAGCTCAGGAGCTGTGTGAAGATCGAGGTGGTCGTCCTGGGCTCTCCGTCCCTAATAGTCCCAGAAGTCTATCTGGACGTAAAGCAACACTGAACTGGAACTTCATTACTGGCTTTGCCCGTCCTGAACAGCTTTTTTCGCTTCTTTGGCGGCTCTGACCAGCTTCTCGGTATCGTAAGCTGGGTGGGACGCGTTCGGATTGAAACCAAAAAACCCCAAAACGAGCACAGGAGATGTATGAAAGTTGAGATGGCCGTTCTGGGCTCCCCGTCCCTAATAAGCCTGATGGTTTCTGTGGACGTAAAGCAGCACTGAAACGAAACTGGATTTGAAAGTAGCGGACCGCGGTTTTGGAGCCCTCAGAACTCAGAAGCTGTGTGAAAGTCGAAGTGGACGTCCTGGGCTCCCCGTCCCTATTAGTCTTTATGGTGTCCGTGGATGTCAAGCAACATTGAACTTAAATGTCAGCAGAACTCAGAAGCTGTGTGAAAGTCAAAGTGGACGTCCTGGGCTCCCCGTCCCTATTAGTCTTTATGGTGTCCGTGGATGTCAAGCAACATTGAACTTAAATGTCAGCAGAACTCAGAAGCTGTGTGAAAGTCAAAGTGGACGTCCTGGGCTCCCCGTCCGTATTAGTGTTTATGGTGTCCGTGGATGTCAAGCAACATTGAACTTAAATGTCAGCAGAACTCAGAAGCTGTGTGAAAGTCGAAGTGGACGTCCTGGGCTCCCCGTCCATATTAGTCTTTATGGTGTCTGTGGATGTCAAGCAACATTGAACATAAATGTCAGCAGAACTCAGGAACTGTGTGAAAGTCGAGGTGGACGTCCTGGGCTCCCCGTCCCTAATAGTCCTTACGGTCTCTGTGGACGTAAAGCAACAATGAACTTGAACTATAATATAATCGGAACTCGGGAGCTGTGTGAAAGTCGAGATGGTCGTACTAGTCCTTACTATCTGTGGACGTAAAGCAACAATGAACTTGAACTATAATATAATCGGAACTCAGGAGTTGTGTGAAGGTCGAGGTGGCCGTGCTGGGCTCCCCGTCCCTATTAGTCCTTACGGTTTCTGTGGACGTAGAGCAACACTGGACTTGAAAGTGGAGTCCTGCGGTTTGGGAGCCCTCAGAGCTCAGGAGTTGTGTGAAAGTCGGGGTGGCCGTCCTGGGCTCGCCGTCCCTATTAGTCCTTACGGTCTCCGTGGACGTAAAGCAACACTGGACTTGAACTCAGACACTCAGAGCTCAGGAACTGTTTGAAAGCGGAGTCCTCCGGCCGCCGGCTGTTCCTCCAAACAGACTTAACACTTAACTAACATGGGCCTAGGACAAAAGGCTCCAGCGTCTGCAGAGTCAGTCTGGTGTTTGTAACATCACCGGCACACGAACGTCAGGATAATCTGCCACTCTGCAGTCTACACTCTGACCAGTGCTCGCTGAGGGAATAGAGGTGTTGAAAGGATGGAGTCTTCTTGGCTAGCAATCAGCACATTCCAGTGGGAACTGAGATTCCAGTTGGATGACAGTCTGGTTGCTGTTTTAGACTTTGTTGAATTATTTTTTTTGTTCCTTGCAGATACGGGGTGTTTTTGTTTGTCCGCTTTTCGATATCTATAAAGAGACAAATATATAATTGTAGCCCTATCCAACGACAACAAAATTCTGCTAGTTTCAGCCCTCTCTCTCTCTCTCTTCCCTCCCTCCTCCCCCCCCCCCCTCTCTCTCTTCTTTCTCCCCCCTCCCTCTCTCTCTCTCTCTCTCTCTCTCTCTCTCTCTCTCTCTCTCTCTCTCTCTCTCTCTCTGTGGTATGTCAAGCTATGTGAGGTATTCTTTTCTGCTTGTTTCTTTTCAGCTCTTTCAGCACTTCTTTTCTTGTGTTAATGTATTATTATGTACTGTCGGCTTTGTTTGCTCTTTCTATAAGTGGATGAACTCGCTGATTGAGAAACTAAAAAGTGGGTGAACGGATGAATAAACAGATAACAACAACAAAATTGAAAGAAAGAAGGATGTCGCCATAATTATCTTTAAAACATATAAATTACGTGGCATAATGAAACTAAAACGAAGTTGCCTGCAAACGATGAAAGAATAGTCGATAAAATAATCAAATGAAACAAAAGTTAATGCAACGTAAAATAGTGTAAACGTAACGTGAGCCCGAAGCGCACAGTACAAAAACAATACGGTTGACGAAACGGACGCAGAATCTAGAGCGCAATGAAATCCAACTGATTACGTAAACAGACGCCCTACGACACTTCATTTAGCGTCTTGGTGCGTTTGAACGAGCACGCGTTTGATTGCATATCGCCCGCCCCTTGCGTGTTGTGGCCCCAGAGGAAGACGAGAGTGCCGAATGACCCGTCACGCTAGCAACAACGCTTTCTCCCCGTCATCAGGGATCTCGTGGAATGAGTCGGTTGTCTGTGTTGCACGTGCTGGGGATCACCGGACGGCTGAGACTCTGGACAGATTAGATAGGCAGCACTGAAATAGCCTGAACTGGCACCATCCGCTTCGCTCACCTGGCCAACAACAGCAACGCCTCCACCCGTGCCCTTTTGTGACGTCATCGTGGTGCAGTGCCTCGCTGCAGCGCCGTTTCTGGCACCAGTCGGACTGCTGGCGGTCTGGGAGCCTGCAGGGCTCTGCTACGACTGTTGAGGCTGCTGTGGCCATGACGAGCCGATTAGTAGTAGTAGTCTCCGAGACACGAGCTTGTATAGCTTCTTCTTCTTTTGAAGCTAGTGTGTGTGTGTGTGTGTGTGTGTGTGTGTGTGTGTGTGTGTGTGTTTGTGTGTGTGTTTTGTGTAGTCTGTGCGTGTGTGTGTGTGTTGTGTGTGTGTGTGTGGGGTATTGTACAGGTTTGTAGTGTGTGTGTGTGTGTGTGTGTGTGTGTGTGTGTGTGTGTGTAAAGGCTGGGACTTCACAGTATGCAATGGGTTAACGGCTTGCACTGTTAGTCACTAGCTTGCCTACTCGCTTGCATTATCGTTCCTCACGTGAGGATGAATCAACCGAAGTCAAACTCATCTTCTCCTGTGCATACTTTATTTATTGCAAACCGAGATGTCAGGGTCAATGCGTACAATGTTAATTCAGTCAATGAAGTAATCACTGAATATTCAAGAGTGGCAGTTGGCCCCGTTAATTTTTCAAGGACGCCGCGTGGGCGTTGCAGGACTTTCCACCACTGTGCTTATAACTATAATAATAATGGACATTTCTATGGCGCATGATCCCTAGCAAGATCTAGGGCACAATGCGCCGTACAAAAAGCTGCAGAAAAATGTGTAAACACATACAATGGACAAAATAAAAAGGTTTCAGGCCATACGACCGCCAACCATGCAAGAATTTGCATACAGCAATTTCAGTAAAGTAAACCAAAGTTGTCAGTAACCAAACACGACCAAACTCTGATTTGAGCACACATGTATGATACAAGTAGATATACTGCAAATACAAAAATGTACAGCGGGATATTGCATACACACATATTGCTTCACTGTTCGCTGTCAATATGAGCACTGCTGGAATTCCCCACCGCTGTTTACACACGCGTGTGCGTGCGTGCGCGCGCGTGTGTGTGTGTGTGCGTGTGTGTGTGTGGATCTTCCACATAGTTATGCTTGAACCCTTGTTGATGTCTACATTATGTGTTAGTTTTTGTTAAACTGCTATAACTTTTCACATCTTTTCGTTATGTACATTATGCGTGCTTGTTTGCTTTTTCAGTGATCGCTTTGAGAAACAAAAGTGGGTAAAGGATGAAAAAATAAAAAAAAATTTTCCCATTATTATTTTAAAAATGAAACATTGGGCTTAAAACTGAATTCCCTGAAAAATTTGAAAGAATAGCTGGAATTCACATAAAAAAATTAAATGAAACAAAATGGCTTCCCAAGTTTTCTGTAAAA
This sequence comes from Alviniconcha marisindica, assembly GCA_018857735.1. NCBI lineage: Eukaryota > Metazoa > Mollusca > Gastropoda > Provannidae > Alviniconcha > Alviniconcha marisindica. The sequence continues at coordinate 1,018,887 of JABMCL010002046.1, read as the reverse complement.
AAAATTTGACGCGGCGGAATCTAGCCAAAAACCAAACTGAAGAAAAAGACCCCACACTTATTTCTTTGGGGGTTTAAAATTTTTTATATTTCCCCCCCGCTTTTTAAAAAACTCCAAGGGTTAAAAAATTTCTTATAGGTCTCTAATATTTGTTTTTTCACTGCGGGGTGGCCGGGGGCCAAATTAGAGGAACGGCCTAAACGGAATTTCCCACCTGCCAAAATAAAGACCCCCTTTTTATCATCGTTCTTTAGGGGTTTTAATTTTATATTGCAAATTTATTTCCCACCCTTATAAGACCCCACTGTTGTTGTTTTGTTGTTGTGTGTGTTTTTGTTGTTGTTGGGGTTTGTGTGTGTGGAATGTGTATTGCTGTTGCTTGTGTTTGCTGTTAATCTGTGCGTTGTGTGGTAGTTGTGCGGGGTAATTACCTACATGTTTCACTGTTTGCTGTGATTGAGTGTTGGGGCTGGAATTCCCTACCATTACGTACATTGGTTACTTCACTGTTAGTTCACTAGTTGACTCGCTTGATTATCGTTCCTCACGGAGGGTTGAAACAACCAAATAAACTCATCTTTCCTGTGCAAATTTATTGCAAACCGAGATGGGTGGCTGGGGTCAATGCGTACAAGAATTCAGTAATGAAGTCCTGTATTAGGTGGCGTTGGCCCCGTAATTAAGGACGGGTGGGCGTTGGGAAGCTGGTGTGGAGAGGGAATTAAAATACCTATGGCGCATTGTCCCACCGGGGAATGACTTCTGCATTAAGGTGGGCAGCGATGAGGCCATTTTAATGTTTAAATAGGAAGTGATGGACAAAGTCACAGGACAGCGTCCACAAAACCACAACCCTTTTTGAAGAGAAAGGAGAGCCGAAGCGGTACCGAACCGAGGTCCTTCCGCTTACCTGCCTAACGCCTTACCGCTAGGCCAAACCGGCTCACGTGTTTTGGTTTGGAGACGTTCCAGGGACGAAGGCTTTGAACAGCCAGACTCTCCACCACACGCAGCAGCAGCAACAACAACAACACTGCAACACGCATAGACCCCCAGCAATCCTCTCCTAACCTAGCTACCCTTTGCTTCCAGCTGCACGCGCTCGTCACTTGCTCTCACTGCCAGCGTCTTCGCTTCGCCTCTAGAGATTCGTCTCAACGTTGCTGTCAAACAAGGCTCGGTGTTTCGTGTTGTTGCTGTTGTTGTTTGTTGTTTGTCCTGAGGTGACCCTGTGCTGTTGACAGGACGTTAAAATCCATTACTAACTAATTGTTGTTGTTGTTGTTGTTGTTGTTTTCGTCCACGTATTTTTGTTGTTGCTTTTTCTGTATTTTATGATATTTAGGCTAGCCTTGTTTGGTGCAGATGCAGGAGCGGCGGGAGAATT
>JABMCL010002046.1:1007500-1015000 GCA_018857735.1 Alviniconcha marisindica | reverse complement strand
GCGTTAAGCCCGTTCTTAACTGGGCGAATGTTTGTTCGCCGAACATACTTCGGACAGTTCGAGGAACTATGATTCGTTTCGTAATTGAACTTTTAGTTCGACGAACTTTACTTCGTTCTCAACTGGCTCGTAATGAGATGCAAGCTTCGGCCCGAACTTGTGGCAGACTCGCAGCATACAGCATGATCGAAAATGTAGGCTAAAGTCAAGTCAAGTCAAGTCAATATACTTTCATCATCCCTCACAGGGTAATTCAACTAACTACTATCTCATTCTGGGTCCCCGAGACAAGGCTGCGCCTCCCACAAGTCAACAAATAAACAAATTCCCTCCGAAGCGAGTGAAGAACCTAGCGACACCGTCATCCATTTTTATTTTTATTTCTTCTTTATTTTTATTTCTTCTTCACCAATCAGAGGCAATGTTCGTCGAATAGGGCGAATGTTCCCAAACATGTTGAGCGAAGCTTTTTGGACCCCGAATATAGCTTCGTCGCAGTTCGACGAATACTTCCAACTAGGTTCGCGAAGAAAAGTTCGCCCAATTAAGAACCAACTAGGTTGGCCGAATACTTCCAACCAGGTTCGCGAACAAACATTCGCCCAGTTAAGAATGGGCCTTTTTTTTAGGCTGGTAAACAGAAGGGCTTCGGCTTGATTCCGCTTCGGCTCTCATTTCTCTTCAAAAAGGTTGCTGTTTTTGGACACTGTCTTGTGGCTTTGTCTCTCACAATTAATGAAACATAAAAATGGCTCTCGTCGCTGCCCGTCTTTATGCAGGATTCATTCTGGTTGTGACAGTGTAGCGATAGCTATATATAATCTCCCTCTCCCCCCACTTCCATACCCCCTTCCCCCCCCCCCCCTTCTCCCCGTCCGTATTAAGCCTTGTGGTTTCTGTGGACGTTAAGCACCAAGTTTTAGAGCCAGTACATACGCTTCCACAGCAGGTGGCGTGGCCAAGTGGTCAAGCTACCGGACTGTCCGGGGACCGAGAGGCCGTTCAGGGCAAACTCCAAGCACTGGTTTACGACATCCCTCCTTTGGAGGAGGGTGCCGGAAAGCGGTGTGTGCGTTCAGGGTTCCATTTCCGATTCAGAGCAGCCGTCTCCTCCCCCCCCCCCCCCCCCCCCCCCCCCCCCCTCTTTACTCCTCCTCCTTGTCCATAATCTCAGAGTGCTGCCCCAGGTGTGCCCAAACGGAGGCCGGGGATGTCTGATGTTTACCCCCTGTCTGGAATCTCAGGGCTGTCATTTGAGTCCTCTTCTCTGTCTCCTCTGGTTTGTTGATTTAGGTGTTGTTTTTTGTTTTTTGTTTTTTCTCTCCTGCTTAGTCCTCTTGCTCTTTCTGTCTCGCCATTTTTGTTCTGATGGTCCAATCTCCAAACTTTTCCCCAGAAAACTCCAAAAACAATTCCTTAAGAGTTGGTCCCTGTTATATGGCTGTTGTTGAACAGCTAGGAGATGATAGCTGGTAGGTGGTCTGTGCGGCTTGCTGCCACATAGGACTAGTATTTGCCATTATGCATTTATATAGCGTTGTTTTAATTGTTTTATTGTTTCCACTCCTTTAAAAAATATTTTCCTTAACACTGGTATCGATAAATTGGACGGAATGGTCGAGTATACCAGCATGTCCAACCTTTATGTGCTCTTTTAACGGGGGTAATATTGAAGGGACTAACTCTTCGAAAATTTGCGTATGATGTTTATTTATGTATGATTTGTTTTATTCTTGCGTAGGGAGTGGTTTTGTGGATTAACTTTCACCAAAGGTTTATATATGAGAAGAGTTTTTACCTGTGTTTTTACTTCTGACATTTCGCCCTGATATAACCGCCATGGTTGACCGGGCGTAAAACACCGAGTTACTACTACTAGTTTGGTTGTCCTGAGATGTCCTGTGCGGTTGTCGGGACATTAAATTCCAATTACTACCCAAAAAAAACAACAACAAACAAACAAACAAAAAAACGAAAAACGAAACCAACAAACGAAACAAAAACAAAAAAACTATGCCTTCCTCTTCATTTTTTATTTAAAGTCTTTTCACATAAGTGAAGTGTGTGTGCCCAGCAGATTCAAAGAGTAAAATACTCTGTGTTTTACAATATATGTGTACTTATGTTTATGTATTATACTGTGTGTTATTTTACTGGTCTCTTTTGTGCAGTCGTAAGGCAAATTTCTATGTTGTTCATAGACAATTAAGATTTTGTATTCTGTATTAGATTGATCGTACAATTACCATGCTATCAACATGTATCGGAAAGTTTCACCCATATAAATTTATGTTAGAAAAAAAGATTAAAATGACAACTAACCAAACTTATTTGCAGTTAACAAACAAAAACAAAAAAACTAACCTGTTGATTCAGGGTACTATATATCTATTTTCTATTTTCTATTGAAGATCCTGTTTGTTTGAAATGTATGTTAGTGGGTTTATTTTTGGTCATAAGTTGTTTGTACAGCGGAGTGAGCTTAACTCTGGTTAGAGAACAGCGCTTTATAAGAATCATTTATTATTATTATTATCTAAACAAAAACTATACGACCCCTGTCCCTGTCTTGTAGTCTTTCTTGGGCTGCATGCTGGTGACGTCAGTGCGTGGGCCGCCTGATGGTTGGTGGCAGCAGTAAATCAGACGGTGACGGGATCAGTCTCCCCGTTGAATGATCTCCCTGTGTCCTCGGCTCGATGGCCCTTTTTAGACCACGAGTACAAGTCGTGGGGTCAAATGGCATTCACCATGTTTCACCATTCACCATGTTTCATCAGTCACCATGTTCCAGGTAGTAGGCTCATTTATTTGTTGATTCGTAAAGATCCAACGCCCTCCCAGTCCACAAACACACACACACACACACACACACACACACACACACACACACACACACACACACACACACACACACACACACACACACACACACACACGCACGCACGCACGTACACCACGACACCACACACACACACACACGCACGCACGAGCACGCACGCACGCTCGCACACACACACGCACGCACACACACACACACCACCACCCACCACACACGCACGCACACGCCACACCACACGCCGCACACACAACACACACACACAACACACACACACACACAAAACACACACACACACACACACACACCTACCACACGACACCACCACACCACACACACACCGACACACAAGGTCAAAATCTGACCCCACGTTAGCGTTCATACTTTAAGTGTACGCGTTGTGATGCTGGTTTTTTTTTAGTTTTTTCCTCTCTCTCTCTCCCCACCCCCCACCACTTTCTTCTTCTTTTTTCTCGTTTTCTTTCGACTGCTGACAGTGCCTTCTGCAGTTGTTGGGTGTGCGTGCGTGCGTGCGGGTGCGTGCGTGCGTGCGTGCGTGCGTGCGTGCGTGCGTGTGTGTGTTGTGTGTGTGTGTGTGTGTGTGTGTTGTGTGTTTGGTGCGTTTGTTTTCTGTTCAGTGAGTGTGTTTTTGAGGGCTTTTTTGTTGGGGGGGGGGGTCTTTTTTTCTTGTCTTTTTGTGTCTTTAAAAGGTCAGTCAGTCTTCCTCGTAATGCCGGGTGTGACGACAGCCGTGAGGAGACTTTCATGAAAAGATGATGGCAATGACGAGACTGACGACGACGGTACGGTGATGATCTGAATGAAGGTACTGCTGAATAGTAGTGAGATAACAGGCACTGCTGCTGCTGCTTAGTCTTCCATTATGGCTCGCCACCATCATCAGTTTGGTTCTTCTTCTGTTAGCATGCCTGATTATCAGTGGGTTTTCCTGCCGCCGGTCTTTAGGCCTGCTCTTATCCAGCGGTGGGCATGGGATCTTTAACGTGCGCAACCATCTTAGTCACAAGCCTTGCGCGCGAAAGCGAGAAAGGCGAAAGGCTCTGACGAACGGAACGAGTCTAGGATTTGAACCTCGGTCAGTGGACTTACAGTCAAGCGCCGTGGCCAGCCAGCCACGAACTCGCGTTTTCAGCATAGTTTTGCGGTAAACAGCAATCATTCACGCGGCCCCAACCCTCCATCACTACCCTGCCTTCTGTTCCATATTCCTGATCTGTTTGCCCCATACACTGCCGCCCGGCTCCACACACACACACACGCACGCACGCACGCACGCACGCACGCATACACACGCGCGCGCGCAGACACACACACACACACGCGCCCGCACACACACCGCTACACACATCACACAACCACACACACACAACGCACGCACAGCACGCACGCACTCCCCACGCTACACACACACACCACACACACACACACCAACACACACACCCCACACGCACGCACGCACGCACACGGCCCCCTCCTCCCTCCACAGCAGCAGTTCTTCAGTCGGTTTATTCCTCTGCAGCTGAACACGCTGCGCCTGTCAGTGGCTTCCTGCTTGAGATAAGGGGGCAAAAGACACTAGATACCCCGATCACGCGCAGAGACAGAGAGAACAAAACAACAATGGATTTCCCCCTGTTACCACTGCCCCGGTAACCAGGTGAAGGTTATTGGCTAAGACTGCTTGATGGGAGGTACTCGATCTGTTTGCAGCGCTTGAGATAACAACACGGTAACCGACCCGGCTTTTAAAGGCCGAAGATGCGTCCCTGCAGAAAAGGTCAGCCGGTTTGGCCCGGCGGTAAGGCGTTAGGCTGGTAAGCGGAAGGACCTCGGTTCGATACCGCTTCGGCTCTCCTTTCTCATCAAAAAGGTTGTGGGTTTGTGGACACTGTCTTGTGACTTTGTCCGTCGCTTCCTACTGAAACATTAAAGTGGCTTTCATCGCTGCCTATCTTAATGCAGGATTCATTCTGGTGGTGACAGTGTAGCGATAGGTATATAATCTCCCTCTTCCCCACCTCCATACCCCCTTCCCCGCTTCTCCGTCCCAATAAGCTTGGTCTGTGGACGTTAGCACCATGTTTACTACTTACGAAAAGGTAGCCCGCTTGCCTGGCGGTAAGCGTTAGGCTGGTAAGCGGAGGACTTCGGTTCGATACCGCTTCGGCTCTCCTTTCTCATCCAAAAAGGTTGTGGGTTTGTGGACACTGTCTTGTGACTTCTTGTCCCTCCCTCCTCTGAAACATTAGTGGCTTTCATCGCTGCCGATCTTAATGCAGGAATCATTGTGATGGTGACGTTAGCGATAGTATATCTTCTCCTCTTCCCCACCTCCATACCCCCTTCCCCCCTTCTCCCCGTCCCTAATAAGCCTTACGGTTTCTGTGGACGTTAAGCACCATGTTTACTTACCCTGCAGAAAAGGTGAGCCGGTTTGGCCTGGCGGTAAGGCGTTAGGCTGGTAAGCGGAAGGACCTCGGTTCGATACCGCTTCGGCTCTCCTTTCTCATCAAAAGGTTGTGGGTTTGTGGACACATGTCTTGTGCTTTGTCCGTCGCTTCCTACTGAAACATTAAAGTGGCTTTCATCGCTGCCGATCTTAATGCAGGAATCATCGTGGTGGTGACAGTGTAGCGACAGGTATATAATCTCCCTCTTCCCTCACCGCCACTGGTTAAGCTGGTAAGCAGAGGGACCTCGGTTCGAATCTGCTTCGGCTCTCCTTTGTCTTCAAAAGCTGTGGTCTGTGGACACTGTCTTATGACTTTGTCCCTCACAATTATAAAACGTTAAAACGGCTCTCATCGCTGCCCATCTTAATGCAGAAGTCATTCCGGTGGGGACAGCCGCCTAGCGATAGGTATATAGTCTCCCTCTCCCCCCCCCCCATACCTCCTCCCCCCCCTTCTCCCCGTCCCTAATAAGCCTCATGGTTTCTGTGGACGTTAAGCACCATGTTTACTTACTTACTTACCTCCACTGATATCCCCTACCCCCCTCTTCCGTCCCTAATACGCCTTATGGCTTCTGTGGACGGTAAGCACCATGTTTACTTACTTACCTGCAGAAAAGAGAAGGGGGAAGATAAAAGATGTCGAAACGTTTTGGCTTTGATTTTTTAACGGGTCGGGAGATACAAATATATTAAATAATAATAGACATGCTGAAAAAGCGCTTAAGCTGAATTTTGACATTCTTTATAAACAGAGACAGTGAAAGCGCGCCTGCGAATGGGAAGAACAAGATCTAGCTTCCACAGAGTAAGTAACTAACTTGGTGTTTTACGCCCAGTCAACCAGTACAGCTACACCAGAGTAAGTAACTAACTTGGTGTTTTACGCCCAGTCAACCAGTACAGTTATATCAGCTACACCAGAGTAAGTAATTAACTTGGTGTTTTACGCCCAGTCAACCAGTACAGTTATATCAGCTACACCAGAGTAAGTAACTAACTTGGTGTTTTACGCCCAGTCAACCAGTACAGTTATATCAGCTACACCAGAGTAAGTAACTAACTTGGTGTTTTACGCCCAGTCAACCAGTACAGTTACATCAGCTGCACCAGAGTAAGTAGCTAACTTGGTGTTTTACGCCCAGTCAACCAGTACAGCTACACCAGTAAATATACGGTTTTAAATCCCCGTAACGGTAAGTAACTAACTTGGTGTTTTACGCCCAGTCAACCGGTACAGTTATATCAGCTACACCAGAGTAAGTAACTAACTTGGTGTTTTACGCCCAGTCAACCCAGTACAGCTACACCAGAGTAAGTAACTAACTTGGTGTTTTACGCCCAGTCAACCAGTTTTTCAGCTACACCAGAGTAAGTAACTAACTTGGTGTTTTACGCCCAGTCAACCAGTACAGTTATATCAGCTACACCAGAGTAAGTAACTAACTTGGTGTTTTACGCCCAGTCAACCAGTACAGTTATATCAGCTACACCAGAGTAAGTAACTAACTTGGTGTTTTACGCCAGTCAACCAGTACAGTTACATCAGCTGCACCAGAGTAAGTAAGCTAACTTTGGTGTTTTACCCATCAACCAGTACAGTACAAGCGCGTTGCTAATTGGTGTTTTAGCCAGTCAACCAAGTATCAGCTACCCAGAGTAAGTAACTAACTTGGTGTTTTACGCCCAGTCAACCAGTACAGTTATATCAGCTACACCAGAGTAAGTAACTAACTTGGTGTTTTACGCCCAGTCAACCAGTACAGTTATATCAGCTACACCAGAGTAAGTAACTAACTTGGTGTTTTACGCCCAGTCAACCAGTACAGTTATATCAGCTACACCAGAGTAAGTAACTAACTTGGTGTTTTACGCCCAGTCAACCAGTACAGCTACCCCCAGAGTAAGTAACTAACTTGGTGTTTTACGCCCAGTCAACCAGTACAGCTACACAGAGTAAGTAACTAACTTGGTGTTTTACCCAGTCAACCAGTACATTATATGCTACACCAGAGTAAGTAACTAACGGTGTTTACCCAGTCAACCAGAAGTTATATCAGCTACACCAGAGTAAGTACATTGGTGTTTTAGCCCAGTCAACCAGTACAGTTATATCAGTACACCAGAGTAAGTAACTAACTTGGTGTTTTCGCCAGTCAACCAGTACAGTTATATCAGCTACACCAGA
>JABMCL010002046.1:995000-1002500 GCA_018857735.1 Alviniconcha marisindica | reverse complement strand
GCAGAGACCGTCCACTCTGTGTTACCTGCACCAAGCAGAGACCGTCCACTGTGTGTTACCCGCATCAGGCAGAGACCGTCCACTGTGTGTTACCTGCACTAGTCACAGACCGTCCACTCTGTGTTACCTGCACTAAGCAGAGACCGTCCACTATGTGTTACCTGCACCAGGCAGAGACCGTCCACTCTGTGTTACCCGCATCAGGCAGAGACCGTCCACTGTGTGTTACCTGCACTAGTCAGAGACCGTCCACTCTGTGTTACCTGCACTAAGCAGAGACCGTCCACACTGTGTTACCTGCACCAGGCAGAGACCGTCCACTCTGTGTTACCTGCACTAAGCAGAGACCGTCCACACTGTGTTACCCGCATCAGGCAGAGACAGTCCACTTTGTGTTACGTGCACTAGGCAGAGACGTCCACTGTGTGTTGCCTGCACTAAGCAGACCGTCCGCTGTGTGTTACCTGCACTAAGCAGACCGTCCGCTGTGTGTTACCTGCACTAAGCAGACCGTCCACTGTGTGTTACCTGCACTAAGCAGAGACCGTCCACTGTGTGTTACCTGCACTAAGCAGAGACCGTCCACTGTGTGTTACCTGCACTAAGCAGAGACCGTCCACTGTGTGTTACCTGCTCTAAGCAGAGACCGTCCACTGTGTGTTACCTGCACTAAGCAGAGACCGTCCACTGTGTGTTACCTGCTCTAAGCAGAGACCGTCCACTGTGTGTTACCTGCACTAAGCAGAGACCGTCCACTGTGTGTTACCTGCACTAAGCAGAGACCGTCCACTGTGTGTTACCTGCTCTAAGCAGAGACCGTCCACTGTGTGTTACCTGCACTAAGCAGACCGTCCACTGTGTGTTACCTGCACTAAGCAGAGACCGTCCACTGTGTGTTACCTGCACTAAGCAGAGACCGTCCACTGTGTGTTACCTGCACTAAGCAGACCGCCCATGTGTGTTACCTGCACTAAGCAGACCGTCCACTGTGTGTTACCTGCACTAGTCACCTAGAGACCGTCCACTGTGTGTTACCTGCACTAAGCAGACCGTCCACTGTGTGTTACCTGCACTAGTCACCTAGAGACCGTCCACTGTGTGTTACCTGCACTAAGCAGAGCCGTCCACTGTGTGTTACCTGCACTAGTCACCTAGAGACCGTCCACTGTGCGTTACCTGCACGAAACAGAGACCGTCCACTGTGCGTTACCTGCACGAAACAGAGACCGTCCACTGTGCGTTACCTGCACGAAACAGAGACCATCCACTGTGCGTTACCTGCACGAAACAGAGACCGTCCACTGTGCGTTACCTGCACGAAACAGAGACCGTCCACTGTGCGTTACCTGCACGAAACAGAGACCGTCCACTGTGCGTTACCTGCACGAAACAGAGACCGTCCACTGTGCGTTACCTGCACGAAACAGAGACCGTCCACCCCTGAGGCTGCCGTGTAAGATGATTAGCGGGTACATGGACTGGCCGCGATGCCAGCAGTGCCAGTGTGTAGACGCGGCTAGAGTCAGTCAGGGCTTGTAAGTGAGCAGTCTTGGTGCTTAACGTCCACAGAAACCACTGCCAGGCGTATTTACTAGGGACGTGGAGAAAAGGGGGGAACGTGGTATGGAGTTGGAGGGGGGGGGGGGTAGAAGAGGGAGAATATATACCTGTCGCTGCACTGTCACCACCAGAATGACTCCTGCATTAAGGTGGGCAGCGATGAGAGTCATTTTAATGTTTGATTAGTTGTGAGAGACAAAGTCGCAAGACAGTGTCCACAAACTACAACCTTTTTTTGTGTGTGTGTGAAGAGAAGCCCGGGAGAGCCGAATCGGAATCGAGCCGAGGCCCTTCTGCTCACCAGCTTGACGCCTTACCGCTGGGCCAAACGGCTCACACCAGGACTTGCCCAGCCCAGTTGTAATTACACGAGCAGCCTCTTTGCACTGACCTTGACTGGGTAACGGGCGGTGGTCACCCGGCGTTGAATGAATACATACAAGCCTTATTAGCTGGAGAACTGGCAAAAACTGGGCACAGCACGCTGATGCAATCTGAAAAATGTCAGTGAACAACAGCCTGACCATCCGATTTACATAATGCAAATTTTTCGGGGTAACGGATATAATATATATATATATATGTATGTGTGTGTGTGTGTGTGTGTGGTGTGTGTGTGTGTGTGTGTGTGTGTTGTTGCTGTGAGCCGGAAGGACCTCGGTTCGAAACCGCTTCGGCTCTCCTTTCTCTTCAAAAAGGTTGTGGTTTGTGGACACTGTCCTGTGACTTTGTCCATCACTTCCTACTGAAACATTAAAATGGCTCTCATCGCTGCCCATCTTAATGCAGGAATCATTCTGGTGGTGACATTGTAGCGATAGGTATATAATCTCCCTCTTCCCCCACCTCCATACCCCCTCCCCCCCCCCCTTCTCCCCGTCCCTAATAAGCCTTACGGTTTCTGTGGACGTTAAGCACCATGTTTACTTACTTGATGTTGCTGGTTGTTTTTGTTTTGTTTGTGTTCTGTTTGTTTCTTTGGGGGACTCTCCGTGTGTGTGTGTGCGTGCGTGCGTGCGTGCGCGTGCGTGCGTGCGTGCGTGCGTGCATGTGTGTGTGTGTGCGTGCGTGTGCATGTGTATGCGTGTGTGTGCGTTCATGAACGTGTGTGCATGCGTGTGTGGGTGGATGGGTGATGTACGTGCGTGCCGGCGTGGGTTTGTGTGTGTGTGTGCGTGCGTGCGTGCGCGCGTCTGCATGCGTGCGTGCGTGAGTGTGTGTGTGTGTGTGTGTGTGTGTGTGTGAGTGTGTGTGTGTGTGTGTGTGGTGTGTGTGTGTGTGTGTGTGTGTGTGTGTGTGCAACGTGCAAGGAGCAAGTAACAAACGTAAACAAATTAATACAAAACACCACTGAATTGCATTTGACTTCACAAACACATTTGCACACATTTTAATGTCCCCGCGACACATTTCCGGGTTCATTTTCAGTCAAGCCTGTGTCTTGATCGCTCTAGGACACGAGGGGGCGGGGGGGGGGGGGGGGGGGGGGGGGTTCCTCTTTTTTTCTTCTTTTCTTTGTGATTTGTTTGCCCTCTTTGGAAATAGGTCCCGGACCTCAGTTGAACGCTTTGTATTGACCCCAGTCGTTCAGTTTGGCTGTCGGTGTGTCACATCCGTCATGCTGCGTTGTCATCTGTATGACGGGGAGAAAATGATACAAGAGGCAGCCTGCGAAGAAGAATTTTTTTTATAATTTATCACGTGTTCCGGCCAATCCATTTCTTAACGCTCCATTGCCCCCCCCCCCCCCCCCCCCAAGACACACACACCTCAGTACCTGTACCGAATCTCTCCAGTCTTTCTCTACCTGCCGTCTTCGTCTCCGCCTAGGGTGCATGTTCGCGCGCGTGAGTGTGTGTGTATGTGTGTGTGTGTGCGTGCGTGTGTGTTAGACTACACACAGAACTGAAGAGAAAGAGAGAGATCCGGGGAGGAGAGAGAGAAGAGAGAGAGAGAGAGAGAGAGAGAGAGACGAGACAGACAGACAGACAGACAGACAGACAGACAGCAGACAGAGAAGCCGAGGGAGAGAGGAGGAGAGGACGAGGAGGGAGAGAGAGAGAGAGAGGAGAGAGGGAGAGGAGAGAGAAGAGAGAGGAGAGATAGAGAGAGAGAGAGAGAAGAAAGCCGGAGAGAGAGAGAGAGAGAGAGAGAGAGAGAGAGAGAGAGAGAGAGAGAGAGAGAGAGTTTTGCCGCCAAACCGTTTCGACTATGAATGAATGGCAACTCAGTGAAGCCACCGGGCCGTACAAAGACTGAAACGACGTCAACACAAGCAGTGCAGCTTGTCCTTTTCTCCAGGCCAGCACTCAGTGGGAGTATTAACTCGGGTTAGACTGCGCCTCATTTTCACCCCCACCCCACCCCACTCCTCCTGCCTCAATCGGCCGCCCCACCCCGTCACCATATCCTTTACAATACAGGCTGCACCTAGCCCCACCTATTTACAAAACGCCCATGGGCGAAGGTTGGAAAACGAGCGTGTTTGGACCAGCTACCGTAAAGACGCTATTGGTAACTTCGACTGGTCTTTCTCCTCCAGTGAGCCGGTTTGGCCTAGCGGTAAGGCGTTAGGTTGGTAAGGGGAAGGACCTCGGTTCGATAGCGCTTCGGCTCTCCTTTCTCTTCAAAAAGGTTGTGGTTTGTGGACACCGCCTTGTGACTTTGTCCATCGCTTCCTACTGAAACATTAAAATGGCTCTCATCGCTGCCCATCTTAATGCAGGAGTCATTCTGGTGGTGACAGTGTAGCGATAGGTATATAATCTCCCTCTCCCCCCACCTTCCCCCTTCTCCCCGTCCCTAATAAGCCGTACGGTTTCTGTGGACGTTAAGCACCATGTTTACTTACTTCTTTCTCCTCAAAAGGTGAAACCAGGTTAACCCCTTCACTGCCCCAGCCTGTTCAATTTCCGGGCTGAAAGATGCACGGACGTGCCTACAAACGGTATGTTTTCCGCTCTTATAACACATCTGTTTTCAATGCTATGCGTTTTGACGAAAATCAGTGTGTGAAAAAGACGACAAGAAGCCTGGTGGGTTTCAAATTTCTCACCTTTATGGGTCGTTGTCAAATGACAGTATGGCAGTGAAGATGAGTCGCCTGCAGACACGGTTGAATTGCAGGGTCAAAAGTAAAGTAAGTAAACATGGTGCTTAACGTCCACAGAAACCATAAGGCTTATTAGGGGCGGGGAGAAGGGGGGGGGGAAGGGGGTATGGAGGTGGGACAAGAGGAAGATTATATACCTATCGCTGCACTGTCACCACCAGAATGACTCCTGCATTAAGATGGACAGAGATGAGAGCCATTTCAATGTTACATCAGTTGTGACGGACAAAGTCACAAGACAGTGTCCCCAGACCACAACCTTTTTTGAAGAGAGGGGAGAGCCGAAGCGGAATCGAACCGAGGTCCTTCCGCTTACCAGCCTAACGCCTTACCGCTAGACCAAACCGGCTCACGAGGTCAAAACAAAAAGACGTTAATATGTCAGCACGACATCCGAGGCCACTAAGCCCCATGTCATCAACTAAAAGTCCATTAGTCCACAAGCGTAAGTCGAACTGACTGTCAGTGACACATTCTGTGGATGTGTTACCAGGTGTCACCCCAGCCTACCCACTACGTTATCGGTCAAGTGTCAGCGTGCGTGTGTGTGTGTGTGTGTGTGTGTGTGTGAGAGAGAGAGAGAGAGAGAGAGAGAGAGAGAGAGAGAGAGAGAGAGAGAGACAGACAGACAGACAGAGACAGACAGACAGACAGACAGACAGACAGACAGACAGAGACAGAGACAGACGCACACAGAGACAGATAGACAGTCACAGAGAGAGAGGTTACATTATTTCTTCATATTCTTTACAGCATTCTTTGAGAGAAAACACACACACACACACACACAGAGTCACACACACACACACACCACAACACACACACACACACAATATGAGAGAAAAAGAGGAGAGAGAGAGAGAGAGAGAGAAGAGAGGAGCTTTACCAGCATGCCCTTTATCTTCTACCGATACTGTCAATATGTCAAGACCCACCTGACCTCCCTGCATGTGATTGTAACTGAAACGTATTCGCATTTTCGTTGGTTATCTCCTGTGATTAGGACGAATTGCTTTTTTTTAAATCAAAAAAATCGCAGCAACAGGAATGAGAACACCCAGTCTGCTTTGTAAGTGGCGAAATAATCTGAAATGCTATTCGGCGTGTCGATGGTGAAACTGAAAATGGTGTAGCACCTCGGTTTTCGACTGACTCCTGTACACAAACGCGAAAATGTGGAACTTGAGGCTGAGGATCATGAAACAGATTCACACTACGAACAAACTGGCCGCCTTGCTAAAAAGGGCTGTTCTCCGTGGCTGTCTGATAGTGGTGCCATTTGGCATAATTATGATGTTCCCAAATGTCGTCGAGAAGTTCGAGAAGTTCAAATAATCGCGCTACTCGAGACGCCGCCATTGCTGCTTGTGCGTCGAGTAAACACGCAGGGACAGGAACTAGGTCAAGGGGGCGGGGCTTGGCGACTGGTTAATTGTGCAACGTCAGTGATGTTTAGTGTAGCAACCGAGGAAGCCTTTAGTACTCCCAGTCCCGTGTCAAGTTCATACTTGACTCACTCTTTTTGTAAATAGAAAAGAAAAAGAAAAAAAAGAGAGAAAAAAAGAAAAAAAAGGTTGTACCCCAATCGCTGTCCTCAGTCACGACAGAACACGATTTGCTGTGCTGCTCGGGTCTGGATGATGTTTGAGAAAAATACTTTAAAGCATTTTTTTATTTTTTTTAAAGGATGGTATTCGGTGATTTCCTTTTCCTGGACTCCGATCTTCATTTTTATTTTTATTTTATTTTTATTATTCAGAGACTAAAATTAATGTTTATAACTAGTTAATTAAACAGCATTGACACAGTTTAATTTTTAGAGTAAGATTGTTGGAGTGTTTTACTTTTAGATGTTATAATATCTAGTTGTAATGAAGTAGTCGGTGTCAATTTGATGATACAATGAGTCTCACCCTAATATGACCTGTTAGGATGACATGGCGTTAAAAACCAACTGATTACTACGCGTGTGCACCCGCCCACCCACCTACCTACCCACCCACACACCACCCACCCCGCACGCGCACACACACACGCACGCACGCACGCACGCACGCACGCACACACACACACACACACACACACACTCTCTCTCTCTCTCTCTCTCTCTCTTCTGTCTGTGTGTGTGTGTGTCTCTCTCTCTCTATCTCTGTCTGTGTCTCTTTCTTTCTCTCTGTCTGTTGTCTGTCTCTGTCTCTCTCTGTCTCGCTGTGTCTGTGTCTCTCTGTCTCTGTCTGTCTCTGTCTGTCTGTCTGTCTGTCTGTCTGTCTCTCTAAACTGCTCAAAAATAAGTACACAGTTTGGGGGAAGAAAGAGAAAAGAAAGCACAACTTGACTAGCTCTGTGCAACAATGTGACAAACACAGAATATAAATCGAACCACACCGTGAACTTATCGACAGGCAAAACTGTCAGCACAGAGTGACAAGCCACGTGGCCTACTGGATGTCGGTTAAGTGCACAGGACGTGCGAACTGAACGAGGCCGATGTTCAAACACTACTGAAGAAGATCCAAGCACATAAAATGTTCAAAAGAACGCTTATTTATTATGACAGAGACAGACAGTTTGCAAATTTTCGGGGTAGTCCCCTTTGTCAAGCTACAAAACGACACACACACACACACACACACACACCCCTCTCTCTCTCTCACGCGCGCTCGCTCGCGCACGCACGCACACACACACACACACACACACACACACACACACACACACACACACACACACACACACACACACACCGTCACACTGACGCGCATGCACGCACGCGCTCACGCTCGCGCGCGCACACGCCGCATTTAAAAAAAGATGTGTACAGAACTAGT
>JABMCL010002046.1:930000-985000 GCA_018857735.1 Alviniconcha marisindica | reverse complement strand
TTTACCCCTTGAAGGGCACCACGATATTCCATAGGGGACGTAATCCGAAAACAAAGAACCGCTACTCGTTGTGGTCAGGCACTGACACGGCGGCTGTTGGCTCGATGGCCGGGCCGTTGCCTAGACGTAGACAGGCTAGCCTGTGTATACTTGCTAACTCCGAGTTCAGGAGCTGTGTGAAAGTCGAGGTGGCCGTCCTGGGCTTTCCGTCCTAACGAGGGGGCGGTGCCGATAACACCGTCATCAGTGTTATCCCGGAGGTTACTTGAGTAGCACACCCCCTTCTAGATCCAGGGCTACTTTCTGTCAGTCATCACCCCTTCCAGCCACGTCCCACACACACACACACACACACACACACACACAACACACACACACCACACACCGCGCACGCACTGACACACCAGAAGGCCCCTGGCGGCCATACGTTAAGGTCAGACTGCTGCACAGAAAGTAGCAAAATTGTGTGTCAATCTGACCACAAAGTCCGACGGTCATCAGTACTTGTCGTTATTGCAGTCACTGGCTTTCACCTCCTTCCAGATGCATTTGACTTTCTCAACGCCGTAGAGCAGCAGACTGGTGGAGACACCGCCGGGTCAGTCACTGACACGACCTTTGAAGACACCACCCAGCGACCTGATCCGACCTGTCCGCCGCCTCGGCTCCGGCCGTCACTGAGGACACCAGCCACGATTCGCGGCACCCTAGCTAGACTGACGCTCATTTATCTCTTTGCGTTGTTTTGACGACGGCCGTCCTTTTGGCTGTCACGTTTTCACATGATCGTCAGTGTCTGTATGTGCACTCCAGTGCCGCCGAGCGCGCGCGTGCGCATCAGTGTGTGTGACGTCAGGCCAGTGTGTATATGACGTGGGTGTGACGTCCGGCCAGTGTGTGTGACGCGTGTGTATGTGTGTGTGTGTGTGTCAGTTGTGTGTGTGTGTGTGTGTGTGTGTGTGTGTGTGTGTGTGTGTGTGTGTGTGTGTGTGCGTGCGCGCGCGCACGTGCCTGTCACTGTGTGTGTGTGTGTGTGTGTGTGTGTGTGTGTGTGTGTGTGTGTGTGTGTGTGTGTGAAGTGTGTGTGTGTGTGTGTGTGTGTGTGTGTGTGTGTGTGTGCGCGCGCGCGCGTGCGTGTCAGTGCGCGTGTGTGTGGGGGGGGGGGGGGGGGGGTATACCATTCAGTGTCAGTGGCTAATGTGCAATGTGTTACCGCTGTGAATTGAAAGCAGCATGCAGAGGAAGGCCCAGCCAATATGAACAATGCAGTAAGCGACACCATCGCCGAAACAGAGATCCGCCATAGCTGGCCAAGACCTGAGGGTGATAGAACACAATGCAATACTTGCAACTCTTAACGTCATGTCAGGAAATGGCCTTGGCACATACAAGAACATGACAGGCATACATCACTCGGGCAACAGTTCAGCGCATAAGGGTATAAAAACAAAACAATGCAGTCATTAGAGGGCATAGTTCAGGAGCTGTGTGAGAGTCGAGGTGGACGTCCTGGGCTGTCCGTCCTAACGAGCCTTCTGGTTTCCGTGGACGTAAAGAATTATTGCACCGTGCTTCGGCATTGGTCACAACTTGTCCCTAATATGTCAACTGACATCTGAGGACATTAAGCATCACTTCATCACCATCATTAGAGGTTCAGTCATTCCGAGTGTCTGAAACTGCATGGCCGCTGTTTTTGTTATCCACTGAGTTTAGCTTTGTCAGTGTGTGTGTGTGTGTGTGTGTGTGTGTGTGTGTGTGTGTGTGTGTGTCAGTGTAGTGTGTGTGTGTGTCATGTGTGTGTGTGTGTGTGTGAGAGAGAGAGAGAGAGAGAGAGAGAGAGAGAGAGAGAGAGAGAGAGAGAGAGAGAGAGAGAGAGAGAGTTTCAGTGTGTGTGTGTGTGTGTGTGTGTGTGTGTGTGTGGCCGGTGTGTGTGGCCGGTGTGTGTGTCGTCTTTGATCCGGCTGCTGACAGTGCCGCCACTAGTACACTGCTAGACGCATTCGCCTCAGTTGGGCCGTTCAGCAGCAACAACTGATCAACTTAACAAAGCCGGGCCGAGCTGACGTCTTGCTAGCGCTTGAAAGACGTCATACAAACACGTAGCTCAGGCGCCTACGGCTGCGTAACTCGCACCTGGTATACGAGTCAGTAAATACCGTTTCAGACAAGGTACACTCAGTGATAAACTCCGCTAGAGGTACAACCTCTTCATGGCGGATCGATCATACACTGACTGATACGCACTACTGTGATACACCACACTGACACACTGACACCGCTGTGCCACACTGACATTGCACACCCCGTCACTGACACGCACGCACACACACACACACACACACACACACACACTAAAACGCACATACGTCAGTCCACTGACATTCAGCACGGCGGGCCGACAGAGAATTCCCGCCAGCACAATCTCGAACCTATCAGGTTTTAGTGAAGGGACTTGGTCATACGATGCGCGCCAAGCGGGGTGAGGAAAAAACATAAAAAGAAAGAAAGAGAGAGAGAGAGAGGAGGGGGGGGGGGGGGGGGGGGGGGGGGGGGGGGAGAGAAAGGACGTCGGCCTGGGTAGGCCACTTGGTGAACCAACGTGTGTAGAACTGGGGTCTCACGTGACCTCTCAGTCAATGACTGGTGGCTAGAAAGGGATTGCGGTTGTGAAGAATAAACAAAGATGATTACTAACACATTTGCACAGTGGGCACCCAAACACGAACGAGGAATGATTGTTTTTAAAATATTGCATTTTGACTATAAAATTAGAAGTATAGTTTATTTGTACCTGATGGCCTTTTCTCCCTCCCATTTTTCTCAAAAGGCCAACGGGTCTGTTTCCTGTCGAGCTCCTCGTTCGGGGCCCGCAGTCCTCACAACCACACAACACGCAGTGCAGCAAAGCTACAATGGCCGCGACTGGAACCAAGTCCAACTTGTATCCCACCGTATACAGGGGTGATCAAGGGAATGGTCAAGGAAATGGGTCTGGAAATGGAGCTCAGGTTGATCTTTTGGTAAGTAAAAAATTATAAAGGAAAGAAGTTCTTGTCAGCGCAGAACATTTGAAAACATAAAAGCCACATGGCCCTTGGAGAGGCTGATGATGAAATCGCTGGGCTCGGCTTGAGTCGATCGCCGCCAATGGCTGGGCTGTGTTTACAATACCTTTTAGGGTAAGCTGTTGATGTGTAATCTTGTATTTTATAATTGTCTTTGGGAACTCTTATTGACCGTACACCATGAATTGATTTTGTATTGGCCATTTTGAAGGATTTAATGCGAATTTCTGAAATAGACGGCCGTTGGACTGAGCAGACGACCTTTTTTTTTCCGGCGCGCGCGCTTCTTCACCAGAGGGCTTTGTTGATAGTGGTTCATAGCTCTTTCGGTCGATCTCACTGATCGCATTCATGGACAGGCTTCGTTGAGATGGAAATTATTGTAATAGACCGCCCTGAATCTGGTGAAGAACGGGAACATCCTGAAGTTGCCCGCAAATGTTTACATTTTTGCAGCCGCCATGATGAGATGCGCACGACTCTATTCTAACCCCCGTTTACGGACAAGCACGTGCACACTGCATGCAAACCTTATTTTCACAAGCTGTCATGTCGACAGTTCATTGCTCTTTCCCGCTGCGTGGTTGGGCCACGTCGTGTGAGGAGGGAGAGTTTCCTTTTGCTTGATCGATCCATTTGTCGTGACGCAAGCGCCTGAATAAACATTAACTTGTCTTTAGATTATTGAACTAATTCACACCTTCTGACCCAGATCGGGCGCCATTTTAACGAGTTTGCCCACTGTTCCACGTGGTCAAGTGTGCGATGACCTGCCCGGAAACAGACGGTCGGTGTTTCCCTCCTAGATTAAGACTCAGATTCAGAGAGAACTGTAACAAATGTAACTGTAGGATTTTAAGTAGACAAGCAGTTGTAACTTCAAGGTCGTATACTACTGTATATAGCTGAATCTATTTTATTTTTATTCAGTGTTAATTATTCCATGAAAAAGTGCCAGTGCCCACGCCCCCCCCCCCCCCCCCCCCACCCACACACACACACACACACACACTTTTTTTTAAATTACAAAAGAAATAAAGGTACACATAAAAATAAGATAAAGTACTCACTACTTGTGAGACCTTTAAGTTTAAACTTGTTACAGAATTCACACCCTCAAAAGTCGAATGATATGTATGCTACACATAATTAAGACAGTAAGTTTACTGTGAAACTGGTCAAGTTAAATGTCAAAATACTTAACATTTTAAAGTCATTAGGATTGATCGACACATGATTGTGAATATGATAGGGAATTATTAAGATAAATTTCCTAACATTACACACATACACTTGAGGAGTAGGACTCACCTGAGAAAGATTGTTGCTCCAAGTCACTAATTAATACCTTACCACAAGGTCAAGCCAGCTTGCCAACATCTGCTGAGTGAAGAAAGTTTGTACAAGTTTACAATCATTTCTTTTAGAAATGGGGAGTCAGTACAATTATCTTATGGAGTATTCTGTTTAAAACATCAGATTGTCAGCCCCCACCCCCCATATAGACACATGCACACACCATCATCTTCCAATTATCCCCTAAAGCACATTCAGATTCACTCACTGACTCAGTTCCCTGTTCCCTATGCCCCCTACCCTGCAATGTCCCATGTGTTGTTTTCAAAGGCATTAACTCCTGCAAGGAAACTGTAATACTAGAAGTGCAACAGTGCCAGAAAATTATCAGCCATTTTAATTACTTTCCAGTTTCAGTCTCTTCAAATTTACAGATTCGCTGTTTTCTGTCCATTGTTTGTCGGTAGGTTTAAAAGTGTGTACTCTCTAGTCTCTAGTAACTAAAAGTGTGTTTTCCTGAACTGCTGTAGTGTGAATGTATGTAGTGTGGAATGTTGCCCAAACTGCTGGGATTACTATAGGTCATAGGATACTGAAGAAAAAGAGGAAAACTGTGCACCCATATCAGCTTTCAAGCAACTCCTGCTGAAAGTGATGACATTTAATGTTTAATCCAAGCATACTGTGACACTGATGGTGTGACTGTAACTAGTGTAAGATTGCGGTTCTGTAACCTGTTGAAAAGGACATCACTTGAGTGATTATTCTGGACAAAGGGATAGGGTGCTGTAAATAATTGAATAAACTGATGGGCTGTCAGTGGGTGGTAGATCAGATTCAGAATGGACAAGCACATGTATCTATCATTAAAATCAAAAGGCACCCCCTTTTTTATATTGACACAACACTGCATAAACTGAATGAAGTATTACTGTTTGTTGCTAGTAAAGATACCCTGTATACTGTTTGGAGCCAGTAAACGACAACTAAAGCCATTTGTAAATGTTTAGGTGGCTTCCCATAGTTCTCCCTTTGGAGTTTAGCATCACACTCACAGTAACAGTTCATAACTCACACTAGTTACAGAACTTTTACCTGTGGGACTGGGAGCACATGTGGATGGTCGATGGAGAACAGAAGTCACAAGTCAGAAAACTCCACACTGTGATGCAATCCCAGGAATGACCAGTGTGTGGCTCGGTCCCGAAATGCAGGAGCAGTTAATTCGTTCTGCGCTAAATCTGTTCCATGCGGCGAGGGATTATCAAGCAGGGGCAACAGGCTTTGTGATCCCATTCGTGCTAAACTGCCCTGTAACAGTTAAGTACACTCCTTTGTGACCTTGCCAAGGGAACAGGTATAAAAACCCCAGCCAGCATTTGGCAGCAGGCATGTTCTTGAAACTTGATTTCTCCCCTGTGCAATTCTTAAGTACTGGTCTGTCAACAGTGACCAGTACCTCTGGCAGGCATTGAAAAGGAAACTGAAAAGAGAGTGTTGTGTCGTTTCTTAGTCGTCAAGTTAGTCGAGGTGACATGTTGAGCTGGACAGCATTATATGTCTAAACTCTAACGGTAGAACATGATTACTTGTTGAAAATCAAAAAGATGTTGAAGTTGGAATTCATGTGATTTTACCAGCAAGACTGAATTTAGGTGTAGGGTATTTGACTGTTTCTACAGCTAGCTGAACTCAGCTTTGAAAGATTCTGTGAGTTTCCTGTGATTCACGGATCAAAATGGATTGTGACAAAGGACTGAGTGAACGTGCAAGGGCACGCAGTGATGGTGCAATCCTACATAGTGTAAGGAACGCCACGAATGAAGCAATTAAAGTGACATTCTTGGACAATCCAAACAACGTTAACACAACGTCACCCTTGCTGGCTGAGACGGAGGTGTGCTTAATTGAACATGTTATTGCTATGTGGGTTTGTGAGTGTCTGTGTGTAGTTGTGCTATTGTTGAAATGTTAATAAGTTGTTTTTTCTTCTGTTGTTGTAAAATACTTTTTTTATTTTTTATTTGATCATTGTTGGTCATGGAGCATTTTCATTTCAGATCATTTCTGGGTATACTGTAAAAAAAAATCCTCTTCAATTTTGAGTCATACATGATACAATGTAATGGGGGGGGGGGGGGGGTGATGAAGACTCCGTGTGTATCACTATACCAGACAAGAAGGCTGAAAGCTTTGGAAGAATAAATTGGGGGGGGGGTAAATCCTAAAATTACCAGGAATTGGCTGGAAAATTACTAGATACATTGCAGCAAGTTGTTGGCAACAACAAACCTCAGAAAAAGAACAGAAAAAGAAAAAAGCACAGCAAGAAACAAACCTTCAAGTGCAATTGTCAAAGGATGAAGTTGATGAACAGAAAAATTTAACATGCATCACAAGATATAAATTAAAACAGGTGCCTTCTGCTATAATTTTATTTAAACTAACCAAAAACTACTAAACCCTTGGCAGTATTGGTAAGCTGTATTATGTTTGGACATTTAAGATTGTGCTAAAAATCCTCAGAAAATGTCCCAAGTGGCAAGTACACCAATAATCTTTCCAGTAAGCCCTCTTATTCATTTCAATTTCAGACCCTTGATTTTTTTAAGACCATAATTTTTTTTGTACTGTAGTATTCTCTAAATTCATTTTTTCCCCTCTCTCTTTAAGGTACTGTATGAAGATTTGATTTTTATTTATAACCATTCTTTATTCTGTGAGGAAATTTCAGTTACGCACACAGTTTGGTCAGAAGAACAATAACATTACCTGAAGTGATGAGATTTTGCCTGATACTGTGATAGGACAGGCAGTGTTTTGATCAAGTTCAGTGGTCATTTGGCTGATGCTATGAATAGTATAACTGTATCAACTATTGTGTATGAAAGTACAAAGTTTGTAACTGACACTGTTAATGTTATAAGTGATCTGCTAAAGTTCTGTAAGTGACATTCAGACTAATCAGAGCACCATAAACTGAAAAGTATGACCTGGAGTGTTGAATGTTGGCCTGAAGCTGGAGTTGATTTGTAAGAGCTCACATTCTTCTGTTGTTTTGATAGAGCTCTGTGGGTTCAATGTCATCAACAAAGGCTGTTTAGTGTTACAATAACACAGGGTTAGTCTTAATCATTATCCATTCTTTACAGGTGCAGGCAGGTTCAGGTGGACTGGCACTGGTCTCCCTTGTCTGCTTTGGAAAATCACCTAGTCAAGTCTTTTTTCTGAGAATGCATCTTGGCATTTCCGTGGAGATCTGCCAGGTTGTCAGTTAAGGCACTTTCTTGGTCACCTCTGACAGGAATGCATTCTTGCTATTTCAGTGGAGACTAGTCAGGTTGTAAAACTTCTATGTTCTGGACACTTTCTTGGTCATCTTTTACAGTTATTAGTACTTAGTAGTGAATTACAGGAAAGGTCATTTGGCTTATTTCACTGGAATAAGAAGGCTGAAAGTCTCAGTGTCTGGTTGTCTGTTCCGGACACTTTCTGTACAAGTTGTCTCTGACTGGAAATGCATTTTGGCTTGTTTCACCGGAGGTCAGTGTCCAGTTTTTCTGGACACATTTTTTTCTTCTCCATCTGTTACTGGGTATGCTTTTTTGCCTGGCTTGTTTAACCAGAGGCCTGCCTGCTTGTCTCTTTGGAAACATTCTTTGTGGTGCCTTACTCAGTTACTGAAAATGCTTTTTTGGCATGTATCACCGGATGTCTGCCTGGTGATTGTTCTGGAAACTGACTTGGTCATAACTGGAGATGTTTTTTTGGCTTGTGTCACTAGAGGTCTACCTGACTGGACATTTCCTGAAAATTGTCAGATCTTCTTTTACTGCCTATGACTGTATCAGTAATGTGTCCACAGTTAGGCCCTATGATCATGATGGACTTAGAAAAATAGAACTACAGATGCAGAGCTTAGACAGTTCTGGTGGTAACCCTGATCACCAAGCGCTCCCTTTTTAATTTGTCATTTCTCTGTCATTTTATCTTGAGTATGCTTTTTCCCAAAAACTAATTATTGAAAACAGCTTTTACATTTCTTGTGGACATTGTCATTGAACTGTTTTATGAATGGTGAAGTATATGATGGTAGGACATATCATCATAATTTAAACATGTACTGATGTACAAACTATGCAGTGTTGAATGAACTGAGTGGTAATATATATATGTTTATTCTGGAGTTCAGCCAAATGTATTTAGTGCAAGGACAAGTTATCTAACAGTAATTTGAATAAAACGGGCTCTGGGCTGCAAAGGGCAAACAGTGAGGTGGAACTGAAACAAGGACTGGTACTACTAGTACTACTGCTGCTACACTAGCTTTACCACTGACGCTGTAGATACTAAAGAGTGTCAGGAGCAGTGAAGTGTGATCAGTGTATTTGAATTGTAAACACTCAGTGTCATTGTTACAGTTTTAGTGTGAGCAGTCTGTGGAAACATGTGAACAGTTTACTAAAACTTAAAGCACTTTATGAATCTTGTATATAGTACAACCCTTATTGGTGCATGTAATTATTTGTACATCCTGTTTGAAAGTGCATCATGACCATGTACTGATGTAGATGCAACATAAATATATTAATAAATGATAGAGGACCTACGCAAAATAAATAAATGATTGAGATCTTTGTCACATCAATATATTGATAAATGATAGAGGATCTACATCTACAGATCATTATCATCAGTCGTAATCATTATCATAATCTTCATCCTAGTTTGGTGGTATGTTCATTGCTTTCTTGCTGGGGGTAAAAGATGAGTCAAGACCAGTAGGGCTCTCAGACATCCCTTTTAGCTTGGGTAGGCCATTGTCCATTTATAGTTCAAGGACAGGTCCATCATGGGGACAGGCCAGAAGTGTTGGGTGCCACATGTATGTTCTATCAGTTTGACCTTTGACTTGAGTTACTAACTTATGATTATGGCCAGGTGTACGTGTATTATAATAATATTTGTGTCATATGTGACAAGTTTGTCATCTCTTTATCAGTTTATGGATGACAGGTAGGCCAGTCTCGGTCAAATTTTTGCGTTTTAAAATTTAAAGTTGCCAGCTCTGTCTCTCTAGATAGCTCGGCCTCTCTCTCTCTCTCTCTCTCTCTCTCTCTCTCTCTCTCTCTCTCTCTCTCTCTCTCTCTCCCTCCCCCCAGGTAAACAAGAAATAATGTTTGGATTTGGTGAATAATTTTGTGAATGTAAGGTTTATTCTCCACAAATTATGAAGAATGAGGTGTACAGTTTCAGTCATTCATTTTTGAGTCGGAGCTGCTGCTGTAGTAATTGTGCATGGGGCAGTTCAGATTGTGATGCTAAGTGTGTGTGTGACAGATTTGTTGTTTGATGGTGAGGTGATATTTGCAGTATCACTTGAGTTTTCTGCATTTGTGTTGTTGGAGTTTGCATAACACACATGTGAGTTTACTGCATGCACATTACCCTGTAAATAGTACTGGCATGTTTGCAGCTTGATTTCCTTTTGTTTTCCCTTCAGTTTCCTTTTTGTATGGCTTTGGTCTTGGATTGGTCAGTACCTCTTTTCCATTGCAGAGAGGAACAGAAAAATATCATGGCAGTGAAGAACCTAGCTCAAACCCTGGGCAATATGGCGTCGCTTGGTACAGGGAGCAGTTCCCGGAGGCTGCTCTGGAAGATGTAACTTTCTCATTTATGATTTCAGACCCTCAGGGTCTGCAGCTTATTGCTTCTTAACATCTGGCCGCTTTGAGGCTGTCTGCTATATGGGTGGTTGTTCATGGAAAGATTTGGTTTGGGGGGGGGGGGGGGGTGCTTCATGGTTGTTTCAGGTTCAAAGCTTGTTCTTTGAGTTTTGTGTGTGGTACTGGCACAGTTTTGTATGCAGAGTTCTGCATGGTCAGCCTGCGTTTGCTTGTTTGGAGGAGACCTAGTCTGTCTACACATTTATTTTGCTTCTTTTTGAAAAGCTTGGCGAATGCGCAAATTTAGTTGTTGGTCACCGCATTGCTTTTAATACAGAAGTTTTACGTTTGTTTAAGTTAGAATAGTTGCATGCTTTAACACTGTCGCATGCTTTGAACTTTTTGTTTTTGTAAAGACTGAAAACCCTATAGTATAAGAACTGGCTGGAAAAGCTGAGACAGTCGAGACCATTGTTAGTTCCGTTTGAACTGATATTTTACAATGACAGTATGTGAATCATTTGTTAAGTTCTGCAGTGACAGTTTAGGTATTGCAAAGACAAAGGTAACAGCAATACACATGGATGGTAAGAATAAAATAATATATATCTGTAAAAAAAAAAAAAGACAAAAAGGGGGTGACAGACAGAAAAATGGCATGGCAAAGCACTTGTAAAAATTTGGGGCAAGATTTTATTTGAAATACTAACAGTAACCTACATAGATGCAACTACAAGTCGTATTGAAGTTTGACATGTCTTTATATGGAGAGTGAAATGGAGTGGAAATTAATTATTTGGTAAATGTAGAAAAAAATAATGTTAAATTGAGGATATTGTCAGGACAGCACACTCTGTGTTTGCTAGGCTTGCACCAATTGTAAAGTTGTAGTAAAGGATGGAAATAGTTTTATTTGTATTTTAGTAAGGCATGTAATTATTTGCAGTGTCCACTTTGTGTAAACAATTAAAAATTATGATATGATTTATATAAAAAAATGTTTTAAAGGGCTCAAGATTCTTCAACTGCCTGAAATTAGATCAATCTGATCGCTGAGGGAGTGAAACTGAGAGCCTTGTGTCAGTGTAGGCCACCAGTTTTTGATGCCTTTGTGGGAGCAGAGGGGTTGGCATTGATACAATGATGGTAATGTAAGTTGTAACTAATATTAGTAATAATGACTGGTAACCAATGGGGAGCCAAGGAGGTAACTGAACCTGAGTCTCTAGGCCTTGTGAGTGTTGCACCCACTCACCCTGAACATCCAATTCTGTGGTGGCAACTCAGTTAGTGGGGTGTTTTTTTTTTTTTTTGGTGCAAACAACTTTATCAGAGCATCACTTTGTGATGCATGGCAATATTTTATGATTGACACTAAGCTGCCTGTGCAAATTTATTGCTGGAGGCAATTTAATAGCTGGTTAATGTTGTGAATCTGTGGGGCACACTGTAACATTGTATGAACTTTGCTTATCTGGTTGTCACCTCTTTTGTGTTGGTGAGCAAGTAGTGCATTTTTGAATACATGTGTTCAACTTTTAAATCAGTATCAGAACCATGAAGTATGAGATTCTACCTGTCACCAAAGATGTGACAGGTGGAGAAGTGGATGTGAGATTTTGCACATGACAAAGTACCTTCCACAACACACTGGGGCTGGCATTAAGTAACTAATTATACAGGTAATGCTGACAAAAAACCTGAAGGCATACATCAACTACTGAAAGAGATCTGGAGATAAAGACAGGTAGAAATTAAGTTGCATTTATCTCATCCAGTGTGCTTTTTTCTTTTTTAAAATTCAAATCTTGCATCACCCGTCCCTCCACCATCTTGTTCTGTTTTAAGTTACGCATGAAACCTCTCCATATGAATACTTTTTCATGGATGTTATTTACGCATACATATACTGCGTTAAACAGTTTGATTGGATGGGAAGGTCATATTATGCGTGACTATTGGATGGGATGGTCAAATCATGTGTGACTGTTGCATTTTGAGGTCATAGAAGGGTATGCACTGGGTTCCCTGTTCTGTTTGCTGTGTTTTTGTAGACAGTTGCTGTTGCTTTTGATAATTAGCACATAAAATCTTATAACTAACGTAGGCACTGGGACTACTCATTTTGCACTTATGATTCATTTGTTTTGCATGCAGTGACACATTATTAGTATACTGTATGCATGTGAGTTTATTTTTGCAGGCTGTCTGATTATTCATTCACTTTGCTTGCATTTTGGTTTTCCTTATACTACCTTACACACATCACAACATGGTGTTTCAGTTGGTGATTTTAGCTCATTGTTGATTAGGTGTATTTCTACTTATGCTGACGAAATGTTTGAGTACAATAGGTTGGATAGGAGAAAAAACAAACACTCACACCAAAAAATGTTTAGTAATGATCTCAGCTGTGATCATCATCGCCTTCTGCAAGTTCCAGTATCCCAGAGAAAGACCTTATATTTCAGGGAGTCTGGCATATTGCTGTCAAGGAGCAAGTGTACCCTTTCTTTGGGCACCCCACTGTTTCTGACCAGCACACCTACTCTACACCACCCTTCATTTTTGTTTGTTGCTGTTGTTGTTGTAGTCATTGGTAGAAGACTGGTACTTAATGGCCATAGTAAACACATTAAAATTTGGGGTTGGGTACTCACCATTTTTGACCAGGGTATACAGTTAGTAGACCTCCATTACTGTGTTAACTGGTCGACTTCTTCAACCCCAGTACAGTCACACCTGGTTTCTAATGATTGTGTTAGCCCACACAAAGAAACCAGTTTCATCTTGGTGGTATGGTCAGGCTACTGCTGCCCTGACTGAAAGGTTTGGTCAGAAATTGTGCATTTTAGAGATGCCAGTTTTTAAAAATAAATTTATTGATGTTTTTTTCTCAGAATCCAGTGGACAGCCTGGTGCAGGATGTGTCCAGTACCGCAGTCCTTACGCCACTGGACGATGACTTGGTGGGAGAGCCCCAGGATGTGGATGACCGCGGCAACTGGTCAGGGCGGTTCGACTTTCTCATGTCCCTGCTGGGCTACTCTGTGGGTCTGGGCAACGTGTGGCGCTTCCCCTACCTCTGCTACTCCAACGGTGGAGGTGAGTTCTGGATCCTGTTGCACTTCTTTCCCTGCCT
Organism: Alviniconcha marisindica; assembly: GCA_018857735.1. Classification (NCBI taxonomy): domain Eukaryota; kingdom Metazoa; phylum Mollusca; class Gastropoda; family Provannidae; genus Alviniconcha; species Alviniconcha marisindica. The sequence goes on along the minus strand of JABMCL010002046.1, from coordinate 971,825 downwards.
GTGGTGAAGGCGAGTTCTGGACCCTCTTGGTCTTCTTTCCCTGCCTGTAGTGATGTTCTAGACCTCCTTGGTCTTCCTTCCTTTCCATCCCTGCCTGTAGTGAAGGCGAGTTCTGAGGTCTGGACGCTCTTGGTCTTCCTTCCCTGCCTGTAGTGATGTTCTAGACCTTCTTGGTCTTCCTTCCTTTCTGTCCCTGCCTGTAGTGATGTTCTAGACCGTCTTGGTCTTCCTTCCCTTCCTTCCCTACCTGTAGTGATGTTCTGCCCCTCTTGGTCTTCCTTCCCTTCTTTCCCTACCTGTAGTGATGTTCTGACCCTCTTGGTCTTCCTTCCCATGAGGCTTCTTTCCCTGCCTGTAATGATGTTCTGGACTCTGCTGGTCTTCTTTCCCTGCCTGTAGTGATGTTCAGGACTGCTGGTCTTCCTTGCCTTCCTGCCCTGCCTGTAGTGACATCCTGGACTCTGTTGATCTCCCAAGGCCTTCCGTCCTTGCCTTAGGTGACGTTCTGGACCCTCTGGGTCTGCTTTGTGTTCATTCCCTTTCTTAAGTTCTTTCCTTGCCTGTAGTGAAGTTCTAGACTCTGTTAGTTTTCCTCATCTTTATTCCCTTTTTTCCCTGCCCGCAGAGGCAAGTTCTGGGCATGTCACTCTTCTTCCGTGAATGCCATTGCCTTCCTTCTTTGCCTGTCATGTATGATGTGGGTGAGTTGCCGGTCCCCTTGTTGTGCTGTGCCTTCCTTCCCAGTCTGTTCTGGACCTCTGCCTTGCCAGCAAAAACAGCAGAGTTGAAATTAAGACTTGTTTTGGTTGTTGACATTTTGTCAAAGTTTTTTTTCTCCATAGTGTTACTGAAGCTTGTGGGTTCCAGACTCCTATGATTGTCCAATGTTAATTTGTGCAGGTGCCTTTTTGTTTCCCTTCATCCTGATGTTGATCCTGGTGGGGTTCCCCCTCATGTTCATGGAGCTGTCCTTCGGTCAGTTTGGGGCCCTTGGACCTGCTGCTATCTTCGAACGAATATGTCCACTCTTCTATGGTGAGTTTATGAGCATAGTTTTGTGTTAATTACACTTGGACAATGTTTATATATTTTTTATTTATTGGGTTAATCTACTGTGGTTTACTGCACAGAATGTATTGCCCCCCCCCCCCCCCCTCCCTCCAAAAAAACAACAACAACCCCCCCAAAACTCAAATGGTAATCCCACTTGTGGGTTACATGTTTTGGTGCCAAATGGTTGGTTTTGTCATCAAGACATGCTGGCAGTCACAAAACCTACACAGCTCTTGTTTCTTATTTTGCATTAAACTCACAGAAGTTTCACTCTACCCTGCTCTGATGAAATTGAAGAAATAAATAATGAAAGTGTGCATGAACACACACACACACACACACACACACACACACACACACACAGCCATGCAGCTTTAGGTGGGAATGAATCTCTAAACTGCATTTTTATATACCCTTACTCACTGTACTGTTATGTCATGTTTATGCCTGTCATGTTCTTGTATCTGCCAAAGTCATTGCCTTATATGATGTTAAGAGTTGCAAGTATTGAATTGTGTTTGATCATCCTCAGGTCTTGGCTATGGTATGATTGCTGTTTCGGCGATGGTGTCACTTTACTACACTGTTCTCATTGGCTGGGCCTTCCTCTACATGTTCCGCTCCTTTGCTGCTGAGTTGCCATGGGAACGATGCCATCCAGACTGGGCCTCAAAAAGTAAGTAAATGTAGCAATAAGCAAGTAATATTATGATTGTGGTAATCCTGAAAATGTATCAGCTGTTTGCCTTGTGGCTGCAAGCACCGATTCTGCCTCCTCTTTTAAAGCCACCCTCAAGACACCTGTTTAATAATTATTTCGAAACTGTTTTTCACAGCCGTGCCTATCCCCTCATCCAACGCGTGAGTGTGTGCATGTCTGTGTCTGTCGTTAGTGTTGTTGTAAAGTGCCCTGTGCTCCCACCTTGTACGGTAGATGGGCGCTATAGAAATCATCTTTATTATCATTATTATTAGCACAAAGAGGCAAAAGACAGTGCTGTGTACATGTTTGTGAAAATTAGCTGTGGCAGGAATGGAGAGAGAAAAAAGAAAGTCTGCATCAGTTTTTCTTAATACTTGACTGAACCCACATCTACACAAACAAAATAACAGCCAGTATATCTGACTGCTTGCTATCTTTGATTCACTGTGTCTGGCTCCAACCTTTGATTCACTGTGTCTGGCTTCTACCATTGATTCATTGTGTCTGGCTCCAACCTTTGATTCACTGTGTCTGTGTTTGAATAGTCAGCAGTATCCATTTTCAACAGTTCCTCAGTGTTAGTGTTTGCTTACAGCACTTGTTTCCAGCAATTGACCACATCCATTTTCAGCAAATTGCTTGTGGCTCCAGCAGTCAGCAGTAGTTGTTGAGAGTGATGGTCTGTGTCTGTTTTAGGCTGCTACTCCTACCTGGAGGCAGATGAGTGCAAGGTGGTGAATGGGTCGGTGTATTACCAGAACAAATGCTACAACGCAACCCAGGCTGCTGACCTCAACATCACGGAGCTGGCCAAGAACAAGACTGATCGCTCACCTCCCGCTCAAGACTTTTTTGAGTAAGTTCACAGTGTCTGTTGTCTTTTGTGTCTTGGTTGTTCTGTGCTGGTCTGCAAATCTGTTAGGAGGAATGTTTCTTGATGCCATTCTTCTTTCTGCAAAATTGTTAGCTGGAATGTGTGTTTCTCGACTCCTGTGCCTTCAAAACTGCATTAAAAACTTGTTTCAACAAACAACACCACAAGTGACTTCAAATTCTGTCTTCTTACTTGTCTCCTTCACCCTCCCTCAGTCCTTGCTACATGCCTTCTGTGGGTTGGTGTGCAAGGGATGCAACATTATGACTATATAATTATTATTTGTGAAGTTTTAATGTCTACATTTCTGTTAATTGTGTAAAGCACAGTGTGCTCACCCTTGTTGATGCGATACGGCGCTATAAAAAGTGACTGCTGTTGTTTGTTTTTGTTTTTTCAAATGCAGTTTTATTAGACATGTTGCAGGACAGTAGTACATTGTACTGAATTTCTGTAGGTTGAAAAATATTCTTTTCTGCTGAAGAATACTCTTGTATTTTCTTGTGCACAAGAAAACTGGTGACTTTTCAGGAGGGAGTTGCTAGGCATGAGCACTGGGATTGAGGAAATTGGCGGCATTCAGTGGCAGGTGGCGCTGTGTCTCCTCCTAGCTTGGACCCTCACTTTCCTGGCGCTCAGCAAGGGTGTCAAGTCTGTTGGCAAGGTAAGTCCTTCGTTAGCCTAGCCTCTTGCCTTTGTTACTTTTGTGGAACTCAGTAAGGGTGTCAGGTCTGTTGGCAAGTCCTCCATTAGCCTAGTCCCTTGCCTTCATTACTTGTGTGGAACTCATAGTAAGGGTGTCAGGTCTGTTGGCAAGTCCTCCATTGGCCTAGTCCCTTGCCTTCATTACTTGTGTGGAACTCATAGTAAGGGTGTCAGGTTTGTTGGCAAGTCCTCCATTGGCCTAGTCCCTTGCCTTCATTACTTGTGTGGAACTCATAGTAAGGGTGTCAGGTTTGTTGGCAAGGTAAGTCCTCCATTAGCCGACACTCTTGCCTTCATTACTTGTGTGGAACTCATAGTAAGGGTGTCAGGTTTGTTGGCAAGGTAAGTCCTCCATTAGCTTACACTCTTGCCTTCATTACTTGTGTGGAACTCATAGTAAGGGTGTCAGGTCTGTTGGCAAGGCAAGTTCCTCCATTAGCCTGCACTCCTGCCTTCATTACTTGTGTGGAACTCATAGTAAGGGTGTCAGGTCTGTTGGCAGTGTCTGTACTCTTAGCAAGGGTGTTGGGTCTGTTGGTAGTGTCTGTACTCTGAGCCAAGGCGTCAAGTCTGTCGGTAATGTTGGAATCCTTAGCAAGGGTGTTGGGTCTGTCAGTAATATCTGTACTTTTAACAAGAGTGTTGGGTCTGTCGGTAATTTCTGTAATTTTAGTGAGTGTGTCAGGTCTGTTGGTAATGTCTACTCTTAGCAAGGGTGTCAGATCTGTGAGTGTGTGTGTGTGACTGACACTATCAATACATTGTTTTAACAAATCTGTGTTCTGACAGGTGGTGTACTTCACTGCGTTGTTCCCATATGTGGTTCTGACAATCCTGTTTGTCCGTGGCATCACTCTGCCAGGTGCTATGGATGGCGTCATCTATTACCTCACCCCAGACTTCGAAAAACTGGTCATGGCTAAGGTAACACACAGTGGCCTCTTTGTGTGTGAATTTGTTTGGTTGGTGTGTGTGTGTGTGTGTGCTTGTATTGATGAATGAGTACCTCTCAACATTGCTCCTTCTTGGTATGCTCAGCTTCATTTAATTATTATTTGATTATTTTGATATTCAGTATCTTGACCTTTTTTTCCTGCTTCTTCATCTATCTTTCTTTCTTTCTTTTTTTAAACATGTGTTTTCTTTTGAAATTATTTATAATTAGTTTCGTCTGCTGGATATGAAATACCTTCCTTTATTTTCTTCATGATGTTACTCCACTGCGAATGTATTTTGGAGTTAAGTCAAAAGACAGTTGAGTTTGTGCAGATCTTTCTGAGTCCTGTCTGGGGCAGTGATGTTGTTTGTGTTACTGGTGTGTTTGTGACAGGCACGGGTTGCATTAGCAGCAGCAGCAATGCAGAGCTTCTGAGGCAGTGGTGTGTTGATTGCTATGTTGAGTGGGTGTGACAGATCATGCTGTGAGGCAGTGGTGTGTTGTTTTGAGAGCGTGTGACAGACGTGGGTGGCAGCAGTAGTGCAGCTCTTCCGAGTCCTGCCTGGGGCAGTGATGTATTGTGTTGAGTGTGTGTGACTGATGTGGGTGGCAGCAGCAGCGCGGATCTTCTTCATTCATGAGTCTTGCCTGGGGCAGTTATGTACTGTTTGTTGTGTGTGTGTGTGTGACAGATGCATGCGTGCCACCACTGTCGTTACTGTTGTTATTGTCTTGGCAAGTGGTACAGGTCTCCTTTACCCCAATGAGCCGTGGCATGGACAGTGATGTGTTATTGTATGTGTGTGTGTGTGTGTGACAGATGTAAGCAGCGGCAGCAGTGCAGAGCTTCTCTCTGCCTCCCTGTGCCACCTGGAACACCGGTGTATTGTTGTGTAGTAGGTTCTGAGTGGCTCTGAGCCCTGTCTGAGACAGTAATTCATTATTGCGTTGCATGTGTGTGTATGTAACAGACCTGGGTGGCAGCAGCGGTGCAGATCTTCTTCGCTCTTAGTCCTGCCTGGGGTGGTCTGATCACCCTCTCCAGTTACAACAAGTTCCACAACAACTGCTTCAAGTGAGTCCTCACTATACCTTTTGGGAATTTTTTGGTGGATTGTCCCATGTTTCTTAATTTCTAACCACTGCATCTGTGGGTAGATCAGATTGACTTATTTCTTGAATTCCAGGCGGTTTTCCAACAAGCTGCATTTTTGGGTGTCATAGTCAAGACCGTCTTGCTTTGTGTGACAGGGACTCTCTGATTGTGGGCATTGGTAATGTGCTGACCAGCATCTTTGCCGGCTTTGTCATCTTCCCCATCATCGGTTACCTGGCCAAGGAGCTGGACATGGAGGTGGACAAGGTGGTGGAGCAAGGTGGGTGAAAGAGTTGGTTGGTCTGCAGGCACGCTTCTCTGAGGTGCTCATGGTTTTAGGTGTGTACTGTGTAGTTTTTGTGGTATGATTCAGAAGTGCATTTTATTCCCCTGTCTTTTGTAGTATTTGTATGGGGCACATTGGAGGAAAAAGTTAACAAAGCAGAGCAGATGACGATGGGGGGGGGGGGGTGCAGCTTTGACTTTTGGTCATTGTAAGAACTTCTGGACTTTATCTGCCGTTGTTAAATGCTAGCTTGTGTTTTTATTGGAACCGGAGTTGTAGACAATTTTTGTGCATAACGGGGGGGGGGGGGGGGGGGGGGGGGGCAGTGTGACTAAAGGTTTGTAACATACCAGCCAGAAGCATTTTATATCTATATATCTGTCGGTCAGTAATAATTATAATAGAGTGTTATTTAGTATTCTCTTTCCAGTATTGAGTGGGAAACACACACACACACACCTACTGCTGATACTGACAGGGATAAAAACTTGATAGTAAAGAAAAGGGCAGGAGTTTTAATAGCCTCTGGTATTTATTTATGCACAGTCCTCTTTGAGAGCTCTCGGTGAACAGATTGCATTGCACAGGTTTGCCTTATGAAATCTTCTGAATGCAAAGTAAACCTGTGCAGTGCAGGAGGTCACAGGTGAGAAAGGGAAAAAAACTGAAGGGAGACTGGCAGTGGCAGCTTAAGCAGGTGTTCATGCAGTACACAACATGATGCAGAAGTTGGCCTGCAGGTGTTGCTGCAGTGCACAGCATGATACAAAAGTTGGTCTGCTGTTGAGCTTACGTGGGTGTTCCATACAGAAGTTGACCTGCTGTGCCATTTTTTGCTTTCTTTGTACTGGCAGGTCCAGGCCTGGCGTTCATTGTGTTTCCGGATGTGGTGACCCGTCTCCCCGTCTCCCCCCTCTGGTCCTTCCTCTTCTTCTTCATGCTGATCACGCTGGGCATGGGCAGTGAGGTAGGTAACCCTCAACCTGCTTTTTTATTTTATTTTAAGCCCCCCACCTGTAAAGTTAAGGGTTATCTTTGAGCTTGCAGGAAGGTATCTTCGGAACCTTTTGTAACACATTGACAGTGAAGGTGCAAAACTTCATTGAATGTTGGTTAATCCTATATTTTCTGTATTTACAATGAAGGTCCTATATTTTCTGTACCATTGATCTCTTTAGAACCAAACCAGGCATGTTAGTGTACTAGTACTATTATTACCAGAAAGAAGTTCTTTTTCCCCCTGACCTCTTGTGCTTTGATCACCATTGACTGGCTGGGTTCTTGATGGTAATGTTCTGAGACGATCATTTGTTGGTGATATGATGTTCTTTCTTTCCCCTCACCTTTTGTGTGTTTTGATCACCGCTGGCTTGCTGGATTTATGATTGATGGCTCTGTGTGTTGACAGTTTGCATTGCTGGAGACGGTGATGACTGCCGTTCAGGACACCTTCCCTCACCTGCGACAGAAGAAGACCTGGGTTGTGCTCTTCGTCTGCCTCTCTGGATTCCTAGGGGGTCTCATCATCTGCACTCGGGTGAGGATGATGGTATTGACTGGACCATTCCTAATCAGCAAGGTCACGGCGGGTCACAAGATCAAAAGCCAGGGTGTGGTGAGAGAGCGTGGGGATTTTGTCGTCTGCACGGTGGTGTTCACTCCTAAGCCTCACTTTTGATCACGGTTACCTTTATGACCCTACAGGAATACTCTTTAGGAATGGTTCATGGTGTTGCTTGTGGAGGTGTGTGCTCTTTGCAAATGAGTATTGATATGCTGGGATTTTAGCTGATTGACTTGAATAGAAGTGCTGAACTTCTACAAGTTTGTTTAAAGTTGACCTTGTCATGCTCCATGAGAGTTGTGTGTCAGGGAAGAACTTGTTCCCATCAGATGTGTGCTGCCCAGTAGTGTTAAGCTGGCACTGATGTGCTTCATGTCTGTTGTGTGTGTGTGCGTCAGGGAGGGATGTACGTCCTGCAGCTGATGGACACCTACGCTGCCAGCTGGTCCGTCTTCCTCATGGCTATCACAGAATGCGCCATCATTGCCTGGATCTATGGTACGGCCCAGTGGAGTTTGACCTGGGATGTGCGGTGGTGGGCGTGTTTTTTTGTTTTGTTTCCTCCGTGTCCTGTGGTAGTAAGCAGCTTTATTGTGATGAAGTTTGTGCATATACTTTCTTCTGATGCAAACATTCTCTCAGCACACCCCTTCCCCTCCCTGTCCACAAAAAAAAAGTGTGTGGGGGTGGGGGGGGAAGAAAGTGTGCATTGTGTGATCAACCATAAATGTGCAAATAGTTGGTACAAAACAGACCAATTTGAGACAGAAAATCTGAAAATTCTGTTGCTGTTACAATAGAATGGGATTTTAGAGGATCTGAGACAATTTTATCCATGGTAGCACAAGGAGCAGAGGTTGCACACATACGTTCGTGCACACTTTACACAGAAGACAAAATGAGAATCGGTATGACTGGCACATCCATGCGACTGATGCACTTACTGATATGTGTACTGCTGAGTTTCAGTGCATCTCAGTCCAGTTGTGCACGCAGGTGATGCATAGGTCAGAATGTTAGTGTATAAGGCCTCAGCTGTGTATCAGATATGCATGTTCGTGGGTAGTGGTAACTCTTCAACCACATTGAAAACTTGGGATCCACACTGTGCAACACAAGGCAGTGAGTGCTGGATGCCAGTGAAAAGAACAGGGAACTGCATACCTTTGACTTGCAGCTGGACACACGCTGCCCCAGAGAAAGATTTGGCAAATGAATCCATCCCTTGCACTGATGTGACCTTGCTGGAGGTGGTGTGCATACATCTGTTCATGTCCTCACAGGTGCTGACCGCTTTATTCAGGACATTGAGATGATGATTGGCCGTCAGAGCCTCCTGTGGCACCGCGTCTTCAAGCTCTTCTGGAAGTTCCTGACCCCAGCCACTCTGCTGGTAAGTCTGGAACTGGGAGACATGCCCTGTGGCTGATCCTGTGCTGTGCATGAGAGGAGGGAAGGCCTGCGAGGTAGGGAAGGGGGAAAGACAGTTTTGTGTGTGTCATTTTTAAAGACCTTTGCCATGGTTTATGTATGTTTTTGTTCGTTTTTTACCATGCTCTGTGGTTGAAATATTTTTGTACAGTCAAAATGTAATGAGGCAATATAGGGTCATGTCACAGTTCAAACTATCGCTCATCTGAGAACACTTGAACAAGTCCTGCGGGATGTGTGTGTGTGTGCAGTTCTTGCTGTTCTTCAACTGGATCCAGTACACGCGCATGACCTATGCTGGCAAACTGTACCCGATGTGGGCGGAGCTGGTTGGATGGGCCATGGCTATAGTGCCTGTCATACTCATTTTCAGCCTCAGCTTCTTCAAGTTTATACGATCGCCTGCTGATAGAAACTTCCTGGGGGTGAGTGGCATAGTGGAACATGTAGTGTGCACGTTTGTGTGTGCCTGTGCTTCAGTCACAATGATGAGGGGTTGTCTGGGACAGGGTTGAGAACGGGTGTTGTCCATCATGTTTTGGCACCATTTGAATCTGAACTCTCATCAAAAAGGAACTTTGATGTGGGTGTGGTGGGGAGAGGTGTTACTGGACTGACTATCCCTGTGTCTTGTCCTGACAGCATATTCCAAATCACTCCATCTTTTGCAGCCAGACTCAGTATTATGGTGCACTACCATTGGATGGAGTGAAAAATAAATAGAACTGTTGTCTTCAAAGTGATAATGAAAGTTCAGATCCTCAAACTGAAATTTTGTCCCATAGTTTCTCTTTTTTATATATATTTTAGGTTGAAAGTGGACAAAAAAACAAGCAAGTAATTAATTGTTGAGGTGTTATATTTAGATCTGGAAGACAACCAGAGTAAAATCTGACAGAAGCAGAGAAAAAGGAATAGTTTTTCGGTTCTGAATATTCCATGTTCAAACATGGTATGATGGTGCGTCATTAGGAGCTGGTGTTTCATGTGAAAATACTGTCTTCAAGGTCAGTGACATAAGTGGTTTGCATCCTCGGAAAATGTTTGTTATTTTTTTAAATGGGGGGAATGCCATGGTAGGTGACAAAGCTTGTTTGAGCAAATACAGTAGCAAAATAAAACAAACATTCCCCAAAAGTTGTTAACGGGTTTGCAAGAGGGTTAGCCTGTGGAAGACACACAGGCTTGATGTTTCACCTCTGTTATTTTTTTGTCTTCTCCAGAGATTGCGCCAACTTCTGAAGGCCACGCCCAAGTGGGGCCCTGCTCACAAAGTGCCCAAGTTTGACCTGGAGTCGGCGCCCTCCGGAAAGACCGTCACCAACCCAGGCTTTGCTGGATCCTCGCAGAATCCCTTTGAAACTCGCATCTGAGCGCCTCAACCCTCCACCAAGCTGAAGCGCAAGCCAGGGGAAACAAATGGCCACAGCCATCAGGTTGGGTCAGAGAACAAAGGAAATTATTTCACTCTAAACAAGTGGAATCTGAGAGCAAAAGAAGTTACCTCACACATCTGGAATTGGCCAGCAAAGGGAATTATTTCACACAACATGTGGAATCAGCAGCAGAATTTACTTCGCTGTCCACAACTGGATTCAGAAATTATTTCGCAGTCAGCAACTAGAATCGGAAAGCAAATGAAATTACTTCAGTCAACAACTGGAATTGGAGAGCAAAGGAAATTACTTCACATTCAACAACTAGTATCAGTGGAAATTGCTTCATTGTCTACAATTGGAATCCGAGAGCAAGAGAAATTGCTTCATTGTCAGTAAGTGGAGTCAGAGAGCAAAAGAAATTACTTCACCACCAGCTGATAACTGGAATCAAAGTTGCCTAACAGTCTGTGGTATAAATGAGATCCCAGGCACTGTTCGTGATCCATGGTTTTAAAAAGATTGCTAAAAATACCTTGCAGCCCATGATCTGAAGAAACCAGAGTGTGAAGAACTCCAGAAAAGTTGACAGTTGAAGGAGTTGGGGACAGTGATTTTGTGCCAGGACCCCTGCTGTGGATTTGGTAACAAGCTGTCTCACAGATTCTGCGGTGGACTTCAGTCACAGACATGAAGGCCTGGCCAGTGGATGTGCAGAGGCTTGAACCTTGGTGGGCTTTGCTTGCTGCGTGTTCACAGTCTGTGGAGGGAGGCCCGCTGGCATTGGAATAGTTCAGTCCTACCTGCTGCCTCTTTGTGTGTGTGTTTGTGTGTGCCGTGTCAGTGCAGCGATGGAAGGAACTGTCACACTGCTAGCGTGGCCGGCACCCTTCCAGCTGAACTCATGAAAACTCTTTATGACAGCTTTGCTTGTAAACAGGGCAAGCCTTGTTCCAAGCCTGCCTTTACTACTTCTGAATGACAAAACCAGGACACAGATTTCAGAATGTGGCTGTGCTGCCATTCTCTTTTTCCCCATACGCCGAGGAAGCCTCATTCCAAGTTTTGCTCTGTCTACTTAGTTGGAAAAATGAATCTCGGAATTAGGCTGCGATGGTTATGCAGTAGTGAATTTGTTGCATTCAAGGCTGTAAATCAGTGTGGGACATAGCTGATTGTGAATGACTTTTACCACCCAGTCAACCGTGACAGCCATGTCAGGGTAAAGCACAGTCTCACATCACTAGTGAGAATCTGATCCTCTCGAAGGTCTGTTCCCATCATGCCATACTTTATGTTTGAAGAGGAGCAAGGAAACATGAATTTGAATGAACTGGGGGGGGGGGGGGGGGGGGGGGGGTACAGATTGGAAATTCACAATTTTGATAATAGGCAAAGTGTGTGAAACTGAAAGCTATACTCTTCCAGTGCCTGGCTTGACAAAAAGAGGGAACCTTTGATGGCTGTGGCTTCTCCTCAGAGGCTGACCTTGGTTTCTGCATCTGTGGGGGTGTGGAAGAGAGGCAGTGCAGCAGATCATTGACAGATTTTGTCACAGCAGACAAACCATAGGCTCATTTTGATATGTCCAGTGTGTGCAAAGTTTTGAGAAGTGAACAGTCTTCTTAGGAGTGAGCTGGACAGGGAAAACAGTATTTTACTTAATCCCTGTTTTTGTTTTGTTTTTTGATGAAAATTGTAAAAGGATGGATGAGTTTGGGTTTGAAATCCTTCCTGTTTCTCTCCTGTCCCACCTTCCGCTCCCATGCCCCTCCTATTGCCAGGGATTGTTAGTATGGCAGACATGGCTGGGTGGTTGTTAGTATGGAGGACATGGCTGGGTTGTTAGTATGGCGGACATGGCTGGGTTGATAAACCTGCTTTGCAAATTGCTTTGGAGTATTTTGAACCATGTTTCACGTATCTGCTAGCGTTGCTATGAAATATGCGAACGGCCTGAACATCAGTCTGCACAGTGAACACTCGTGTGTGTTTTCGCTGTTTGCAGGTGAACTACACAAGCATTACTTGTCATTCCATTTTTTAGGAGGACACCCATGTCTAACACTTGATTTCAACACTTGAGTGGGTGAGTTTGTGGTGTGGGCATTTGGGCTGAGATTTCCTTTTCTTTTTCACCCTTTATTCCTGCATGTTTTGTTCTCTAGCCGTGGATGTAAATTGGCAAACAATACATTGGACTGTGGTGTGTACATTCGTTAGTGGAGTACATACCTTGGTGAATATGGTGGCAAGGTTGATCATAGTTAAACAGTGTGTGACTGATATGACGAGGGAATATAATTATGCGACACTGAACAGTTGTGTGTATTTCAGTTCCAGCGCTCATGGGGGATGACTTTATTTTTCGCCCATCAACTGCAAATCAAAGGTTGTCATTGTGTTGGATTGTCCTTCATATTAGTGTTGATTTTCTTGCAATGCAGGTCTGTCCCATTTGTATACATCATGTGTGTTTTGACGGTTGTGTCGTACTCCTAGTCTTGGTGAGAACTAAACACATAGGGATGATGTGACATGGAGAACTGAACACTTCGGGACAACAGCATGGAGAATGATCATTTTGGGATAGCTGCACCTGGAGAACTAAACACTTGGGGCGGACATGATGAGAACTAGAATGCAGTAAACACTCCAGGATAACTTTACATGAAGAAGTAAACACCTCAGGACAAGGACTACTGAACACTTAGGGACAGCCAGACTTGGAGAAATAAACACTAAGGGACCATAGAATTAGAACCAGAACTTAGGGATGGCACAATGAGAACGAAACACATGGATAACATGACCTGACACAGTGAACATGTAATCTTGGACAGGGGGCCATAGACATCTAAATGCTAAGAATGACATGACATGTAGCATTAAACACATAAAGTGACTTAGAGATAACATGACATGGAGAGGTGGATTACAGCACTAAACACATAAAGTGACTTAGAGATGACATGTCATGAAGAGGTGGATTACAGTGCCATGTAGCATGAAACACTTAAAGTGACTTAGAGATGACATGTCATGAAGAGGTGGATTACAGTGCCATGTCATGAAGAGGTGGATTACAGTGCCATGTAGCATGAAACACACAAAATGACTTAGAGATGACATGATGATGTGGATTACAGTGCCATGTAGCACTAAACACAAAGTGACTTAGAGATGACATGAAGAGGTGGATTACAGTGCCATCCATGTAGCAGTAAACACATAAAATGACATAGAGATGACATGAAGAGGTGCCATGTAGCACTAAACACATAAAGTGACTTAGAGGTGACATGACATAAAGAAATGGATTACAGTGCCTTTGGCAGTTTTGTCTTTTTGTTTCACAAGCGCACATGGAGAGGAATTACACCAACTGGAAGCAGATGGATATAGGTACCTTGTAGCACAGTGTATGTAATTTTGTTTTGTTTAGACCACACCTTGCTTATAACATGGGTGAGAAAAAAGAAAGTGTTAGAAAAGAGCTTTTGTGCTCAGTTGTCAGTGATTTTAGAAAGTTTACACTCAGTCATAAAGTACTGTTCAATTAATGTTATGCATACATTATTTTTTATTTTAGATAAGAATTGAGACTTGATGGGAAGCACCTGATCAGTGATGATTCAGGGTTCTGTGCATATTGCTGTGTAATGCATTAGTATTCCAAATCCAAAACTATAAGTATAAATCTGTTCATTAGCAATTGTTCAGTGTGTGATGTGAAACAGTGGAACAGAACAAGATCTGACAGTTTTCAGGTAAAAGTATGGGAACCCAGTGAACAAAGTAAAAGCTTGCTAGGGGCATTCATGCAGAAACGTTCTCCGCACAGACCCCCCCCACCCCCATGTTCCTATTTCTACTGTAGTGGTTTATGAGTTGCTCGATTAAGGCTAGTGAAATGTTTAGTAGCGTCTCACTGTGATTCCAGTTTCAAACAATCTCAGGAATTAGTTACAATTTTTACCCACTCATTGTCAACGAGTTGATTAACAATGTAGTTGATCTGCACCAAGAATGCATGCATGCGTTGGAGCAGGCAGTTTTGCTTTTCATTCCATAGCAGCTGGCCACTGTGCAAGTGGCTCACTGCGGGGTTGAGTGCTGGCCAAGGTGGGACGAGCTGTCGCACACTGGTGCTGACAGCCGTGATGAAGCCATAGGAGGTTTCAGCTGCTTTATCGTCACGTACCTCAGTTGTGCATTTACTGTCGCCATGGAGAAGCCAACGTTCCCCACTGTCACTGCCAGTGCGAGCGTCTAGTCCTTCAAATCAAAATGAACTAGCACTGGGCAGTTGGCGGTGGATGTGCGTGCATACGGCTGGAGTGATGATGGTGAGGCATGTGGAACCTTGCAGCATGCACTTTTCACCCTGGCTGGCCATAACTGATGTTGAACCGGCTTAGTTATCAGAGGAACTTTATGATACATACTGCTTTCCGTGTGTAAATTATTCATGAATTTTTGTCGCAGCTGATGATGTGTGATAGTGTCTGGTGTTGTGCCGTGTAGACTTCATTGTTTCTCTGTATCTGTGTTGCTTTTATTGTAAGGTGCATGCCCCAGTCAGGGATGCAGTCAGCCCGCATTTGACAAGCCACAGTTTTTGATGTTGCTGGCAGCTCGCAAAAAAAAAAAAAAAAAAGGAGAAAAAAAAAGCAAAACAAGAGCTAAGTACAGACTGGCCAAGTTTGGCTGTTATGTGCAGTATGGAAGATTATGACTATGAATTTGTCCATATTTTCATGCAATCAGATGATGAAAGGAAACAAACTGTCAGACAGGAATTTTGAACTGTAGCCCTGGGTAGTAGCTTTGATGTGTGGTTCATAATTTCACAGCCAGCAGTGAACTGTGTATCAGTGAATGCACCTGGAATTGCGTGCGGTATTGTTTGCTGTACATGTGTACGTAACATGCATATTTACATGCATGTTTTCTTGTGTGTTCCTGTGAGTTGAGCGCTGTGACATGTGCTGTGTGAAGTGTACATTTACTTCAGACTTTGATAACTCAGACAACCAGTATGAACACCTATTGCCAGTCACTGACTCAGTGGTTGATTAGTGCGGGTGGTTTAAAACAGATTTTGTGACTGTTGAGAAAACAGTTTTGAGCAATCCACTTTATTACTTAAATTATTTAAGTAGAAGGATCAGTTGATTCATTGTTGTTGATCAGACTTAGTATCGTATTAGTTCAAGTAATTGTTTGTCTTAAAGCTTTTGCCTGTACAGGTCTGTTGATGTTGTAAACTGTCTTATCTCTATATATTTGATATATAGATGTACAACCCTGTATCAGAGGTTTCAGTATTAATGGGACAGCAGTCTTGACGGAACTGCATGAGCAGCGTGCAGACATGCACAGCAATGCTGGTAGGAGAGACTTCTTCAGCTGGGTTTTGTTGTTGTTTTTTGGCCTTGCATGATGAAACTAAAAGTGTGAGCAAATGTAATGATCAGTGTTATGTCAGGCAGTGACTGACTAGGCAGGAGAGCTTTGTGATTTTCCCAGACTCTTATCAGTAGTAGCACTTAATCAAATACATCCTTTTTTTCTTAACTGCTTAAAGACTGCTTTTTGTGAGTTTAATATGTATTGAAGGGAGACATTTTGTTCATTTAATGAAAACCTTTCTTGCTTTGCTTTCTCAAAGACAGTTTAAGTGAGATCTTTTATTTTTAAACTTTAAATGATGATAACCTCCATTGGGGTTTTAATATTTGGACCAGTTTTTGCATGATGATGATCCATGATCATAGCAGGGTATGTGATTTGAATTTATTTTTTTTAAAGTTGCTGTCTCTATCGACAGGGTTGACAGGTGCCACTGACAATTTTATTTTCACATTTTGCTGCCAGTAAGCTTCTTCTGTCATTATTTTGTGTGCATCCCCCAACTCCTGCCCACACATGCACAGAACCTTTGAATGATGTGTCCTGGTATCACAGACTGAGTTCATTGGGCAGTAAATATCCAATAACGAACCCTTTGAATGCGAGTTGCTTGAGCATTTGCCCTTGTTGTTTTGTTTTGACTGAAAAATGAAAATTGCAAAATATTTTGTTGTTGTCACTTTGTTTTCTGAAGCACAAAGAGAAAGAAATGTCTTGAAAAGTTTTTGTTGAAAGTAAAGAGGATTAGTAAATGTGCCCCCAACCCCCAACCCCACCACTGATGCCTTTCTTCTTTTCTTCTTTTTCGGTGAAAATTGAAAAAGTATGCTGGTGCAAAAGGTAATTGCATAGGAAAAATGACTTGCTTGATCCAAAATATTATACACCTTGATTGTGCATATATGGATAAAGGATAAAACTGACCTGAACATGTAGTTGCTTGATGGACATTTTGATTGGTTAGTTGAGAGTGGTTTATTCGAAAGATGTGTTGTTGAGAGGATCAGACTTGATGGGAAAGCCAGTGTCTACATTGGTCTAGTTTGTGCTTGACATAATCCAGAATGTAACAGGTATTTTTGCTATTAACTTTCAGTACTGGTACTTCAAAAAAAACCACTTTTTTTTTAATGCATGCATATTGGTGTTGTTCCATAGACTCAGTGCATATATACACGTGTGGCTTGTATATCACTTGACTGGACCAGCATGCAGGTAGTGTTCTGTTTTCACACTGAATTCACCTCTGGCACCTAGCCTGAAAGAGAAGATTGAGATACTGACCCTGGGGATTTGAATCCCTATTGTACATGTTTTGATCTCATCAGCTGTGTAGTCTGTCCTGCCATCATTGTTACTTTGCCAGGTATTCATATCACCATGTCCACACTAAGTTATTTGCCATGTATCTACGTCTTTGACTATAAATAGTATAATGTACACTTGGAGTTTAGTTGCAGTGTTTACTAATCAAAGCTTCCAGCACTGCATTATTGAATTTTGCTGAGTTAGAAAATATTGAATAAATTAGTGATGTTAGTATCACGATTTTATCATGGTATAGTACATACAAATGCTTTTTTTTTCTCCTGCTTTTTTGGGACTGATTTGTGTAAAACAAAAAGTTAATGCTAGGGTCAAAAAAGAATTGAGACAGAGAGAGAGAGACTTGATGTTAATGTGTCAGAGATGGATTGTTGTGAGATTGTGGAGCTTCAGTGACAGTAACTTGGGGTACTACAGGTTGGTTTGTACAAAACTATAGAGCTGTTTGCTTCTCTGCCCAAACTTAGGAAGACTGAAATTGTATCTGGAAACAGGGAAACCATTACTGACCTATGCACGCCTATGCAATTTTCATTTTAAAAGACTAAACTTGTGTACTGGCTGATTTGAATGTTTTTCCTCCTTGACATGTTATTGCTTTCTGATTTCAGCAGTTGCATTCACATGGGTATTTGTTAAGTGCAGTTTGGCTTTTACTACAATATTAGCATTTGATGCAAGTGAAATAATTTTAAAATTCTGTTTTAACTGGAGGTAACTTCAGTGCATGATATTGTTTACTGGTTGTTTTTGGTTGTTGTTTTTAAAATTTGCTTGAAAACAATTTTTGGGGTAGTGTCCATTGTGATGTATATGAATAAAAAAAAATGTTTACACCATAATCAGTTTAATAAAATATAATTCCTGAGATAACTTGAAAAAATCTAAATGAGTACTACTTGGTGGTCTACAAAAATGTTGCATTTTTCATTTTTATTTCTTTTTATTTTATTTTTTATAATGTGGTCTTGCTTGTTGAATTTATCTTGGAGGAAGAAACTCTTTGTGAATAGGTGTTTGAACTTGGCTTTTGTCATATCAAGTTGTTTATTGTTGATGAATATTCACACATGTGAGATGAGCTGTAATAGACTGATTACTTCAGTGAGATTATTTTTAAGTACATGGAGAGAAAAATGTAATTGTTTACAGATCATTAAGATGAAAAAAGTTGAATTATTTATTGTATTTTTACATTTGTTTCGCAGTGGGTATTGGTCAGGTTTGATTGTGGCTTTTAGTTTTCCTGTACTGTAACTTCTTTACACATTCGGTGATGGAGTAATAGTATTATTGGCTGTTATTGTTCACAGTGCATTTTTTGTTGAACTGTTTTATGTGGAACTGATAAGCTGTTGCCCTTCCCCCCACCACCTACTCGCCTTTTAATCAATGCATAGAGAAATAAAGATATACACTTGCGTTCTGTTTAATGGACTGACGTCTCGGTCATCATTTATTTACATTCTACAGTTTGTGTGGGGTTTGTTATTGTTGTTTCTATTGATGTGTCAAATTTGGTTTTATCCTTGTGTCTTATTTTCCTGTGCTGAAAATACCTGCATGTTTTTTATTTGAATTATATATATTGTCAGGCTTGAATATGCTTACTTGGCAAGCGTGAAACGCTTTTGTTTCTGTTGCAGCATAATGTGTTTGTATCTCGTTTTGTAACTTGTTTCCATGGCAGTGAATAAGGCTGTAGCTGTTCATTCTGCTGCTTTGAAGTGGATGGTAGTCTGGATCATCCTAGCCAGTGTACCTTCTTCCAGAGTGCTGGGAGTTCCATTTTTGAAGAAGTTTTGGCTGTTTGCCAGGCAGTGGGGGCAGCCATTTTCAGAAGTAGTGTGGGTTAAGTTGAGGAAGCAAAGTCTGGGTCAAATGAACGGAAATGAGTGCTGCGCTCCGCTGCATTGGGTATACGTGTTGGTTGAAGGTTTGGACACAGAGAACTGTTCCACTGGAATTGGAGTAAGTGTTCTTTGAAAGAATTGATTGTTGCTGTGCCGTTTTGTTCTTGTTTGTTACTGCTGCTCCTATCTTTTAATTGTTCAGTTTTTGTTGATGTTTCTATACAGTCTTGATCAAGAAAAGAGAAATTTATTTCCCTTGTATTTTGTTTTTAATCTGTTTTATTATTTTATTAAGTGATGCATGTGTGATGTGCTTTTGACCTGTATAAAAGAAAAAAGTGAGTCTGTGCAATGATTGGTGCACTTGGGTGCAATGGTCAGTGTATGGCCAGTGACCTGGCTGCTTTTAGTGACTTGGTATGTTGAAGGGAAATAGCAGCCACTGCCCCATTTGGTTTGAAAAGTCCAATACACAAAGACACACCGCGACAAACCCTGTGAATGTGAGTTGCTGGAGCTTTGCTTGCTTGTTTTGTGCATTTCTTATACTACAATTATTGAACCAGGATAAATGCTCTTTTAAGCAAGCCGTATTCTGGATTTCTCACTTGTTTGTGAAATGTAAGTACCTTTTACTTTCTTAATCATTCTTTTTAAATCATTCATATCTCAGACAATATGCACAATATCTCTGGCATACCTTGCAGTCCTGTTTGCATGGTCTGCTTCTTGACTGTAACTTGCAGGCCGTTCACAGGATTAGATTCAAAGTGCATGCGTATTATCATTTTCTGGCTGCGTTCGAGAGAGAGAGAGAATGTGTCAGAGGGAGAAGAGAGAGAGATGTTTTGTGAGAAATTGCTTGAAACATTTTGTACTAAATTAAATGTCACCACAAACAGTCCAAAGTTTTCAGTGTCCTGGTAGAAAGCTACCAAATCTGGTTTGCTGGCTTGTTCTTTTCAATGGCTGTTACGGAATAGGATTGCACAGAGATCAGAAAACTCAACTAGGACCAAAGAAATCGGTTGGTGTGGCCATTTGCCAACTGGTTACATGGACTGTCCTTGTTCTCTGTTAACCATGGCATGTTTGTGGGGATGCCAGCTGGTTACGTGGACTTGGTCCTGGTTCTCTGTTAACCTTGACATGTTTGTGGGGATACCAGCTGGTTACATGAACTTGGTCCTGGTTCACTGTTAACCTTGACATGTTTGTGGGGATATCAGCTGGTTACATCGACTGTAAATATAGCTGTGTAGATGTGCAAACCAAGGAGCATTCAGTCACCTCAGAGTTCTGTTGCAACATGCCATCTGTATAATATAGATCACCGTCACTTTCTTTTACATCATCTCCATCATACCTTTTTACTGCTGTGTACAGTTCATTTTAGTTGATCAACAGTCTCCCGGAAAGGTAATTACATGCCCACTGAACTTTACATGCAAATATATGATGTCATTTCTGATTCTTATGTTTGGATATTTTATTTTAAAGATAACCTGTGGAGTTTGTTGTTTGTGTTCTAAAGGGTGTGACACGTGTGCATTTAGATCCAAGTTTATTTATTGTGTGTATTACAGCACACTGAGTGAACTGTGTTTGCTCGTTTTATTTATTTTTGAGATTTAATCATCCCAGTCTCAAAGGTGTTGGCTTAAGCTAGTCTTGTGTAGACGTGTCATGTCGTCACTGCCGTTAACATGTCAATCAACGATAACCAAAAACCGCTCATGTACATCACAGACCCAGTTCACCTCGGTTTTGTTTCTTGGAACAGAGTGACTTCTTTCCCCTTCTGGTTATTCACGAAATGCTTTTAAAGTTTAGAAATGCATCTGACACCTGGATCAACCAGATTAACCAGAGTTGCTGCTTGTGGACAGCAGGAGTTAATTGAAGACAGTTGGACTTTGATGTGTACATACATTTGAAAATCGGTACACCAGTGGGCAGTAAGATGGGAGTCTAGGTCTAGAGGCGGTCAGGTGGAAGTGAGTGAACTGTTTGCTACCGTTCTGATAAGTTCCCTTTGGTCCAAAGGTGTGTTTTCCCCTCTTTGGTTAGGCGAGATGCAAGTTGGAACCCCCTTCACCACTGAGTCTGGACACTACAGAATTCTACAGCCTTAGGCTGACTCCTGTAAGACTAGTGTAGCTATAGTGAATGAAGATTGTTTACAAATTACTGCGCTTTAACTGCTGGGACTGCACAAGTTAAACTGAACACTTCCATATTTATTCTGTCTTTAGTATGAAAGTTACTATTTTGCATTTTTGTGTGACACTGAATATTAGAAAACCCTGGCGTGCAAGTGACATTGCTATCACAAAACTTGCTCGAAAGCAATTTTAATGTATTGCAATAATTGTAAGTTACTTTGATGTATTACAAGAGTAATTGTAAGCTGTTTTGATGTAGCATCAGAGTAATTGTAAGCTGGTTTGATGAAGACAAAAGTAATTGTAATCCATTTTGATGGAGCACAAGAGTAGTTTGTAAGCTATTTTGATGGAGCACAAGAGTAAATGGTATATCTGGTGGTCCCTTAGACCATCAGTTCCACTTTGTTCTAGGTTACTATGTTTTAATGTAGACCTTATTTTGCCAAGGCTTGCAGTGAAGAATAGGTGGGCATTAACTGACCAAGTGTAAGTATTGTACAGAATCTCTTCTGAGATATTTGAAGACACAAACTTCTGTCTTATGGAAACTTCTCATTGTCTGTTCCACCAGCATGTAAAATCACCACACTCTGCCCATTTGTAATTATTGTCATTGACATTGTAACATTATTCTTGATTTAGCTCTTTTTGGTTTGAGGTGATCATATCTATATTTTTTCATGTTAAATAAATGAACTTTTTCCCAATTATGTGCATTCATCGGAATAAAGGTGAAAATGCAGATGTTTTTGTTTTGTGTGTGTCAATTTGAGAGAGAGTGAGAGAGTTCATTAATGTTTTGTTTGGAGTGTATATTTTCATGCAACAGGATGCGTAACATTAAACAGTAAGTAATACAAAAAGTGAAAATAGAAGAGGTCTTCATAGCACCTTTAACATGGAGTACTTTATTGGTCTATTTTGGCAGACAAATTGATCAACATTTTGATCATTAAAAGCAAACGTAGTATGTACATCTAAAATTATTTTGCGCTTAAACATGAAGAAAAGGAAAAAATGCTTTGGTGAAAATTTCATTCAACATTTATACACATTTTCATTCTTGGTACATGTACCAAAATGGCTCTTCCATTATGAAGACACAGGCAAGGACTTCGATTTTCTAGAATCCCAAGGTTGTATGGTTCACTGGACTGCAAAGTTTACTCTTTTTTTAGATGCCACCAAGTAAGTCAATCATTACAGAGTGGTAATGTTCTCTTCCCAGGCTGTTGCACTGGATATGAAGGACCACACCAGCATGTGTCTGGCCTTGCAATCTCCAGTGTTTGGAGTTGGTTGAACAGGCAGTTCATTAACCACAAACCCGTAATGTTCAAAACAGTTGAACTGTCAACGTTGAAACTAATGAAACCTGGTAATACCCCGTTACTGGGCAACATCTACACACAGCTTTAAAAAAATAGTATCTTTAAAAAAATATTAACATAAATTTTTCTCTGTGAACATTTATTTATGGATGCACTCGCTGATCCATATTTCATGGACATGATTGTTAACTAAAAATGATAATGACAAGAGTATAAATAAGAAGTGTGCAGTAAAAATGCATGCAACTCTTCCATTAAAACCCCCCACGCAAAACAGAATTCCCACGTACACCCACCCACAACGGTTGCTTGCATACTGTGAAACATCTTGCTATGGACTGGCTTAGCATGAAAGCTATACTCGAATACTGCCAGCAGTGATCAAATAAAAATAGACAAAAAACAGAACAACTAAAGGCACTGCTTAAAAGGAACTTTTGCAAGACAACAAAGAACCAATAGAACAAACAAACCAACAATACCACCTTTACACACATATATATTATATACACATATCAACTGACCCCAACCCCCACCCACCCTGCCCAAAAGGAAGCAACTTGTGCAGCATGCAGATTTAGTGTAAAATGATCACTGGACATAAGAAATTTAGTGACAGCATGCAACACTGTGTGGTGAACAGGATCACCAAGTTCCAGTCTTTTTCATTCCTCCAGGCAGAAAGAAGAATGTCACCGATTTCTCTCACTCTGGGTGAAAAACTGAAACCGCACAACATGTGACAAAGCAGGGAAGCAAAACTGTAAGCAACATATTGTCTAAAGTGCAAGTGACTGGGGCAATGCCCCTATCCCACCCCACACCCTATCGCCTGAAAACTTTGAGGAAAAAGAGAACAAAATCTACACACTACGGTGCATTTTTGTGCCAGAATTCAGATAAAAGCAAACAACAACAAAAATTCGCTTGTGATTTTTCTCTCCCTGAACAAGACGATCACTATACTGGCAGAATACTACCATCACGTCCACTCAAGTCGGTGACCTTGCACTCCCACTCAAGGCTACTGAAGCCCCTACGGCAATACCAAGCAATGATGTGGACTTCCTCTAAAGCACCAGGTCACCACTGAAATCTGTGTCCGTAAATCATTGTGCATCACAATACCATCTCCATCTGCAATTCCACACCCCCACAAAGGGAGGCAAGAGTGAGCACTCTACGAATGCTGATTCAGCAAAAATGGTGGCAGGTTTATTTATAAAATAAATCGGCCATCCTGCAGCGCCAGACTTCACAAACCAATGGTGTGAAGAAGAAAAGAAAAAGCCCACTCTGACCCAGACTCGCAGTCACTGAAATAATCTCATTCCAGCTTCAATCTACCCACATGACGAGACATGAGCGGTGCACTGGCCCGCTGTCCAGTCCTGAACAATCTCTGTCCATCATTTAAATGTTAAACGTGGAAGTACAGACAGCTGAGCGGCAGGCAGCCTCAAAGAGAACAGTGACACCCTCTTCTCCACTGCCCTGGAAATGTAGGGACACAGATGCAAAGCCAGGCTGATGTTGATGGGTGATGAAGAGACCCGGAGTTAAAGATGCCCTGAAGGCTTGCTCTCTCTAAGCGTGGCGTAAAATGATCTGCCGCAGTAAAACAAGAAAGAAAAGAAACACTGGACACAGTGTGGTAAACAACTGTTGAAGAGAGCATATCTTCTCACCATCGTGTTTCACAGAACTGAATAACTTTTCATCCCCCACTTATGCCACACAGCACCTCCCGCTGTTCACACCACAGTTCCTACATAACAGGTCCACTGTTCAAAATGCACGTGAACTGTTACAAAAAGGGAACATTTGATTCCTGTCCTTGCAAGACCATGTATCTGCTTAATAAGCCTTGTCATATACAAGGTCTATATCTGCTTAGATACAAACTTTTGCACAGTCAAATTATACTGATATAGGCCTCACACAATACACATCTGCTTACAGAAGCTTTGTCAGATACAAGGTCTGGCACAGTCACGCATGAGGCCTTGCATGGACATGGACAATTTCCTGTCTATTTTGGAGGTCACTGTGGGCAGGGTTGGTGGTAAAAAATTATCCACTCAGCAACTGGTGGGAGATGGCTCACTGTTAAACTGCGTAAAACTATACACACGTTTTATGTTTCCGGCAGCTGTCTCCAAGGCCCTGTACACCAAAAACTGTGATAAAATTGTGTACTGTGCATCACAATACCATTTCCATCTGCAATTCCACACCCCCACAAAAACTGCGAGTTAATTTTAGATGTGAGCCTTATTTACCCCTGGAGGGGAGGAAGGCAGATACAACAAGTTCACCGACGATTATGGAAGACAATAATTACTTTTCACCATGTTTGGTACAGCCACGACACACCAGAGGACAAAAAAAGAAAGGAAAAAAAAGAGAAAAGGCTGAAGAGTAGGAGGCATCAAACTAAGTGTATTTCACATCAAGTGAAAAACAAAAAAACAGATGCAAGTCCCCCCCCCCCCCCCATCCCAGTGACAGAAAAAGATGGCTAATGATTGGCTGATTCTGCAATACATGTCAGAGTTTGGTGATACAAAACTACAAAAAGCACCTGGCATGCACCAAAACTGTCAGTCTTCCAAATGTTGAACTAGGACACAATATAAGGAAGAACTGTTTCCCACATGACTGGTGAATATCCACAAACCCATCTAATAAACAAACCACAGGAAGAATGTAAACAAACTGATGACAATATGACAGTCGTTGCAATTTGACCATGTTAGCCTAAATAAATGAATCACATGCATTTTTTTTTTTTAACTGGAGATTAATTCAAAAATTGATTGTTATAAACCTACTGCCACATAACTCTTCAGCCTTCAACCCCCCCCCCCCAAAAAGAAGAAGAAAAAAAGTAGAGATTACAGCAGTACTGGTACAATGGTCTTATCATGCTTTGGTATGAACAAATTCAGCCTTAGTTTTGAAACCAACCAACAAACCAACAACGGCTGAGAGTGTTCAGCTCTCCTGAGATGTGCAATAACACGACACAAACACAGACAGGAGTGCAAATCAAATGACTCTTTCATGGTATAACAAGGCACGCTTGGTGATCAATCCTCTATGCCTACAAACAATACAGTCCCCTTACTGTAGAAAAATATTCTCTACTAAGGAGGGGGGAGTGGATGGGGTTGGTAATAACAGACACATTAATGTTTGTCAAGGTGAAATGCAGACATATTCAATGCCACAAAGACCCAGGTTGTCCACAAGGAACAACAGGCAAGAAGGGGCAGAAAGGAGAAAGCAATTAACAAAAAAAAAATGCTGTCGTGTTCAAAAGTTGCCTCTGTTTTTAGCGGTTAGCGGTTCAACCCTGGGTGGAGGTGCTAACCAGTGTAAATGTCACCTGCAGAATCCTGGGCAAAATCAGCTGGCTTCCACTGCCCCTGTTCGCTCAGCTGTGCAGGAGTAGCCATGAAGACAGAATACAGTTGCCCAAATAGGAGGGATGCATATACAGCAATGCAGTAAAGATGGCTGCATACACAAACCTCTCACCCTGTCCTACTGGGTGAACCTTAATTCAAGCAGAGAAACAGACAGAAAGATAAAATATTCACTTTAATTTCTTCTTCTTTTTAAAATTCTTTCGTTGGCTGATCTTTAGACAACTCTGAAAAATGTTACATTTCATGCTGTAGCTACATTTGTTTGCTAAGGTCGGTCGCATTCCCAGGTAAAGCAGGCAGCCACAGGAGCAGTTCCACCTGTGCCCTGCCCACAATCAAAGTTCAGCTTCCTCTGGTCTTGAACATATATGGTGGATCCAAGATCTTCACAACCTATAACTGCATCTACATTCAAAAGAACCTGTTTTGATGCTGCATCAGCAGGTAAGGACCCAAAAAAAGAAAAAAGAAGAAGTCTTTCTCAGAATCAATCACAACCTTTCGCTTGCTAAAAATGAACTGTGAACTTCACTGATCGCCACAAACATTTGATCAATGATAGGTGATTATATTCATATTGGGCTTAACCAAACATGTTCAAAATGGTTGCCATTGTGTGTTACAGGGTAAAAATACACGTACAAAAAAAAAAAAAAAAAAAAAGTCTGACAGTCAATGCGGGGCCGACCCGTGATCTTACCGTCTGCGACATACAGCAGGAAGGGAAGCAATTCAGCAGGCCCCATCAAGAGGCATGACCAGCCAGGCACAGTTCTCTCCCCTAGCTCATGTAAAGCAGTTCAACTGCGAGACTTCATTCCTGTGACTGCTGGTCTCAGTCCAACTGGTCACAGGCACCAGAAATCTTAACGAACGTTAACCTCCAACTGGTCACTGGCACCAGAAACCTTAACGAACGTGTACCTCCAACTGGTCACTGGCACCAGAAATCTTAACGAACGTTGACCTCCAACTGGTCACTGGCACCAGAAATCTTAACGAACGTGTACCTCCAACTGGTCACTGGCACCAGAAATCTTAACGAACATGAACCGGTAAACGTGATTGTTAAAAGCTGCTTAAAACTGGTGATGAGTATAAATGTACACGGTTAGTAAAAAGTGCCTTTTGCATCCCTGTCATTGAGAAATGGAGCAGCAGAGAAGCTGATCATGCATGTGTGGCACCCTTTGCCCGATCTGATAACAGGCCTGTTCTTGTCCACACAGCAAAACACAGACCATCTCTGCACTCAACCTTTCCACATGCCATTTCCACACAAAGCTGATGCTGCTAATCAGAGATAAACTGACACCATTCCCACAGTTTAAGACTACAGCCATGTTGGACTCAAGAGACTGACGTCACATCAGCTAAAGCAGTGTTCGCTGGATCCAGCGGCGTGGTGACAGCAAAAAAACAGCTGATCAGTCCAGCCACTCACGTGAATCTGTTGCACGCTGCAAACACAGACAGTTCTCAGTTGAAAGGAGGAGTCTTGCTCATCATCAGGCGTTGTAAACAAGTGGAAGAACCATGTCCTCTTTCAAACAGTGTTGTTATTTGTCTTTTAGTGTTTTTCCTAAGTTCCTGCACACCTCATTCAGACTGAGTTAAAAGTAAGGGCAGAGTTAAAGTGTCTATATGCTACCGCCATTCACTAAAATTTGGACGTTCTGTTAGTCTAAAATCCCCTTTGTCAACCTGCGTGTAAAAACACTTGTCCAAAATGTGCCACAGTAAATTAACGAAGTGCTAAAACAACTGTTTTAAAAATGAACAAACAGGGAGAGGTGAGGGGGAGGGCTGTCAGGGGTGGTGGTGGGGGGGGGGGGGGGGAGATTTCCTGCTCCATCGTTGTGTCCAAACCACTGTCGTGCAAGACGTAACAGCAGGATCCCCAAGTTGACAGCCAGCACTGACAGCAACCTCCAGGTCTGTAGCGGACTCAAGGGGTCGGTCACAGCAACTCTGCGCTGCCCTCACAACAACAACGACGACAGTCAGACGGAGAGTCCAGGAGAGAACGCTGCCACTGGGTGGGTGTCCAGAGAAGAAGGGCAGCCTGAATCACAACCAGTCCCACGTGCAGCAGGATGCCCACTGTCCAACCTCCAGCGCTGTTCCTCCTCCTTCTCCTTGCTGCCCCTTAACTTCGCTGTCGGTTGCCGCCACTGTCAGACGTTGGAGGTTTTGGCGGAGTCCATGAATCTCTCCTGGGACAACATGCTCTGGAAGGGGGGAAAATCACACACAAATGTAGTGATGCTATGGCCACTCTGATTTCAGTGGCTCTCCCACCCGCTACCCATCACCCTGATATAACTGTACTGGTCGACTGGGCGTAAAACACCAACTTAATTACTTACTTACCCACCACCCTTTCACTGAACAGCAACTAAAATCCATGATTCTGTGGTCGCTGAAATACTTCTCCTCTTGTGAATGCCAATGGTACGCTGGGCACTTTAATTTAAAGTGGCTGTCACCATTAAACAGCTCAAATCCATGCTTCTGTAGTGTTTGAGCTTCTCCCCATTCCCCTACTTTTCCAACAAATTGTTAAATTTAATTAGCTTCAAGGCTAATGTACAAATTGTCGCTTTCCCTCTGAAACAGAGAAAGAGCCAGCCCCAATGGGATGAGGCACTGGGATGTCAGTGTGGGTGACCACAGCCTCACCCAGCACAATGTGAACAACCACCATGGCTCCTGACCCATCCACCTGCCGTTTGCTCCCCACTGCCAACCCCCCCCCCCCCCCCCCCCACCACAATACCTGGCCTTCAGACCATTGCTGACAGTTAGGAAGGAGAGAAGAGAGAAAGAAAAGGAGAGCCACTGTGGACAAGTAGGCCCGAGTGTGCACTGACCGTCAGTGAGTTGATCTCTTTGGACACGGCTCCAATCTCTTGTGCTGCTTTGCCATCTCCCTGAAACAGGCACAGAACATCAGGCATCAGTCGCAACCACAACTCACCCTGTACGGCCAGTTGCTTCCTTTGAACACCCCCCCCCCAATCCCCCAACCAGGCAACGCGACCATGAAAGTATTCCGTTGAAGCTGTACAGACCTCATCTTGTCCAGAAAACCTGTCATGTAATGTTAAGGGTGTTGCCCACGTCTCTTTTCTTCAGAGACAGGGTGTCGACTCCGGAAGATGCCACTCTTGTGGAAAATCACTGAACAAGCAAACATTTCTGACTACAAGTGAGGGAAAATACTGCATTAAAAAAAGAGACA
This sequence comes from Alviniconcha marisindica, assembly GCA_018857735.1. NCBI lineage: Eukaryota > Metazoa > Mollusca > Gastropoda > Provannidae > Alviniconcha > Alviniconcha marisindica. The sequence continues at coordinate 943,029 of JABMCL010002046.1, read as the reverse complement.
GAGAGAAAAAGACCTCTTACTGATGAAAGTAGTCATTTTCAAACCAATGCCCTTGGACAAGAGTCATATTGTACAGGGCAATGTTGTACTGCATGGCAGAGGGCAACACTATGCCTCATGGCAAAGGGCAAAACTATGCCTCAGTCATGGCACAGGGCAACACTATGCCTCATGGCAAAGGGCAACACTATGCCTCATGGCAAAACTATGCCTCAGTCATGGCACAGGACAATACTATGCCTCATGGCAAAGGGCAACACTATGGCACAGGGCAACACTATGCCTCATGGCAAAGGGCAACACTATGCCTCATGGCAAAACTATGCCTCAGTCATGGCACAGGGCAACACTATGCCTCATGGCACAGGGCAATACTATGCTTCATGGCAAAGGGCAACACTATGGCTCATGGCAAAGGGCAAAATTATGCCTCAGTCATGGCACAGGGCAACACTATGCCTCATGGCAAAGGGCAAAACTATGCCTGTCATGGCACAGGGCAACACTATGCCTCATGGCACAGGGCAACACTATGCCTCATGGCAAAGGGCAAAACTATGGCACAGGGAAACACTATGCCTCATGGCACAGGGCAACACTATGCCTCATGGAAAAACTATGCCTCAGTCATGGCACAGGGCAACACTATGCCTCATGGCACAGGGCAACACTATGCCTCAAAGCACAAAACAACACTATGTCTCATGGCACAGAGCAACACTATGCCTCAAAGTACACAGCAACACTATACCTCATGACACAAGGCAATGCTATGCCTGATGGCACAGGACGCTATGCTTCATGGCACATGGTAAACAGGCTAATGTAAAAAATACCTGGCTGCCATTCTTTGCTCCTTCAAAGGGACAGATCAAGGTGTCTGCCTCCACATCTGACTTGCTCCGTTTGTGGCCAAACAAACCAAACTTCCCCCTCTGCAACACATGCACATGCAATTTAGCTATACAATCTCAGTCACTGAAGTTTCATGGGAATACCTTTTTTGCTTCTGCTTTTTTTTCTTTTCTTTTTTTCTTTTCTTCTTTTTTCAGGGAGATACCTGGCTGCTATTCTACCAGTCCAGTTCAGAAACTAAAATTCTACAGGTAAATTATTTTCTTAGTTGGCTTCTATTAATGCACCACTTTTTCTTCTGCCTTCCTTTTTCTTCCCCCCTTAAACTCGTTCCAGTGTGTTTTGGTTTGTTTGCTTCCCTGAAGTTATGTTCACTTCCCCGCCATGACAGCAGCTGTCTTTGTTTTCATCATTAAATGTTGATATCATTATTATTCAAAGGCAACAGAACCCCGAAAGAACTCTATCGAACAAGGAAAAAATGAAAATGACGAGCTAATTTTTATCCTACAATGTCCTTTGAGACCTTTCTACTGTGTTACTTAACAGATTTTCTACTTTATTATATTGCTTCAAAACATGGATTTATAACAACAACAAAAAGTTCTGTACAACATTTTAGTTTTTACTTCCTGGCATCATATTAACTGGAGATGAGCCTTCTTTAACATTAACCTCAAGTTCCTTCCACTGACCTTGACCTTGGCATTGACCAAAATGGGCTGGTAGCCCGGTGAGGACTCAAAGTCTCGTTTGCGTGTCTGCGTCTCTATGCCGATGATGCCCACAAAGTGAGTGGACAGGTGTCGCCGTAGCAACGTCTTGTTGGGTGGGATGGACAACAGAAGGGCAAACAACTCCGCGTTGAACCGGGGCTCCAGCACCTGCACAAAAACAGCTCTTCTTCACCGGTCTCATCCATCTCCTCACCAGTCTCATCAATCAATCTCTTCCCGAGTCTAATCAATCAACCTCTTCATCAGTCTCATCCATCTCTTCCGCAGTCTAATCAATCAACCTCTTCACCAGTCTCATCCATCTCTTCACCAGTCTCACCAATCTCCTCACCAGTCTCATCACCAGTCTAATCAATCAACCTCTTCACCAGTCTCATCCATCTCTTCACCAGTCTCACCAATCTCTTCACCAGTCTCATCACCAGTCTAATCAATCAACCAACCTCTTCACCAGTCTAATCAATCTCTTCAGTTCACCAGTCTCATCAATCTCTTCCCCAGTCTCATCCATCTCTTCCCCAGTCTCACCAATCTCTTCATCAGTCTCATCAATCAATCTCTTTTCAAGTCTCATCAATCTCTTCATCGTCTCTTTGATGTGTTCATCAGTCTCATCACTCTCCGCTCTTATCAATCTCTTAACCAGTCTAATCAGTCTCATCAATCAGCCAGTGGAACAGTCAGAAATTGAGGCCACCAGACATTGGCTTTACAGACAACAAGCTTTAAAAAGAAATCAATATCTATCCCAGACAGCTCTGACCCTGCTCCTAAGTACCTTCTGGACCTTCTTCAAGCATACACGCCGTCCTGCACCCTTCAATCTCCTTCTGATGTGAGATTAAAGAGAACAAGTACGACGGAAAATGGAAACAGCGTAGTTTCTGCACTTTCTCTCGCTCTGGGCCCTGAGTTTGTAATGAACTAGTTGCCTGACTATGTCAAACACTGTGCAACCCTTTCTTCTTTCCAAAGCAATCTCAAAACCTGTCTTCTCACGTTTCTCGCAGCTGTTGAAATTCTGTCTCACAGTCCTCCCATCTTCTGTGACCACGACTTGTTCTTTTAGCTCATCCCCCATCTCCCCACCTCCATCAGGCACTGTGTGTGTGTGTGTGTGTGTGTGTGCATGCGTGCATGTTTCAAATATTGTATAAACAATGCCGTTGTTTTTCTCACAGTAACAAGCCTAGATCCTTAGGGTAGGCACTTTATAAGTGTACCCTTGTTATGATTACTAAGGACAGCAATCCCAGCAGCAATATACAGTAGCCAGGGCAACACAGTCAGCCTGGTCTGAGACTGGATTCCTGACTAGGCGCACACATAAGGTGGTATCTGCCTCTGACTAATGACTGGCAAGATCTTTGTGAGAAACAGGTATCTGGGCAGCCATCTGCCATCTCCATCCTTCCCCAAGGATACCACTTTGGCTCAGTTGTGATCAGCCCTCTGGAATCAATCAGCCCTCCGGAATCAATGAACGTTTTATTTCATGTCATTTCACAGTAAGGTGATCTTATGTCAAACCCTGTGGACTCTAAACCCTGGATCTTACCCATTAGTGGCATGGCTAAAAAATAGCACAAGGACGTTTACGTACCAGAAGGGCCCCATGCACGCCGCTGCCACGCAAGTTGGGGGCATACTCGGAGAGGTCGATGGTCCTGAGCCACTCCATGACGCGGTGGTTGGTCCACAGCATGACCTCCCCTGGCTGGTTCTGCACCGGCTGGTTCAGCTGGAATAAAAACAACTACACATAGCGTACAGCTCCTGACTGTGGCATTCACACATCTCAGTTCAGGTCAAGAACCAATGTACGTGCTCTGGAAAGACCCAAGTTCGCTTGGTTTCTTAGTTAAGATTGTAACAAATTGCTTTTGAAACAGTTCAAATATTCCTTGAATTGTTCCTAGAACTGATGAAGGTCCATCCTTGTCTTTTCAAGGTAGAAAGTTGATCACTTCTTTTTATAACAACTCTCTTCCCCAGGACACTGATGATGCAAATCCTTAGCTGTGTGCCTGCAGGCAGCGTCTCGAGTTCCTCAACACTTCAGATTTTCCAAGGCTGTGTCTCCGAAAACTGGGAGTCGCCCAAAGCCAAAGCAAAATGTGCATCCTACAGGTGTCACTGCTCTAACCTGAAAACAGATGTAGCAAGTGGGTCAAGTAGGGGGTGGATGGGTGGAGGGGAGGGGTGGGGGTGTAAAAGGGGTGGGGAAGTAGGCCACAGTGGAGGCATGGAAACGTGAACTGTTGACTAACCTCTTCCGGGAATGGCCTTCTCCGTAGACATCCCGGGTTGAAACCATTGAGGCGTAAAATCTGAATGCCCCGCTTGATGCTGATGTGATGCAGCTCATTGGTCACCTTCAGTGCCAGCAGGTCATCCTGACATGCAACAGTCAAAATAATGTGAACGCACTTTGTGAACAGGGTGTTCACAGGAGTGACTGGGTCTGGGTATTTATTCCCTCAGAGTGCCAGTGTACAACTGCCAAATGTCAACACACTTAATAAACAGGGCAGGTTGTTCACATGAATGAAATGGTCAGTTCACTGCAACTCAACAGAATATTCATTCATCCCACAAGGGGCAATTCCTTTCCAGTATTCCAAGTAGTTCCCATATACACCAGTCAAAAAGTAAAGAGCCCAGAACAGGATCTTGTTCACTGGGGTGCAGCCCACTGATTCTTCTGCAGGTAGTGAAATGTAAACAGTTCACACAGTATAACAGCAAGCCATCATGACAGACCACACTGCACACAGACACAGACACAGAAACACACACACACATATGCTCATGCATGTATACAGCCACCCATACATGAACACAAATACACACAATCACACGCCCACAGAAGTGTACCTATACACCCATCCATACACTACAAGTGTGCCCATGCCAGCATATGTCATATCCATCATTACACAGACACACATATGCACAAGCACAATCTTACCACAGTGAGGTAGTGCAGCATTCGACCATCCACTCTGGCATCGTAGAACATGTCTTTGTACTGTGGCAACCCTATGTCGTCCAGCCAACCTGACAACAACAACGCAGTTCTATGACACTAACCAAGCCACCCTGACAACAACAAAGTTTTGTGACTGTTGTTCAGTCACCTTGACAACAACAAAGTTTTGTGACTGTTGTTCAGTCACCCTGACAAAGTTCTGTGACTGCTGTCCAGTCACCCTGACAAAGTTCTGTGACTGTTGTCCAGTCACCATAACACAAAGTTCTGTGACTGCTGTCCAGTCACCCTGACAACAACAAAGTTTTGTGACTGCTGTCCAGTCACCCTGACAACAACAACATTCTGTGACTGCTGTCCAGTCACCCTGACAACAACAACATTCTGTGACTGCTGTCCAGTCACCCTGACAACAACAAAGCTCTGTGACCGCTGTCCAGTCACCCTGACAACAACAACATTCTGTGACTGCTGTCCAGTCACCCTGACAACAACAAAGCTCTGTGACTGCTGTCCAGTCACCCTGACAACAAAGTTCTGTGACTGTCGTACAGTTACTCTGACAACAAAGTTCTGTGACTGCTGTCCAGTCACCCTGACAACAACACAGTTCTGCGACTGCTGTAGTCACCCTGACAACAACAACATTCTGTGACTGCTGTCCAGTCACCCTGACAACAACAAAGTTCTGTGACTGCTGTCCAGTCACCCTGACAACAAAGTTCTGTGACTGTCATACAGTTACTCTGACAACAAAGTTCTGTGACTGCTGTCCAGTCACCCTACTGCTGTACAGTCACCCTGACAACAACAAAGTTCTGTGACTGCTGTACAGTCACCATGACAACAACGACAAAGCAGTCCTGTGAGTTTATTTACTTTGTATTTACTTGCGTGCTAGGTGAGAGCTACCACAGGCAATTCAGGTCTTGGTTGCTGTGTTCATAGGATGGCTTTCACTCTAATTATCTCCCTTCGTTTTTGTTACCGGCCAAGCAGGTACATATGCGCGAAAAGGTTGTGGTCAAATCACTTACGTGCAACAAAGTTGTGGTCAAGGTCACACAGTTGTGCACTCTTCTCCCCGCCCATGGCCTGCAGTGCCAGCTGCAGTTTCTTTCGGTGCAACATGTTCTTTATGCCCAGCTCCTGTCAACATACAACATATTCTTTATGCCCAGCTCCTGTCAACTGACATGTTCTTTATGCCCAGCTCATGTCAACAGACAACATATTCTTTATGCCCAGCTCCTGTCAACATCCAACACATTCTTTATGCCCAGCTCCTGTCAATAGACATGTTCTTTATGCCCAGCTCATGTCAACAGACAACACATTCTTTATGCCCAGCTCCTGTCAATAGACAACACATTCTTTATGCCCAGCTCCTGTCAACAGCCAACACATTCTTTATGCCCAGCTCCTGTCAACACACAACATGTTTTTCTGCCCAGCTCCTGTCAACAGAAATGTTCTTTATGCCCAGCTCCTGTCAACAGACAACACATTCTTTATGCCCAGCTCCTGTCAACCACCAACACATTCTTTATGCCCAGCTTCTGTCAACACACAACATGTTTTTCTGCCCAGCTCCTGTCAACAGAAATGTTCTTTATGCCCAGCTCCTGTAAACAGACAACATGTTCTTTATGCCCACCTCCTGTCAACAGACAACACATTCTTTATGCCCAGCTCCTGTCAACAGACATGTTCTTTATGCCCACCTCCTGTCAACAGACAACACATTCTTTATGCCCAGCTCCTGTCAACACATTCTTTATGCCCAGCTCCTGTCAACAGACAACTCTTTATGCCCAGCTCCCGTCAACAGACATGTTCTTTATGCCCAGCTCCTGTTAACAGACACGTTCTTTGTGTATGACACATGTCAACGCACAACACATTCTTTATGTACAGCCCCTATCAACAGCCAATAACATAATTATTCATACTTTACAGTATAAAGTAACTTCACTTGTGGGCTGACAAGTGTCTTATGCACAGCTCCTGTCAACACTCAGCATCACCATATTTTACATTAGTGGCAGACAACAAGTTCTTTTTGCCAAGCTACTGTCAAAGGCCAATGTCATTACATTAAATGAGGTACAAACTCTGCATCTGGTGCTAGCACAATGCTGCATCCTGCATACACCCCCCCCCCCCCCCTCCCGGTTCCAATGCAATGCTAACACCCCCAGCCTTTCACAGGCATCTCACCTTTTCCAAGTCATGCACGGATGCTTTCAACAGCTGCTCTCCATTGCGCACCCAGCGCTTGCACTCGCCCAGGTACATGTTGAGGCCAATCTCGTTCATCCACGCCGTCACTCTGTCGCCATCCCACCGTGAGAACGGCACATCCGTGTCCATGCTGCAACGCACAGGAAAACTCGTGACTTCCAGTCAGCAACGCATGAAGCGTTCATCGCAAGGAAATGTTACTAAGTCTCCTCCCTCTCCTCCTACTTTCTCTGTTATTTTCTTCTCCTCCCTCTCCTCCTACTTTCTCTGTTATTTTCTTCTCTGCTGTTACTGATCCCTCTGCAGGACACACTCACTCTGCTGAACAATGCATGTAGCTGGGGGCATTTCACGTCCTTGCTGACTAACAGACACCTCTGCACTCACAGCCATCCACAAGACAAAAACACGTCACTGTCACACGAGCATTCCTCCCTGGGGTCTGTCCATGTTTCTTCACAAGACTAACTGTAGAAAACCAAAACTTTTTTGTGTCTGCTTGCTGTACCATCAAATGAAGTTTGGGCGCAAGAAAGGACCAACAGCTCAGAAAGCCTAGTACAAACAGCCATCTTTTCATTGTTTATATGAGCCCTCACAGCGACTTTGACCCTGAAGACGGCAAACCAATCTTTCTCTACAACAAACATTCTGGCTCATGATGATGCATCGGCCATAGCCGTACTAAATTTGGTTACAAAGTCTTCGAGACCCCATATTTTCATGACATATTATATGAGCCCTCACTGTGACCTTGACCCTCAAGATGGCAAACTAAGTCTTTCTGTACAACACTCCAGCTCATGATGATGCAGAGGCGTACTAAGATTGTTTACAAAAGGTTCAGAAGTTCAGAAGATTTAAAACAGTGTTTTTTTTAGTTCTCCATTGTCCCTTTTGGGAAATTTGGGTCACCTTACCTGGGTAAGGCACACACACACACACACAAAAAGGCACAGCAGCTGCATGAGCAGCGCTACCCATTCCAATCAGTGTGTGTGATATTTTCATCTGTCCAAACGCCAGTATGGCTGCCAGCGTTTGGGATTTTTAACGTGCGCCTAGCTGCTGATGCACGAGATTGCACACGGGGGCTGTACGGACACCGTAAGAGAGTCTGTACTGGAAGTTAGTGACTCATGGGAGAAAAATCCCTTGCCGCACCAAGGACTTGAACCCGCATCAGTATTGCGCCTGGCTTTTCAGACGCTCTAACTGACTAAGCTATCCTGGCCCCATCATCTGGAGACAATTTAGACACACGGATGGACACAGCGATTCCAACATATCCCCCCCCCTCCCCATTCATCACGGGGGCATAAAGAAACATACAGCTTGGTGCGCTGGGACCAGCCAGCGAGTCGTGCGGTGGCGGTGGCCCTGACGCCCCCTCGTCTGAACTCCCCTGTGTCCACGTGATCCCTGCCTCCTTCAAAGTCCTGGGAGCTGCTCCGCTTTAACCTGCACAACACAAACCACACAGGTGTACATCTGAACACACTCTGTTCACACAGACTCTCTCTCTGCTTAAATCTGCACAACACAAACCATACAGGTGTATGTCTGAACACCCTCTGTTGACACAATCTCTCTCTCTGTGCTTTAACCTGCACAACACAAACCACACAGGTGTACATTTGAACCCCTTCTTTTCACACAATCTCTCCCTCTCTGTTTTAATCTGTACACCATACAGGTGAAGCCCTCTGTTGACACAAATCTCCCTATGCTTTCATCTGCACAACACAAAACACACATCTGTGCTCCCCACTGCTGACACAATCTCCCTCTTGGTCCAGTCTGCACAACCCAAACCACACACATGAAACTCTGAACCCCCTCTGTCGACATGATCTCTCCACTATCACCCGAACAACCCAAAACAAAGGTACACACCTGGAATCGCATTTGGCTTTTCTTAAACCACATACTGTGGTACAGCATAGACAAAGGTGTCCAAAGAAAGGGGTGGGGTGTGGTTAGAAGAGAAAAGGAGGGAGGACGGAAGGGAGGGAGGGAGGAAGGAAGGGAGGGAGGGAGGGAGAGGAGGTGGGAGGGAGATGGAGCCAGAGGAGGGAGGGTGAAAGAGAAGAGGTGGGAGAGGAGGTGGGAGGGAGAAATAGAGAAGGAGGGAAGAAAGGAAGGAGGGAGAGAAAGAGAGAGAAAAGGATGCAGGAAAGGATGGAGAAAGAGAACCAGAGAGAGGTTATGGAAATGGAAAAAACATCCTGCAAAATTTGAACACCTACGGTAACCTGGTCTAATTATAACCAAAGTCTAGTACGACCAGTCTGCTTACTTCCCACCTTTTCACAGCTCATCGTGGCATCCCTGCTGACAACATGACAGTCTGTAAACTGTTCTCCACTAGCCTCACAAGTAACCTAATAAACAAACCAGAGGTAAACAATCTGGTCGTAACTGGATACTGGTTCAGTGGTTGATATTAGACCTTGAGGGCCTACATGTCACAAGCGGTGGTCAAGTTATTTCACTGGGCATGAGGGTGTCTGGTACTCACTTGCCGAAGAGCCGCCGGAGTCCACGGCGCTTCTTGTGATCCGGGTGCATAGCGCCAGGCACCCCCATGTGCTGCAAGCCATCCTCGTCATCCGTGACCACCTCTGTGTGAGCTATGGTTCCACACAGACACAAACACACACATGAAGTCAGCATCACACACTCTGCCTCCCCCCTCCCCTCCCTCCACCACCCCACCAACACAAAGACACACACACAATTAGGCATTAGCCCTGAATGACCTCAGCAAGACCTGACTTTTTAGTTCATTCCAGAAGCAGATATGTTTTGAGATTGACACATTATGCTTGCAATAGCCCCGAATGACCTCTGCAAGACCCAACTTTTTAGTTCAATCCAGAAGCAGGTACGTTTGAGGTCAACACACCACATCCACTAAATTAAGAACTAAACAAGCATCACCTTAAGTCAAGAGAGGCCTGGTTTACACTGGTCATATACCATGTCCACTATACTAACAAACATCACCTTCAACCCATCATGACTATGTTGCCAGGACACTAAAGGTCACTGCAAGAAACCCATCATGACTATGTTGCCAGGACACTGAAAGGAATCATATGCCGCATGTAATAATATCAGCTGCATCTGAATTTAAGACTAAACTATTAACGTTCTGTAATCTCATTTGAGTGAGGTAAAACAGTCATTACTCCTGTGTGTCTACTTCAGTATCTTCCTGAAGATGTAGCTGAAATTCAAAAAACTCATTCTCTGAGCATAAACTGGTCCACAAAGTCATGACTTTTAACTGATCACCTTTCTTCCTAGGCAACAACAAAAATCAAGTCTCTGATAAAACCAAAACACAGAAAGCCATAAAATTACACACCTGTGACAGAAATTATGCATCATCAATAACAACTTAAACAATATTATAACTGCAAACACCTACCATGCCACTACTTAACATAAAATAAAACTCAATGAACTGAAGACTTTATTTAGTACAAATCTACATTTCAATCAAAAGCTTCTTGTTTTTTTATTAGTAGAAAGAAAAATAAACAATCGCTCACACTTTCCTTTCTGGGATAAACAAAAGATTACAACACTTGGCAACACAAAAAGCATGTTAAGGGTAAATGTCTGGTCACGCCGTCAATTTCTGTCAAAACCTTGAGCCCTAAAAGGATTAAATATGGAGAGGGAAAAATATTTACTTTACGATCTAGAAAACAATCACATATAATAAATACTTGTGCATACACAGCACTGGGTTTATTTACAGAGGCTCAGTGATACACAGAGTACTACATGTACGTCTTTTATACCAAACTCCTACAGACAGGTCAAATGAATTAAGGAGCAGCAGAAATGGGATAGTTTGCAGATACAATGTCCAACACCTTATGAGTCAAAGCTTACGTTGCATGTATGTAAAACTGCAAATAATGAAGTGAACACTGATACATCTTTACAGACAGTACACACACTTCTAATAGTAGGCACTGGCTTGGTACTGTGTACACGAGTATGGATTAATAATAAAAATGATACGCAGCGAAAGTGGCACAAAATGGTCACACCAACCGAAATGTGTATTCCTCTGCTAAACAAACAGGAAAATTATTGATAAAGAGCACAAAAAATGAAGTGTCTGTTGATGAAATCAACAAAAGTGAATCTGTCATGATATGTGTGAGGCAATGAGCGCCAGCGTAATGTTATGAAGCTGTGCTGTCCCAGTTTTGGGTGCTCCCTTCCTGGCCATCTGAACGCAACTTTCACAGTTCCAACAAGAGATATATGTATTCCCACCCAGACTTGAGAGTACAATGTCAAAAGAAAACCATCTGAGCTCTCCACAATTCCTTTTAAGTAAACAATTCCCTTCAAATAAACCACCCCTTTCAAATCAGTCATTTCTTTTGAGTATACAATTACCTTCAACTACACCAAAACAGTAGGATTCGCAGGTTTTATTGTTCTCAACTTGCCCTGATATAACCATACTGGTTGACTGGGCGTAAAACACCAAGTTACTTACTATTGTTCTCAAAACACAGACTCCTGTCTGAAGAACTTACGCCTGCCACTTCCAAGCAAATGCCGTCAATGTCTTCAACTTCCCACCATCTTCTGTTCAGAGCTCATTCCACCCAGCAAAGAAGAGTGCAATGCTTGCAGCTTGGTGCAGTCTCAAAGTCCTCGCAAACTAACGTAAGCCTTTCCCGCTCAGCAGCCATGTACGTCACCATCACAAGAGCATTCTTCCTTGGGTTGCACACGCTCCTTGGCAAGACAACTGTGTGTGGAAAACTAAACCAATCCCTGTCAGCCAGCCAATCTTGCAGGCCTTTTTCATGCATCTGGGGGGATTCCTTGCATGCAGTCTACTTTCACACACTGATCACACATGTACCGTGCTTCCTTACCTGGTTCCCAGTGTTCACTTTCAAGTGCCTGTTGCCATTCTGAACAGAGGGGATGCAGGACGGATCTATCTAATGAGGGGTGGCTCAGGCAGCATTCAAGTACTTTCAAATTTGAAACACATCCTGAAGGGTTCTTGGTGACAGCAGACTTTACAACGGCTAGACTGCAGACTTTATAACTGCTAGACTGCAGACTTTACAATTGCAGATGCAGACTTTACAATTGCAGACCTTACAACTGCTAGACTGCAGACTTTACAACTGCTAGACTGCTTTACAACGGCTAGACTGCAGACTTTATAACTGCTAGACTGCAGACTTTACAATTGCAGATGCAGACTTTACAATTGCAGACTTTACAACTGCTAGACTGCAGACTTTACAACTGCTAGACTGCAGACTGTTACAACTGCTAGACTGCAGACTGTACAACTGCTGACTTTACAAGTGCTAGACTGCAGACTTTACAACTGCTAGACTGCATACTTTACAACTGCAGACTTTACAACTGCTAGACTGCAGACTGTACAACTGCTAGACTGCATACTTTACAACTGCAGACTTTACAACTGCTAGACTGCAGACTGTACAACTGCTAGACTGCATACTTTACAACTGCAAGCTTTACAACTGCTAGACTGCAGACTTTACAATGGCTAGACTGCATACTTTACAACTGCAGACTTTACAACTGCTAGACAGCAGACTTTACAACTGCAGACTTTACAACTGCTAGACTGCAGACTTTACAACTGCTAGAATGCAGACTTTACAACTGCAGACTTTATAACTGCTAGACTGCAGACTGTACAACTGCTAGACTGCAGACTTTACAATTGCTAGACTGCAGACTTTACAACCGCTAGACTGCAGACTTTACAATTGCAGACTTTACAACTGCTAGATTCAACAAGATCAGTTGCCCACACACATTTAGCTTTTCCTTCAGTCAAACATTACATTCTGACTAGACAACAAGTCACATCACTCGACTGATATAAAAATGCCACCTCACAATAAAAAGTTTAAATCTACACTACTGTGCTCAGACAATGTGCACACAGGTCACAGGACCAAATACTGCAAATCTAAATCCCTAGAATACATTTTGTTAGAAGGTACAGAACAGTGTACACTGCATATTCAAAAGCCAACAACATGGCAGCCAAACCAGCCAATCATGGAGTATCAGTCACATGACCTGCGACTGACCAATGGCGTGCCAGGAAACAAAAAGACTGACAACTGCTCTGACTAGCGATTAGTTTCCAGATGGGAAGTA
>JABMCL010002046.1:885000-925000 GCA_018857735.1 Alviniconcha marisindica | reverse complement strand
ACAAACAGACAGACTGACCTTTCCTGCCCTGTGCCTGCACAAGGATTTCCTCCACACGTCTGTAGCGCTTCAGTAACCGCCGCATGTCCTCCAACCGCCGGTCCTGTCCACAGGAAATACACACTATAATAAGAAGAGCAACTACACTACAATTATTTTATCACACTGTGTGGACATAGCAGGAATCAGCAAAAATCAGTAAGAGACAGGCGTTAGTTAGTTAGTTAGTAACTAGATTTTAACGTCCTGTCAACACAGGAGAAAGTGATAACACACTACTGTCTGATATCCCCCAAATTCTCACTGAAGCACACTGTGATAGCAGGATCTTGCAGGATTTTTACACACAATAAAGTCTGATGTCACTGCAGGATTTTTACACACAATAAAGTCTGATGTCATTGCAGGATGGATTTTTACACACAATAAAGTCTGATGTCGTTGCTGGATTTTTACACACAATAAAGTCTGATGTCATTGCAGGATGGATTTTTACACACAATAAAGTCTGATGTCACTGCAGGATTTTTACACACAATAAAGTCTGATGTCACTGCAGGATTTTTACACACAATAAAGTCAGATGTCACTGCAGGATTTTTACACACAATAAAGTCTGATGTCACTGCAGGATTTTTACACACAATAAAGTCTGATGTCACACCACTGGCTGCATGAGGCGTTCCTTCCCTGAAGAAAGCAGCTATGTAGGGTAAACAAGCAGAACAATTGTGCTGGGAACGACTGATGGACTCACAATGAGTGTGCGCGTAACAACACTGACCTTGTCCTCATTGGAGACCATGAGAGTGTCCACTGCTTTCTTCAGCTTCTCCACCTCTGTCTCTGGAACACAAAACACACAGACCATACCGCGTCAGTATTAACTGAGACCACCCATCATTACTGTGTGCATGAGAAGGGCAGATGGATGGGTAGCTGTTGGTCGTGGTGATTGTGTGCGTGCGTGTGTGTGTGTATGTGTGTGCATGCGTGTGTGTGTGCACGCGCATGCATGTGCGTGCTTGCACCCATTTGTGTCTGTGTCTCGTTTCTTTTTAGTCAGATCTGGCTGTGACTGTGATAACAGCCAAATTAACAGGGTCTCTGGCTCTCCTTTTTTCTTTTTCTTTCAGGAAGGGGTGTGTGGGAGCACAGCTGGACTGAGAACACTGCTTAATAATACATAAGGTAAAGGTGAACCCTGATAATAAATTATAATGTGGTGAAAATAGGAATTGGCAGAACAGGTTATAAAGATGCACCACATTACACTGCACCTTACATTTATAGAAAGGGAACCAGGACATACCAGCCTTGACCAATTTATCTTGAATCTGTTACTGCTACAAACACTTTTTTCTTTAACATCTTAAACGTACAACAGCACATGATACAGACAGTAAAATATATACTGTTGTTTCGCTTTCAATACTTGTGCGTGAAACACTGGGCATGGACAGGGAAAACAGCAGAAGCAACATTGGGCAAGGACAGGGAAGGAAGCAGCAGCAGTAATATTGTGCAAGGATGGGGAAGGCAGCAGCAGCAGGAACATTGGGAAAAGGACAGGGAAGGAAGCAGCAGCAGTTATATTGTGCAAGGACAGGGAAGGCAGCAGCAGCAAGAACATTGGGCAAGGACACGGCAGGCAGCTCCAGGAACACTGGACAAGGACAGGGAAGGCAGCAGAAGGAACATTTGGCAAGGACAGGGAAGGCAGCAGCAGCAGGAACATTGGGCAAGGACAGGCAGGCAGCTCCAGGAACACTGGACAAGGACAGGGAAGGCAGCAGAAGGAACATTTGGCAAGGACAGGGAAGGCAGCAGCAGCAGGAACATTGGGCAAGGACAAGGCAGGCAGCTCCAGGAACACTGGGCAAGGACAGGGAAGGCAGCAGAAGGAACATTTGGCAAGGACAGGGAAGGCAGCAGCAGCAGCAGGAACACTGGGCAAGGACAGGGAAGGCAGCAGCTGGAACACTGGGCAAGGACAGGGAAGGCAGCAGAAGGAACATTTGGCAAGGACAGGGAAGGCAGCAGCAGCAGGAACATTGGGCAAGGACAAGGCAGGCAGCTCCAGGAACACTGGGCAAGGACAGGGAAGGCAGCAGAAGGAACATTTGGCAAGGACAGGGAAGGCAGCAGCAGCAGCAGGAACACTGGGCAAGGACAGGGAAGGCAGCAGCTGGAACACTGGGCAAGGACAGGGAAGGCAGCAGCATGGAACACTGGACAAGGACAGGGAAGGCAGCAGTAGGAACACTGGGCAAGGACAAGGAAGCAGCAGGGACACTGGGCAAGGACAGGGATGGCAGCAGCAAGAACACTGGACAAGGACAGGGAAGGCAGCAGTAGGAACACTGGGCAAGGACAAGGAAGCAGCAGGGACACTGGGCAAGGACAGGGATGGCAGCAGCTGGAAAACATTAGGCAAGATCATGGAAGGAAGTAGCAAGAACACTGGGTAAAGACAAGGAAGGCAGCCACAAAAGGATAAAAAGATATGAGATGAATTCCTGGTGATCATTTCAGAAACAGCACACAATTGTCCCGAAGAAAGGGGGAGTGGTGGAGGTGGGGGTGTGGGAGAGAACGCAAATACAGCCACCAAAGAGCCAAAGCCAAAAACATAAGCTGAAAAGCCAAACAGGTAACAAATGTGATTAAGGCCACTCCCACCCAACAACTGACACCACCACCCTGGCTGGATGTTGTTTGTTCCACACATCCCTTTTCTCTCTCCATCAGAACTGATTATCAGAAATATTCAGCAGTGCCACCAAAGATGTGATGGAGCAGGAGTGGGTGGGAATGGTAGGGGGGGGGGGGGGGGGGGGGGGGGGGGGGGGAGGGGCCACCATCAGATCAGTAAACCTTTGCAAAGTAGAATCAGTCTCATCCTTTCTTACGTTTTCTTTTCTTTTGGTTGGTTGAATCTCAGCAAGATAATACTGTTTACTCATAAGCAATGACAGCAACAACAACAACTACAACAACAAAAAAGAAGAAAAAGAGATATGCTGATACATTTATACCGCAAACAGCACAATAATCAAAGTTTGGTTACATCATTATATAAACCTCTTCTTCCTTCTTTCCTCTTTTCCCCCCCCACCATAACACAAAACACAACCTTTGACAGCATGCACAACAAACACCACACAATATTAGCATACAGGACACACTTCAGCTACCTTCCAAATCAATCTCTTTACACCGCCACCCTCCTCCAAAAAACAAAACAAATGCAAACAAACAAACAAACAAACAACGCCAAATAAACAACAAACCCACACATACCAATTCTGAAGTAATCAATAAATTGCACAATAGGTTTTGCCCAGCAAAATGGACTGGAAATTGCAGAACCTATTCCATGAAACCCTCTAAAGCAGGGTATCAAGCACAGTGCCACAATCATATTGTCAGGCAAACAAGCTGCGCTTTTCGAATGTGAAGGGAAAATGTTGAAATTGCATTAATCAGTGCCAGAAAGACAAAAGAGAAGCTGGACCTTGGACAAAAATACTTGGGCAAAAAACTACTAAAACCCAAATAATAACAAAAATTATCACTAACTACAAAAGAGGGGGTGGGGATGAAGAGAATGCAGAAATGAACAGCATCAGTCACAAAACCAAACAAAAAGAAGATGAAAAATGAGGAAAAAAAATGAAGAAGAAAAATAAAGAAAAAGGAAAAGAAAAAAAGAGAAAAAAGAGAGAGAAAATGAAAAAAATAATGCTATGCAAAAAAACAAAAAAAAACATGCACTGCAAATCCCTACAGAGCTGATTTCTTTTACCTTTGTTTTACTTTTTTTTTTTTTTTAAATCACAAACTACACACACACTAATGATTATGAACACCTAAATGATTGAAACAAATGAATAAATCAACAATAAATGAACATGTAATACATCTAAATCATTACCAATCATAATGTACCAATCTGGAAAAAGGAAACAGACTATGCACTGACCACACACTGTACGACTAAGAGGGGGGAATAACTCAGAAATGTGCAGGGTTAATGTGTAAGCTGGGAAGGATAGCACTGATGACACCTGCACCCCAAAATGAGTCCAAGGGATAAAAAATCAAAAAATCTTCAGACCTGCAACCCAATTTAACAGATCTGTGTAAACTCTAAAAACCTGTGCATGCAAAAGTTTGCTATTTACAAAGTGGCAAATGTCTATGTGCAAACATACAGAAAGTAGGAAAGTGAAATTTACAAGGAGGAAAAACACGTATGTACAAAATATACAGAATAGGACAACTGGGCAAGTGAATATAGTATGGTTGTCCTTTGCAGCTACAAAATCTCTCTCTCCCTCTTCACCCTGACATAACTTTGAATGGGCATAAAAAAACTTTTCAAAAAACTAGTTAGTCTCTCTCTCCAAATGGACCTAATGCTACTAATCCTTGGGCAGTAAAGATTTGGGGTTCAAGCTATTTCTCTTTCAATATAAACAGTATTTTAGTTAATATCGCCCTAATACAACCATCATGGTTGACTGGGCATTAAACATCTTTTGTGAAGGCCATTTCCTTTAACAGGATTCTTACAGACTTTTCAATCCCAAATGCACCAACTTTTCACAAAGGTATCAAGACCTCTCTCTCTTTTGTTTCAAAGACCAAAATTTGATAAATTACTCACCTATTCAACTTTAATTTATCCCCACGTGATGCATATATGCCTTTCACTTCACAGTTCAGGTGTCAATTTTGTGATTACAATATCATAAAAATAAACTGCCAAAGTATGAGGTTATCCAGCTCGTTATTCTCAAGATCAGTCAGAAAATCATTGCCCTGTCAGTTTGACAGAGGTAAAAAAAAAATCACAAACTGTCAAAGACCTTAGCTTGAATTGTTAATTTTCCACAGATTTTTGAGGCCAGGAAAATGCCAGTCATTTTCAACAAACCTTCAAAGATGGTAAGAACACCTTGTTTAAAAGGGGAGGGTATGGGAGAGGGGTGGGGGTACACGGGGGGAAGAAGGGGAAGAGGGATCACCACAATAAGAATCCATTTTTAAAACAGAACAAGAAGCAAAGGGTTGTAGTTACCAGGAACATGCACTATTTTACAACATGAGTAAACATGTACAGCAAAATTGGAATATTTTATCTTGGCTACACTGCATTACACAGATGATTATAAATGTTAAAATTAAACATGCTTCATGTTTTCCACTTTCACACAGCTGATTTGACAGATATATATAAAATGTCACAACTCCCTAACAACATACTATTAGTTTTACAAACTCACCAACTAACACTGACACCTACTCAGGGGTTCTAGGAAAGCTAACAAGAGACTAACTTCAGTGGCATATCTTACTAACTACTGCAGGTGAATCACTACCAGCTTGCTAAGAGTAAGAAGGGCAAACCATTACAGCATTAGTGACATCTCCCAAAAAAGGGAAGAAAATGCATGTACAGTGGAACTCCCACAGAAAGACTCTGTTTGAGGTGAAACTATGCAAGATGAAACAGTTCAAAAATCCTTCTTACACACACTTTTTTTTGCTGTGTACTTTTAATAACACAAAGTCAAATTTTTCTTCAAGAAATGAGTCTTGGTGGTCCTTGCTACTTTGTCTTGTTTTTCGTTGTTGTTTTCTTTGTATTTTTCTGTGTATATTTGGTTTTTTGTTTGTCTGGTTTTTAAAGGGAAGATGCAAGCTGGCATCAAAACATTAACAAAACCTCTTCTGTTTTTCCTTCTTCTTTTTTATTTTTTTATGTGCCAATATTTCCATATATATGGTTGTTTCATCAATATTCATACAACAGAAGTATCTAAAAACAAAAACAAAAAAAAACAAAAATCAGATCCTTAGGGTGTAGCCATAATTATAAGTTCACTCTTTAGCAATGAAGCTCTGCAGAAAAAAAGATGGGACCATGATGTAATATACTTATACCACATATGCCAGCCTTGTTTATGACATCACAGACACAGACTGCTAAAAACAAAATGGCTGCACTCATGGATGAGATTTTGAGACTGTAATTTCAAACAATGAATTTGAATAGACTCAAATCTGATTGAAAAGTGCTGTGAAACATGTTTCTGCTTCTCCTCCTATTGACAGGGCTTGTGATGCTTCTTTGCTTGAGGTCCCCTTTAAGTTCCAGACAAATTTCTGCTAACTTATGTAGAAGCACTTCTGAAGGTCCCATCCCCAGCCTCTTTATCTCTGTGAAGGGGAGTTCCACTGTAGAATGAAACCAAACCAAACCAAACGCTCAGTCTCCTTACGTTTCCTCTTAAGCCTATCTAAGGTTTTCTCACGATCTAAAGTGCGGTCTGCTCCTCCCTCCCCTGCAAAATAAGCAGCAAACTGGACATTTGCAACAAGCAGTGATCAACATTACACACTGAACAGTGACTGAACAGACAACGTCAAAGGCAGCTAAAGAGGCAAGAACTATTATATCTGACAAAATGTTTTGCTAACTTGCTGCATGAAAAGGTATATATAATACATTATGAAATGTAAGGACTGGTCTGGAGAACTGTTTAGAGCAAAGCAATGTTATTTCAGTTGTTCTCATCGTTCATGTTGATGCTGGTGATGACACATACCTCTGTGTGTGTGTGTGTGTGTGTGTGTGTGTGTGTGTGTGTGTGTGTGTGTGTGTGTGTGTGTGTGTGTGTGTGTGAATTTGTGTATCTGCATGTGTGTGTGTGTGTGTGTGTGTGTGTGTGTGTGTGTGTGTGTGTGTGTGTGTGTGTGTGAATTTGTGTATCTGCATGTGTGTGTGTGAATCCAAACATGTGTTAGAACAGATAAACAAAAGCAGCATAAAAGCTAGCCAACCTAGTTGTCCAATTTCAGGAGGGTCCCAATCACAAAACACACAGGAACACTGAGATCCTCTGCCCAAATGTTTGCAACACCAAAGCAAACAAATCAGCTGACTCTTAAGCAATAACAATTATCTAATCTTTCTCACCTTTAATAGATAAAGTTTCATAAACTATGCATAAGGATCAGGTAACTTTAAAAATACTCCAAGCAAACAGGACAGTATTTGAACAATTCAATCACTTGGACAAACAAGCAAAAAAAGAGCTAACATAAACATATGTGTGAACAGCAAAGGCCTGGTATCTTTGGAAACATGCTGGCATCACTAGCACAATCCACAACACAGACACCAACATCACACAATGTCTGGCTTGCAATATAATAACTACAACATCGCAATGGTGTACACACAGACAACAACAACAAATAAGACCCCGTTCAACAGTCAAGGACTTGTGCAAACTTCTATGTTAAACTTCAAGCATCTTCCAACAAAATCATGCTTCAAGAATTTTTTACTCTCTGAAAATTCAACAAAGAGTATTATAATATTGATGTCACAACCGCAGTTATGAGCCATGCACAGTTCTATCTGGTTAGAATGCTTTGTGCAGGTTTGGCGTACATAGGCAGGTCTGGTGGCAAGGCGGATTTGACGACAATGGGCAGATTCAGTGACAGAAAAAGCATTTTCTCAGCCATCAGGACAAAATCAATGGCACCATACATTTGTGCTCTAAACATTGTCACGACAAAATGGTTTCTGACAAGTTTCTTCAATAGCAGAGAGATCAATACGTAAAGGTGGTCTTTTTGCGTGCTTCCATTAATTTTTGTTGTTCTTCTGTCTTTGGGTCTGATTTCAGTTTTGATTTGGTCTTTTGGTGTTTTTTTTGGTACTGCTGTGTGTGTGTGTGTGTGTGGTGTGTGTGTGTGTGTGTGTGTGAGTGTGCATGCACGTGCATGCGTGCATATGTGTGTATGTGTGCATGTGTGAGACTACCCCTGCTACACCATGACACCTCACCTATCCTTGCCACAAATGTTACTGGCATCTTCTCACTTAGACTGAACCCAGCTCAGGCCAGGTAAATCAAAAGTCACAGGTCTGAATGTGAACTGTTCAAATCCATTCTACAAATCCCACAAACAGTTTTGTGTACCTGAAAACTTAGCTCACAGTCAAAGCAAACAATGTTGTCGTGGCTTCTGCATTATCCAGTATCACTGGATAAATTTCCGTTGTGAGAAACAATGCTTTAAGTAAAAACAAAGGTGTCTGAACCAAGCAACAACAAAAAGTACTTAGTGAGCAAACACATCAGGCAGATGACAAGAGAGGCATTCTGCTTAGATGCTAGTTTAAATGTGAGCTTGCCACACGATGAGCCCCAAACATCATCCACACATCACCCACCTCCTCGCTCGGGCATGATGACCGTGCCATTGCGAATCAATCGCTGTCGCATCTCAGCCATTTCTGCATCTTTGATTAGCACTTTGGCTTCCAGCTCTGCGATCTGTCTCTGTAACCAGCAAATGAGAAACTGATCACCACAGTCACTTACGCAGGACAGTTTACAGTTATGGGTGGGAATGTCACGCTTCATCAAAGAACAATTTTGTTAGTGTGTGCATATGCCATGTGCATGTATCTCCTGGTTCACTTCACCAACAAATGGAGAAAAAAGAAAGAAAGAAAAAAATGAAATGATTCGCAATCAAATAGGAAAAATATCTCTCATTACATTTTCCTAAAACTCTTGTGGCTTTCAAAACTGGTCACGGTCAATGAAACTGGCACTAATGTGCATACACAACTCAACAGGGTTATGGCCTGAATTTCAAAATCTTTCACAAAGTAATGAGCACAAATTTTGCCACAGACCCCCCCACCCACCCACCCCCCAACACGCAATCCAACCCACACACTCATGTCCCCCCTCATCCACACAACATACCCCCACCCCATTTCTGGCCCACCCACTAACCTGTGCACTTCTGCATCGTTCGTCCAGTTCGCGGCGGTCTTTCTCAGCAGCGGCTAGCTTGAGCTTGAGGCTGGAGATCTCCGCCATCAGGTCCAACTTGTGCGTCTCCAGTGACGTGTGGGTCAGCAGCTCCTGCAACAGGCAGCAAACACAGGCGCTGGTTAACTTCGCTAACAGACTGGCTGACTGATGGGCTGACTGGTCGATAATGTCAGGGCCACACCACACCTCCCTGGTGATGAGGCCAGGGGCATTAGCAGCTCCTGAATCCCCAAATATTTCATTCTCACACAATCAGCCCTTGTGCGCCAGGGTGAATGAATGAATGAATGAATGAATGAATGAATGAATGGGAGAATAAAGACTGTGCAGAATGGATGGGTGAATAAGGACTGGGCTGAAATTCCTGAATAGCTGAACTGATTGATCCTTGATAAAGAACACCCAGTCAACCCTGAAGGTCATTTGTTATTAGTAATTGGATTTTAACTAATTTAAGGTCCTGTCAAATGCACAGGGTCACCTCTGGACAATCAAACACTGGTAAAGTCAACACACACAGACGTGACCATGTACATACCCAAGTGAGACCTAAAAACTCAGCCCACACACAAAGACAACATTGGCAATCCCACAAAAAGGCCAGAAAGGTTGCACTCCCTAATCAAGCAATAGAAAAACCAATATCACTAGTGCCTGAGCCAACTGGTCCATCGGCCACCATTCCATGACCCATGAGGAGCCAGGTTCACTGTGAAACAGTGTAAATTGATCCCGTTTTATGGCTATGGACTGGATGACTGTCAGTTAATGTAAAAAGTAGTATCATAATCCCACTTCAGCTTCTAATAATTATCAGCTGGAAGGTGTCTATATATGTGAAACAGATATATCCGTATTTCAATACTTCAAGAAATTGAGCTGAAAGGTGCCTGTATATCTCTCTATCTATTTATATACATTATATATATATATATATATATATATATATATAGAGAGAGAGAGAGAGAGAGAGAGAGAGAGAGAGAGAGAGAGAGAGAGAGAGAGAGAGAGAGAGAGAGAGAAAAAAACAAGGCACTCTGTGACTCCTGGGCACCACACTGTGCAGGAAGGACTACGTATCTTGTCATGTAGAAAAAGTATAACAAAGTCCAAGCATGTTTTGTATTGGAAACCTTTTACTCCAGATTTTCGCCCTTGAGGGTTTTGTCAAGGCCTGCCCAGTTGGCTTGACTGATTCCTACAAAAAAAAGGTTTTGTTGGAATCAGTCAAGCCGACCGGGCAGGCCTTGACAAAGCCCTCTCTCTCTCTCTCTCTATATATATATATATCAATAAGTCAGGACAACCAGCTGAAAGGTGTCCCTTTTCTCCACTGGTTTTTCAATACTTCAACTAATTCAAGACAATGAGCTGAAAACTGTCAACATATATTTCAGTACTCCAGGCCAACCAGTGAAAGATGTTTACATCAGTAATTCAGTGCACACTGAAGGCAGAGGAAACCACAGATGACACAGCCCACCCTTTTCCATTAACATTGCTACAGAGAAATTTAGAAAGAAGCCACAGAAACCAGACTTGCTCTCACTCAGAATCGTAATTTTCATGTCAGCTTCTGTCAGTTTCATTCAGTATTGTAAAAGTTTCCCAAACAACAAGCAAACTGATCCCTGTATGAGAGCTGGGGGCCGGATGAGGGAGTGGGCGGGGGGGGGGGGGGGGGGGGGAGGGGAGGGGTTACAGTGCACTGTAGGCAGGTCACAGTATTACACTGGCCAGGCAAACATCTGATGATATACCATCAAGGTGAGGAAATGATGAGTTAGGTGGGTTGTACCAACTCTGTGGCAGCCACTTGCCCTTGTTGCATCATGGCCGAGTGATCAGTACTGCAGTTTTAATCCAAATGTTAGCGGAATTTCTTCACAATTTGTGTGTGTGTGTGTGTGTGTGTGTGTGTGTGTGTGTGTGTGTGTGTGTGTGTGTGTGTGACCATATTATCATAATAACTGCACCCTTAATTGTGTGATGTTGAATTCGCAAGATCACTTTGTTGCTGTTGTTGTTAAATGACACAACCTTCTTTCAACTTCACAGGAGGTAAAGACCACATGAGTCACATTTTGACACATTCATCTCCAGGAGAAAGTTGCAGGAATGACAAGAGATTCCCAACTTCAGTTAAGAGTTCCAAGGAATTATCAACAGCCCAACCCTCTCGGCAGCAGAGCCCAAACCTGGGACTATCACCAAGGAAGCATCAGGTCTGGCATGGAGAGTTTTCCATAACACTGCACGGTATTACACAAGAATCTTGACACACATCAATACAGTCTGCAGATGTAGATGATGCACAGTTGACTGAAGAGGGGCTGGTGGCTGGAGCCCTGATCATAATGGCTCACAAATCAGACTAAACAAGCTCTTCCCTTTGCATCAACACTCAAAGCCCCCCCCCCCCCCCCTTCCCCAAGTCACCAGACACATCACAACTTGAACTGAACCTGCCACAGACCTTGGTACACCCATTCTGGGACCTCGTTAAAAAGGTGCCCTGCACAGAAGGTCCTCCACGTTTTAGTTCCTCTCAGAAATGCCCAGCACCCAGATGCCTTTGAAAGGGTATCGTTAAGGACCAAGATCCCAAGAGGCTGGGGAAAATAGAGAGCCTAACTGTTTTTCATTGTCTCGTTTTAAACATAGGACTATATTTTACACTGTGTAATCATAACATTACAAGTGGAGATGGGTGGTGTGTGGGTGGGTGTGTGTGTGTGGGGGGGAGCATGCATGTGGGTGCATGACTCTGTGTTGTGTGTGTGTGTGTGTGTTGTGTGTGTGTGCATGCGCATGTGCATGAGCATGTATATCTGTGTGTGTATATATGTGTGTTGAACTTTCACTCCACTTTGTCTTAGAATTAAGATGTAAGACTATATTTTACAAATTGGACTGTTTAACATTGGACAGTTTAACATTAAAAGTAACATACTTTTAATTATGTTAGTTGATGTAATTATGTCAGTGTTGACATTTGCTCATGTTTGTATGCTTACCGCTTTTCAAAACACTTTGCTTGTTGTTAAACATGGTGAATAAAGTATCTGAAATCTACAGACTACTCTAGCACTACCAACATTAATTCCGTATTGAGGTGAGCAGCATTTATCTACCTGTGGAGATGGAGGAGAGGGGAAGGGGCAAAGTCAGGGGCAAAGTCGCCATCATCTACAGCATCATCTACAGCGCCTACAAACTCAGAAGAAAACTCACAACGGCGAGGCCAGGCGAATGCAAATTCTGCACTGAAGCGAATTCAAACCTGGTTTCACTGACCTACCAGCCAAGCATCTTACTGAGGGGCCAGTGTGGATCACACGTTCTCCGCCAGTGTACAGTACAGTAGCAGTGCCAGGTATACATATACACCAGCAAAGGCACACCACAGAGCGTCCACCAGATCGTGGTACGCCTGTCTGAAACAACTCACGCAGATGCACAACAACAACAACAACAACAAGACCCCACCCCAGGACTCCCTGTGGGGTACGGTACCCTTCGGGGAGGTATCACGGCGGGGAAGGGGGTACCACAATCATAGGCGTGTACAACTCCAGTGCACGTGCACAAGCCCTACACACACACACACACACACACCTACACCTCTGCCGCAGTCAGTCATCCGCACCGCCAGCCATTGCGTGGTAAGCTCACGGCACAGCGCATCCTCCTACCATCATCACCAGACTCCAGCACATCGGCTTATTCAAATGTCAAACCAGCAAAACACCCGAGAAGGACGCCGGTGGTATTATAGAGCAGCACAATAAACACCGAGGGAACCAGACGAGCAAAACAGTCGCGCTCTCTCTCTCTATTCTCTGTCCAGAGCTCCCTTCTCTGTCTTTCGTCAGACGCTGGTGGTACTATAGAGCAGCACAATAAACACCGACGGAGCCAGACGTGCAAAACAGTCGCGCTCTCTTTCCTTTAATTCTCTGTCTCTGTCTCTCCCTTCCCTGTCTTTCGTCAGACGCTGCCGGAAAAGAAAAACAAAGTCAGTCAGTCAGTACACAACTGCCGGCGTTCTGGTTGAGCCTCCCTCCTCCCTCCCCAGGTGATAGCGCCTGCCAGTCCAGACAGTAGCGGTAGCGGTAGACAGGTAGACGGTCACTCAGCTGAGGAAAATAATAATAAGTCCCCCAGCTCTCTCTCTCTCTCTCCCTCTCTTCTGCTTTGCCCTTGGGATTCCGGTGGGAAGAAACGTGAAAGTACACCAGTCCTGCCTTTGGCCTTTCTTCCCCTGATTCTGCCTGTTGTTCCACGACCAGGCAGCGGCAGTAACACAGTAACAGGTAGGAGGGAGGCAAGAGGCGAGAAAGGCGAGGAGTCTATTTTCACCTGCAGACAGATTATATTTAGCCTACTGCTGCTTCGCACAGAGGCATCGTTTGGGATGGGGGGGGGGGGGGGGGGGGGGTCGTGAAGAGAGCGATATAATACATCCTCGCCTCTGCCTGAGGACAGTGGGGTTCAAGTCAGCACGAACACACGACCAGCTTCTCTCATTCTAAACAACAACACGTACACACCTTGCAAAGTAAAGCGGCAAAGTACAAGCGGCAAAAGCAACCTATTTTTTCCTCGCCTCACTCTCACTTGATAGGACTCGGCAGACAGCGACATATCCTCTTTTCTGACTGAGGACAGAGGGGCTCAAGTCAGCACGAACACACGACCAACGTCTCTCATTCTAAACATAACACGTACACACCTTACAAAGAAAAAACGAGGCAAAGTACAAGCGGCAAAAGCAACCCGTTTTCCCCTCGACTCACTCTCGCTTGGTAGAACTAGGTAGAAAGCAGTATATATATATATATATATATATATATATATATATATATATATATATATATATATATATATATCTGTTATATATAATCACCTCCCACTGAAGACAGAGGGGTTCAAGTCGGCACAAACACACGACCAACGTCTCTCATTCTAAACAATCATACACGTATACACAACTTGCAAAGAAAAACGAGGCAAAGTGCGAGCGGCAAACGCAACCCGTTTTCCCCTCGCTTCACTCTCGCTTGGTATAACTAGGTAGAAAGCAGTATATGTCATCACCTCTGACTGAAGACAGAGGTGTTCAAATCGGCACAAACACACGGCCAACGTCTCTCATTCTAAACAATAACACGTACACACCTTGCAAAGAAAAATGGCGAAGTTCAAGCGGCAAAAGCAACCTATTTTTTTCCTCGACTCACTCTCGCTTGGTAGAACTAGGTAGAAAGCAGTATATATAATCACCTCTGACTGAAGACAGAGGGGTTCAAGTCGGCACAAACACACGGCCAACGTCTCTCATTCTAAACAATAACACGTACACAACTTGCAAAGAAAAACTCGGCAAAGTACAAGCGGCAAACGCAACCCGTTTTCCCTTCGCCTCGCCCCTCGCTCGGCGGATAAGGAGGCTGAGAATCGGTCTCCCCCACTAATTAAGTCTGCCGGCCCATTCAGTATAATCGGTTTGCGTGATCAGTCTATTTAACTGTGTCAGCTGTATCGTGTCAAACCGTGCCGCTTGTTGGCGTTAGGACTTGTGACTTAGGCCAGGTTGCTTCCTCCGTAAGTGTAGTTCTTTGGGTTTGCTTTTCTGTCACTATAAGCACAGTGTCAGCTGTGTGCCGAGGTTAACCGCTTCAGGGGCTGTCCTGTCACTGTAACCACAGTATCAGTTGTGTTCAGTCGTGTGCCGAGGTTAACCGCTTCAGGGGCTGTCCTGTCACTGTAAGCACAGTATCAGCAGGGGCTGTCCTGTCACTGTAAGCACAGTATCAGTTGTGCTCAGTCGTGTGCCGAAGTTAACCGCTTCAGGGGCTGTCCTGTCACTGTAAGCACAGTATCAGTTGTGCTCAGTCGTGTGCCGAAGTTAACCGCTTCAGGGGCTGTCCTGTCACTGTAAGCACAGTATCAGTTGTGTTCAGTCGTGTGCCGAGGTTAACCGCTTCAGGGGCTGTCCTGTCACTGTAAGCACAGTATCAGTTGTGCTCAGTCGTGTGCCGAAGTTAACCGCTTCAGGGGCTGTCCTGTCACTGTAAGCACGGTATCAGTTGTGCTCAGTCGTGTGCCGAAGTTAACCGCTTCAGGGGCTGTCCTGTCACTGTAAGCACAGTATCAGCTGTGTTCAGTCATGTGCCGAGGTTAACCGCTTCAGGGGCTGTCCTGTCACTGTAAGCACAGTATCAGTGGCTCAGTTCAGTTCAGCAGGGGCTGTCCTGTCACTGTAAGCACAGTATCAGTTGTGTTCAGTCGTGTGCCGAGGTTAACCGCTTCAGGGGCTGTCCTGTCACTGTAAGCACAGTATCAGTTGTGCTCAGTCGTGTGCCGAAGTTAACCGCTTCAGGGGCTGTCCTGTCACTGTAAGCACAGTACCAGTTGTGTTCAGTCGTGTGCCGAGGTTAACCGCTTCTGGGCTGTCCTGTCACTGTAAGCACAGTACCAGTTGTGTTCAGTCGTGTGCCGAGGTTAACCGCTTCAGGGGCTGTCCTGTCACTGTAAGCACAGTACCAGTTGTGTTCAGTCGTGTGCCGAGGTTAACCGCTTCTGGGCTGTCCTGTCACTGTAAGCACAGTACCAGTTGTGTTCAGTCGTGTGCCGAGGTTAACCGCTTCTGGGCTGTCCTGTCACTGTAAGCACAGTATCAGTTGTGTTCAGTCGTGTGCCGAGGTTAACCGCTTCAGGGGCTGTCCAGTTTTCCGCGAGTCATCCTCAATACTACTATTAACAACAATAAATTATAATAATGGGCACTTGGCGCACAGCAGCCGCAACAGTTTCATTATTCTGACATTGTTATGTGGTATCTGTGTGTTGTTTGCATGTCGCAGACCGTTAGACCCACACTCCGAGCATCGCTTTCCGGCACCTTCCTCCAAGGAAGGAAGGATGTCGTAAACCAGTGTTTGGAGTTTGCGTTAGACCCATCGCCACCGTTATCTGGAAAATAATGCCGTCCCCCTCCCCCTCCTGCAACATTCACATTATCTCAGTGCGTGCTATGCACCAAAGCAAAACAGGCACCGACGAGTCCGCGCAAATGCTGACTCAGATAACTGTGAACAAGTCTTTCAGCCTGTCCTTCACCCTGCCTCGACCAGGAGTTGAATCCACTGTAGCTGCTTTCAATGGTTTACCAGTACACATGCGCGCTAACCAACCACCGAGCCTGGCACGGTTCCAGGTCCCCCCCCCCCCCCCCCCCGGCCCCCCTCCCCCCCATCAAAAGTGAATCTTGTCTTGCATCATCTCTCAAAGCTTCTTTGTATCAAAATCTTGTCCTACATCATCTTTCAAAGCTTCTTTGTACCAAAATCTTGTCCTACATCATCTCTCAAAGCTTCTTTGTACCAAAATCTTGTCCTACATCATCACTCAAAGCTTCTTTGTACCAAAATCTTGTCCTTCATCATCTCTCAAAGCTTCTTTGTACCAAAGTTCAGATGAGTTTTAAAACCACTTGGATCACGACTAACTGCAGGACCCTGTGACAAAGCACTAGGCTGCTTAACTCAAGCACAACCCCGCCACAAACCATTAGGCTGCTTAACTCAAGCACAACCCTGCCATAAAACACTAGGCTGTTTAACCCGTGCACAACCCTGCCACAAACCACTAGGCTGCTTAACCCATGCACAACCCTGCCACAAACCACTAGGCTGTTTAACCCATGCACAACCCTGCCACAAAACACTGGACTGCTTAACCCACCCACAACCCTGCCACAAAACACTAGGCTGCTTCATTCATGCACAACCCTGCCACAAAACACTAAGCTGCTTAATTCATGCACAACCCTGCCACAAAACACTAAGCTGCTTAATTCATGCACAACCCTGCCACAAAACACTACGCTGCTTAACTCAAGCACAACCCTGCCACAAACCATTAGGCTGCTTAATTCAAGCACAACCCCGCCACAAAACACTAGGCTGCTTACCCCATGCACAACCCTGCCACAAAACATTAAGCTGCTTAACTCAGGCTCAACCCTGCCACCAACACACTAAGCTGCTTAATTCACGCACAACCCTGCCACAAAACACTAGGCTGCTTAATTCATGCACAACCCTGCCACAAAACACTAGGCTGCCTCATTCATCTTCACCACCTGGGGTCACTACCGTGTCGCCTGCCGTGTTTTGTGCCCAGAATGACGCAGCGCTGACGGACACGCTGCCCGTGTGGCCCGGTGCTTGGCAGTGCCCAGACGGCCCATTGTGTTGCCGTTGAGCACATCCTGTGTCGCACATCCTGCGTCACGAACGTCGTGCCTGACTGACACTGGAACGATTTGCTGCTGTGGCAAATGCCGTGGGGTGGGTGCATGTTCGGCCATTCATCACTGTTACAGCTGTCAACCCCCCCTCCCCCCCCCCCTCCCACACACCTTCCAACCGTCCTCCCCATTCAGCTGCCTCGTGCGTGCTGTGTTCTCTCTCTCTCTCTCTCTCTCTCTCTCTCTCTCTCTCTCTCTCCCCTTTGCAGGTTTTCAGTTTGACCGACGGTTGGCTAAGCGTTATTGACTGATTACGTGAGTTACCGCAGTGTGAGAGGGGAACGAAGCGACGACGTGTTTCAAACTGCGCCCGTGCCACGGCAGGCTGGCAACTTGGTTCTCGGTATCCCATCACCTACTGCAAGAGTTGAAGAAGCAATGACAGTTGCTGTCGAAGTTAACGGGCTGAAACGAAAAGGTCAACTCTGTCCCGATGCGACGGATACATCCCCCCCCCCCCCCCTTGTGTGCTACGATAAGTATTCCCATCTGGCAGATACGATGTATTACGTTGTGTAGAACGCCATCAAAAGCAAAGACTAACGTGCCGAAAGTGCAGAATATCACCAAATGCAAAGACACACACACACACATACACACACTGTTAACATTACACAAAGTCGGAAAATAATTCACGATACACACGTACAGACAGAAAAATGCCCCCGTCCCTCTGCCCACAACCTCCCTCCCTTAATTCAACAGACACCGCTACAAAGCAACACAACGGTAAGGAAAGATTTCAAGAGAACAGGCAGCTCCTCAGCGGAGGGCCGCAAGGAGTCAGAAACACCATGCCACTCCATCCCCTCTGACCCCCCTCTGGTCTACCACTCCATCCCCTCTGACCCCCCTCTGGTCTACCACTCCATCCCCTCTGACCCCCCTCTGGTCTACCACTCCATCCCCTCTGACCCCTCTCTGGTCTACCACTCCATCCCCTCTGACCCCCCTCTGGTCTACCACTCCATCCCCTCTGACACGTCTCTGGTCTACCACTCCATCCCCTCTGACCCCCCTCTGGTCTACCACTCCATCCCCTCTGACCCCCCTCTGGTCTACCACTCCATCCCCTCTGACACGTCTCTGGTCTACCACTCCATCCCCTCTGAGCCCTCTCTGGTCTACCACTCCATCCCCTCTGACCCCTCTCTGGTCTACCACTCCATCCCCTCTGACACGTCTCTGGTCTACCACTCCATCCCCTCTGACACCTCTCTGGTCTACCACTCCATCCCCTCTGACCCCCCTCTGGTCTACCACTCCATCCCCTCTGACACGTCTCTGGTCTACCACTACATCCCCTCTGACCCCTCTCTGGTCTACCACTCCATCCCCTCTGAGCCCTCTCTGGTCTACCACTCCATCCCCTCTGAGCCCTCTCTGGTCTACCACTCCATCCCCTCTGAGCCCTCTCTGGTCTAGCACTCCATCCCCTCTGAGCCCTCTCTGGTCTACCACTCCATCCCCTCTGACCCCTCTCTGGTCTACCACTCCATCCCCTCTGACCCCTCTCTGGTCTACCACTCCATCCCCTCTGACACCTCTCTGGTCTACCACTCCATCCCCTCTGACACCTCTCTGGTCTACCACTCCATCCCCTCTGACCCCTTTCTGGTCTACCACTCCACCCCCTCCATCCCCTGCGACAAAAGTGTGCCTGTCACGACAAAATATTTGTTGCGACAAACACGTGTTTGTCACGACAAATATTTGCCGCAAGAAAAAATATATTTTGTCAAGCACGTGTTTGTCGCGACAAAACTTTTGTCAGACAGACAGACAGACAGAGAGAACATGGAAAAATAAGAATGGAGACAGGACTGACCCAGAAATGACAACATGGAGCAAGAAATGAAAAAAGGAACGGATGAAGATGACGTAAAGATGGAGAGACGGAAGAGCAGATGAAGGAGGGGAGGGGGGGGGGGGGGGGAGATGCGGCAGACAAGACGGGAAGAGGGGAGAGGGAGGCGTCTGACGGAAGATGATGATAAAGGCGGTATCGGAAGGAAGCGAAGACGACAAGCAGTGGAGTGGTTCCATCCTTTCCGTTATCTGGCACTCTGATTACTGTACTCTGGTTCTGTCCCACAGAAGCAAAGCGCCCTCAACTTCCAAGACAGCAGACTTGGCCACACTCGCCGACTCCACTTGTCAATCAGACACAATTGTTCCCAAAGACAAGTACTTCCATTCTTCCGCTCTCGTCGACGGCATTCAAAACAAGGATGTCACATCGTGGCTTAGAGCTCTCGCCACACACAAGTTGTTTTTTGTTTTGTTTTTATCACACACACACACAACACACACACACACACACACACACACGCACACACACACGCACGCACGCACGCACACACGTACGCACGCACGCACGCACGTATACACACCATATACCTGCACACCCCCACCCCAAAATACACCCCCCACACACACACCCCAACACACACACACACACACGCACACAGCGTTCCACTTGTCGTGGTGGTGGTGAAGCACACGCAACGGCAAGTGTTTCCACTCTCCCGGCCTGAAGTACGCTTATCACATCACGCTCGATACAAGGATGACAACAACAGCAGTC
Source organism: Alviniconcha marisindica (assembly GCA_018857735.1). Classification (NCBI taxonomy): domain Eukaryota; kingdom Metazoa; phylum Mollusca; class Gastropoda; family Provannidae; genus Alviniconcha; species Alviniconcha marisindica. The sequence continues at coordinate 905,220 of JABMCL010002046.1, read as the reverse complement.
GCGCAGAATGGGCAACGTCCTGACACACGTGTTCACTCCGCGGGCCTTACCGGCCCACGCAACCTCCGCTTTGTGCCAACGGATTAGATACAGCCTCATCGTAGACAGGCCTTTTCAGCCTCCTCGTCTTTAGCCGCAACCTACTGCACTCGCGAAGGTGCATCAACACATCATCCCCCCCCAGCGCAGCAATGTGGCGGATTTGAAGAGAGCGTGCACCATATTCACAAGGGCCTTAACTCCCAGGTCAATGGGAATCACCCGCATCTCCAACTGGATCTGCTGCCATGGTGATACATGCGTATCTTTGGGAGGCCAGGAAAGGGGAGAAGGCGGGAGAGAGAGAGAGAGAGAGGGGGGGGGGGAGAGAGAGAGAGAGAGAGAGAGAGAGAGAGAGAGAGAGAGAGAGAGAGAGAGAGAGAGAGAGAGAGAGAGAGAGAGAGATGCTACGAACGGAGGGTCATCAAACTCAGAAAGATACACAGAGAGAGAGAGAGAGAGGGAGGGAGGGAGGGAGAGGGAGAGAGATTCTCCTGTGAGCGGAAGGTCTAAGGAAAGACTCTGAGAGATACTTAGAAAGAGAGAGGGTTAAATAGTTCTTGGATTACGAATACTCAGAGAGGGAGAGAGTTAAACAGTTTTTGGATTATGAATACTCACAGAGAGAGAGAGAGAGAGAGAGAGAGAGAGAGAGAGAGAGAGAGAGAGAGAGAGAGAGAGAGAGAGAGAGATTGAACTTTATTTCTCAACGATGAAGATATTAGCACAAAGGCCGACTCACATATCTGCCGTTACTACAGTACTACTAATAACGAGAGAGAGAGAGAGAGAGAGAGAGAGAGAGAGAGAGAGAGAGAGAGAGAGAGAGAGAGAGAGAGAGAGAGAGAGAGATGAACAGCTGTTGGATTACAGATACTCGGGGGGCGGGGTGAAAGAAGAGAAGAGAGAGAGCGGGAGGGAACGGTGGGGGTGAGGGGGGTGGGAAAGCGCTGCACTGACACACAAGAAAATACTTATGCTCCAGCGCCGGCCAAAGTTCCCTGAGCCAAGATGGAAATGATATTTACTGCGGGAGCCATAAACCGGAGTCGCTCTGTGTTCTGCCGGGCAGGTGAAGGAGATCGAGATCGCATGGACGAACAAATCACCCGGGAGCGGCAGTCTACCACCAACAGCAACCAGGAACACCTCGTGTCAGCATCACTAACCGGGAACACCTCGAGTCAACAACTAGGAACACCTCACGTCAACAACAACAACTAGGGACATCTCGCTTCAACAACCAGGTACACCTCGCATCAGTAACAACCAGGAACACCTCGCGTCAACAACAACCAGCTACACGTCACGTCAACAGCAACCAGGAACACCTCACGTCAACAACAACCAGAAACACCTCACGTCAACAACCAGGAACACCCCGCGTCAAAAACCAGGTACGCCTCACGTCGACAACAATCAGGAACACCTGGCGTCAGCAACCTGGTACACGTCGGATTAACAGCAACCAGGAACAAGTCACTAGAGAGCGGCAGTAATCAGCTAACGGTGGAAGCTGACATCAGCAACACACACGAGCTGACAGTAAGCAAGCAGCAGTAATGTAAATCGAGCCCTTACTAAATTCAGTTATTCGCGTATTCAACACAAAAACAATTTTTTCCTATATTTTCCCCCTCTATTTTCTCTCTCTCTAGTACTTCCGGTCCATTCAATTCCATCCTCTCTCGTCTCCAATCGGCGTACGGCATCTACCTACTCCGAGCTAGCAATTAACCCAGATACGCCATAAGCTGACACGGCGATTGCCTCCCCCTCCCTTCCCCCCTTCCCCTCGCAGCAGACAACCAACAAAGCTCACAACAAATGGATCGACGAATTTATAGTGCTGTGCATAAAAGCAAAGCGCGGCAATTCTGTCAATGGCTTTGAATGCTTGTCGCAGAGAAAGACGCACTAAAACATCTCGCAACACCTCACCAGACAACCCGCTGACATTTTCTCCGCCAAAACCATGCACACGTCGACGTGTTCAATCGAACGGAAACGCTGGACCGAAATCCGTGCCCCAAATACCGACCACACCCCTCCGGCCCAAAATGGCATCTATATGTATTGTTTCTGGCAGACGCAAATGGATATGAACAGCGTGCTGAACAAGGAACCGTCGGGAACAATGACCAATGTGGCTCTCCATCCGGAAATGGAACACACACACACACACATACAGAGAGAGAGAGAGAGAGAGAGAGAGAGAGAGAGAGAGAGAGAGAGAGAGAGAGAGAGAGAGAGAGACAGAGACAGACAGACAGACAGACAGACAGACAGACCTACCACCTCACAGTACATACTATAAGTATGCCTATGAGCAAGAAAACCAACTAACGACGATGTACTTGACTAGGTACTAACAAGAGAGAGAGAGACAGACAGACAGAGAGAGAGAGAGACAGACAGACAGAGAGACAGACAGAGAGAGTTCGGTCCGGGGCATGTGTTTGAGGTGAGAGCCCAGCCAAGGGGTGGTGTCGGCTGCTACTGTGCTAGGCACTTGTCCCCGGTTGCTGGTGGCACGGGGAGCAGGAGGCGAGCTGGCCACAACAGGAAGTGACCGCCGAGTCCTCGGTGAGCCAAAGGCTTTGTTTAGCCCTAGGGTCGGAACTCTTTCAGGCTGGAAGCACTGTTGTTTTCATGCCTTATTGGGATAACCAAGCTTAATCGCAAAAGTGTGCTTTCTGAATCCCGAGCATCACCTCAAACCAAACGCGCAAGACAAGAAGAAAACGGAACCAAAATTCCACAAAGTACCCAAGTTGTTGATAAAAACAAATCCACCTGGCTGAACTAACTGGGGAAATCTTCGCCAGAACCGAGCGGAGCAACGCTACCCTCCCTCCTCACCCTCACCCTCTGGCATCGGCCCGTGCCGAGTGCATGCAGGCCCCCAAGACTCCCCCCCCCCCCCCCTCCCCAGGGTGTTCTGGACAGCAAGCCTTGGTGAGAAGCGGGACTGGTAGTCAAACTCCGGAAAGCGATGCTCGGAGTGTGACTGGTAGTAAGTAGTGAGACAGCGGTACGGTGAGAAGGGACTGGTAGTAAGTAGTGAGACAGCGGTACGGTGAGAAGGGACTGGTAGTAAGTAGTGAGACAGCGGTACGGTGAGAAGGGACTGGTAGTAAGTAGTGAGACAGCGGTACGGCGAGAAGGGACTGGTAGTAAGTAGTGAGACAGCGGTACGGTGAGAAGGGACTGGTAGTAAGTAGTGAGACAGCGGTACGGTGAGAAGGGACTGGTAGTAAGTAGTGAGACAGCGGTACGGTGAGAAGGGACTGGTAGTAAGTAGTGAGACAGCGGTACGGTGAGAAGGGACTGGTAGTAAGTAGTGAGACAGCGGTACGGTGAGAAGGGACTGGTAGTAAGTAGTGAGACAGCGGTACGGTGAGAAGGGACTGGTAGTAAGTAGTGAGACAGCGGTACGGTGAGAAGGGACTGGTAGTAAGTAGTGAGACAGCGGTACGGTGAGAAGGGACTGGTAGTAAGTAGTGAGACAGCGGTACGGCGAGAAGGGACTGGTAGTAAGTAGTGAGACAGCGGTATGGCGAGAAGGGACTGGTAGTAAGTAGTGAGACAGCGGTATGGCGAGAAGGGACTGGTAGTAAGTAGTGAGACAGCGGTACGGTGAGAAAGGACTGGTAGTAAGTAGTGAGACAGCGGTATGGCGAGAAGGGACTGGTAGTAAGTAGTGAGACAGCGGTATGGCGAGAAGGGACTGGTAGTAAGTAGTGAGACAGCGGTATGGTGAGAAGGGACTGGTAGTAAGTAGTGAGACAGCGGTATGGCGAGAAGGGACTGGTAGTAAGTAGTGAGACAGCGGTATGGCGAGAAGGGACTGGTAGTACGTACTGAGACAGCGGTACGGTGAGAAGGGACTGGTAGTAAGTAGTGAGACAGCGGTACGGTGAGAAGGGACTGGTAGTAAGTAGTGAGACAGCGGTACGGTGAGAAGGGACTGGTAGTAAGTAGTGAGACAGCGGTATGGTGAGAAGGGACTGGTAGTAAGTAGTGAGACAGCGGTATGGCGAGAAGGGACTGATAGTAAGTAGTGAGACAGCGGTACGGTGAGAAGGGACTGGTAGTAAGTAGTGAGACAGCGGTATGGCGAGAAGGGACTGATAGTACGTACTGAGACAGCGGTACGGTGAGAAGGGACTGGTAGTAAGTAGTGAGACAGCGGTATGGCGAGAAGGGACTGGTAGTAAGTAGTGAGACAGCGAGCGGTACGGTGAGAAGGGACTGGTAGTAAGTAGTGAGACAGCGGTATGGCGAGAAGGGACTGATAGTACGTACTGAGACAGCGGTACGGTGAGAAGGGACTGGTAGTAAGTAGTGAGACAGAGGTACGATGAGAAGGGACTGGTAGTAAGTAGTGAGACAGCGGTATGGCGAGAAGGGACTGGTAGTAAGTAGTGAGACAGCGGTACGGTGAGAAGGGACTGGTAGTAAGTAGTGAGACAGCGGTACGGTGAGAAGGGACTGGTAGCAAGTAGTGAGACAGCGGTACGGTGAGAAGGTGCTGGTAGTAAGTAGTGAGACAGCGGTACGGTGAGAAGGGACTGATAGTAAGTAGTGAGACAGCGGTACGGTGAGAAGGGACTGGTAGTAAGTAGTGAGACAGCGGTACGGTGAGAAGGGACTGGTAGCAAGTAGTGAGACAGCGAGCGGTACGGTGAGAAAGGACTGGTAGTAAGTAATGAGACAGCGGTACGGTGAGAATTAAGCGGGAAGTGCGGGGGCTGCTCTGTTGACACTGGTACCTGCCAGGCCAAACAACCGCCCCGCGCTGATGCTATCCGCAGACCACCAACCGCAAAATAAGTACCACCGGGCCGCAGGTGTACCCTGCTGTTTTACTTTTGTTTTAACTGCCAGACCCATTCGGTTACACCCTCGCTTAGTACTCTTTTTTTCTTTCTTTTTTAACTCGTGGATAGAGTAAAATCAGTACCAAAAAGAAGAAGAAGAAAAAGCACACAAAAAGAAAGAAAAAGCAAGCGAAGACGGCCCTTGCCAACGGAAACCGATAGTGAGGGGGAAGGGTGGTGGTGGTGGCGGCGGTTGGGGGGGAGGGGGCAGTCTCATCTAACATCCCGAAATACGGGACTGATTCACTCTGAAACGAGGCAACAGCTTGTTCTCAACAGCCAGCTGAAAAACAATGACCAGAACTGGAAGGGCGCCGGCGCAACAGTTAGCAGGAGATACCAAAGGCCGGTATCTCACCGTGCATAGTGTTACTGGGGTTCTGTGTAGATAGAGGTGTTTACGTGCACCACGGCACTGACACGGCAACAACTCTCCAGCACCTGCAATAATGAGCCAAGAGGAGAGCACAAACAACGTACAGGAGACGGGAGAAAATCCATGTTGGCAAAGCACTGACATTCAGGAAGGGTGGAATCGGCTTGTCTACACACGGACACGGTCCGTTGGGTTTGCCCGCAACAGCTCGGGCGTGACGCCCGCTCGGGTCTCTCTAATCATGTGAACACTGACGGATGCAGAGCAAACCGAATCCGTCATATCAACACCTTTATCCCGCCTCTTCGTCAACATCGCCATTTAGAGCTCTGTTCCGAGCCGACTCTCTCCCTTCCCCTGCGGGGAGAAGTAGGTCAGCAGAGTGGCAAGGTGAGTAACGGCGGTAACGGGACAGGAGAGACGCTGGGTGCAGAGCATGACGCACGTGCTTATCGTGCACTTTGATGAACATGCCGCTGCGAGCCCGACCCCCTGGAACACATGGCACTGGGGCCCTGATAGAACTGGGCCGGCCCCCTAAGAGACGGGCCAATCAAACCGCACAAATAATGATTATGACGCATCTTTGAGTATCACGAAAACCCCACTTGACGGGTGAGGTGCTTCCAGTTGAGTGGAACTGGCGAAACCTCGAAGCACTCCGCAGTGTAAGCGATACTTCCCGTGACTAACACATTCTCTCTCGCTCGATTTAGCGACACGTTTTGAACTGGTGCTGAAGAATTCTGAATGTGTGCTTCTGAAGAATTCTGAATGTGTGATCCGTCCTGGGGTGACCCTATGCGGTTTGGTGAAAGGTTAAACATCCAAGAACTACTTCTCTCTCTCGCGCGCGCTCGCTCGCTCGCTCGTCCTGAGATAGTCCTATACTGTTGACAGAATGTGACTATCAGTCCAGAGCCTCTTTCTCTTTCCAAACACATCAGTTACTCTCTATACTCTCTCTCTCTCTCTCCCCTCCTCCCGCCCTTCCAACCCCATCGACGGCGTTAAACACAAGTTATTTACGGATCTATCTTGTACGCCCCCCGGAATTTTACGGACACCATGCCACTTTCTCCCCATCCGGCGCCCATTCCTCTTGTTGCAGTCACACAGTTTTACCCAATCCCCTCATTTCCTCCCCGAAGCCATCCGTCAGCTAACCCCAATGTAAGCCATTTCAAACGTTCCCGAGCAAAAATCCCAGAGACGCCAGACGGACAGGAAGACAGACGAGGCTTACGAAGTACTCAGTTCTTCAGCAACCCAAGACATTAGTCTCTAACCCCCACAAACCGGATTGTTTTTCACCCAAATCTTCCCCCTGGAGAGAAACAGAGCGCCCCCCAGCGTCTGAACGGTGAGGGCTTCCAGCGGAGAGCGAGGCGGGATCAAACCTAATAGACCTACTTCACTCATTACCAAGTTGAAGAGCCGTGAGAGAGAGACTGAACGGAGCGCATTCTTCACACCACGAGAGGGCGGTGGAAACAACCTGACGAGACAGTCAAGACATACCACACACAAGCAGCGACAGAGGAAGGAGAAACGACTCACTTGAAAGGAAGAGGCAGGCTGTATACATTCCGGTACTTTTCTGAGATGCCGTTGATGGGCAGTGGTGGACGATCCACGAGTCACAACTACTGCCAACCAGACTACCGTTAAAAAAAAGGGGCTTTCTTTTCCATCGCTTCTTTTGAACACATAGCAGGCATGCTCAGCGAAGGAACCTGTACTCGTCCGTACATTCACATGTTCATCTAACCATTAATTTGTGAAAATAACGTGACTTTCATCTAACCCGCTTCAATTGGTGATAATTATAGACAGACTTTCACTTAATCTTCAGTTCAGACTTTTACTTAACCCTCAATTCGTGACAATACCAGACTGCAGATTTTCAATGAACCCGCAATTCGTGGTAATGACGGTACCGACTACATGTTGCGGAGTATGTGACAGTGAGACACAGACTTTTATTTAACCCTCAATTCCTGACAGCAACAGCCTTTGACCCACACTCCGAGCATCGCTTTCCGGCGCCTTCCTCCAAAGGAAGGACGTTGTAAACCAGTGCTTGGAGTTTGCCTTTGACCTAGCCGGTCGTAATAACAACACACATACAGACAACTGGACGCACGGAACATTTTCATGAACAAAGACCCATCGGAAAGTCTCAGCCCATCTCCGCAGCGTATCGACCCTTTGAGCCAGTTGCGGTAGGTATAGTGAGTGGTTTGGCCGATGACGCCACCGCCTGGCCTCGCCTCCTGGAAGGCTGGGGCGGGGAAAGTGGAGACGAGAAGGGGCAAGTGACAGAAACAGCTTGTACTGCAAGTGTAAGCTCAAAGACCCGGTCTTCCTGCCTGTGTGAACAGCTGGCGGAACAAGGCTACACCAACAGCTGCCCCCCCCCCCCACCCCCCCCTACACGCACCGACAGCTCAGTAAAAGGAGGGGAGGGGTAAGTAAGCAAGTAACTTGGTGTCAACCAGTACGGTAATATCAGGGCGATGGGGAGGGCGGGGGGTAGAGATGAGGCACCATCTTCCAGGTACCGTCAGACACAACCAGGTCAAACCCGCTGTTTATGTATACAGACTATCGCCTGATGCTGGCGGTAAAACAATCACGTCCAGAGAAAAGAAAAGAAATCAAGGAAAACTATTCGACGCACACATTATCATTATTATTATAATTAAAAAGCAAAACTACCCGTTTAACAACCAAAACAAAACGGTCAACTTATCAATCGTCCTTTGAACAGTCGAAAGGTTTTGCACGCCGACTGATTTTTTATATTTTACACCCAGTGCAATACTGTGAAGATCTACTATCAATGCAAAACACTAGCCATCAACATAGCAAATCTGCTCCAATGTTACAGGTCACTTTTTTGGTGGGGGGGGGGGGGGGGGGGGGGATGAAGTCGAATTACCCAGCAACACAATACATTAAAAACGCACAGCGAGGAAAGCATGCAAAGCTATATTCTGACCTACTCCGCAATGACTCGAGAGAGAGAACGTCTGACAGCTCAGGACCCTCAGTGGGGCCGTAACTATGAATCGGGACTACGGTAGGCCAGGCTAAAACAAAGTCCCTGACTTTAGAGTCCGAGACTTCGAGTTAGTAGGGACCTTGGAATGGTGTCAGTACCGGCGGTACCCCAACGCGGTCAATCCGTGTCTCGCAGAGCACGCCACACCGACGAGGCTGATCCGAAGACACTTCCCTACGGAAGGTCTTTGACTGATCCAGGGGCGCGCGAACTGGGGAGCAGTGCCCGGTTGCTTCACAAGTACAGTGCAGCCCACAGACACCCCGCACATCCTTTCTCGTGAACCGAACAGCAAAACAAAATAGCGACACACTTCAAACTCCCAACAGACAAAAGAGAGTGGAAGGTACGCGTACGTGTGGGTTGCGGGGAGGGGGGGGGGGGGGGGGGACGGCGAAGTGTGATTATTTCTTAAAACAACACATCAAAATAATCAGTAACATTTTCTTTTCTCACAGGTGATGTGTGTGGGGAGATTTTTTTTTTATTTTTTTTTTTAAGGGGGCGGGCGGAGGGGCGTTGTAACGGACGGAGATAGTAGCAGTAGAAGACACGTGGCCAAAACATCTACGCGGGGGCAAAGAGCATTGAACTCGACACACCTTCAAGTAACAGCGGAATCAGGGGGCAATTTTCTTAATCGGCAATTCCCCCCCCCCTCCCCCCCCCCTCACACACACACACACACACCCGGATCAGCCTTCGCCAATCAAACTCAAGGCGGCCACGGCTGAACCTGGCGATCTGAGTTGAGCGTGCCAGCAGCCCCCTAGCCGTCGGCCAAGAACCGCCACTGCCCCCATCACACTAAGCTAACCGGGCTGCAGGACGCCGAGACCGCCCTGTCTGACGCTGAGCAGTTTGTGGAATTTGTTACTGGAATCAATCGACCCGGTCACTTTCCGAAGCTGGCGGGTATCCACGGGTCGGTAAACAAACATCGCAAGCTGGGTTTCCGATTCTGGAACACCCCGTGATGCCCACGGTACCGGAACCTCTCACCCAGGCCAGGAACTCCCCGGGCTACCCCTCCCTCGGCTCAAGGCGCTGTAGCGGCTAGGTGGCTCAGTGGGGTAGTTTGTTTGGGGAACGGCTATCACCACCCCGAATCGCTCCCACCGGACGAGTTTCACCCCCTGCCCCATGCCTGATCAGGACACAGATACTCCCCAGCACCCTGCCTGCTGCCAGCGGTTCTAACAGCACTTTCCTGTCCACTCAAGTTCAGCAACTTTCGACGGCCAGGCCTTGCGTACCTCGAAGCTGCAGCCCCAACCGCTCATCGTCAAATGTTCACGGAGTGACCGCAACGCCCGCCCACACTATCAAAGCGACATGCAAGTGCCCACCCCTATCAACATGTCACAGGCCTGCCCATCCCTATCAAAATGCCACAAAGCTACCCACCCCTATCAAAATGCCACAGAGCTGCTATCAAAATTCCACAGAGCTGCCCACCCCGATCAAAATGCCACAGAGCTGCTATCAAAATAACACAGAGCTGCCCACCCCTATCAAAATGCGGCCACAGCGCTGCCTACTCCTATCAAAATGCCACAGAGCTCCCCACCCCTATTAAAATGCTACAGAGCTCCCCACACCTATCAAAATGCCACAGAGCTGCTATCAAAATACCACAGAGCTCTCCACCCCTATCAAAATGCGGCCACAGAGCTGCCTACCCCTATCAAAATGCCACAGAGCTGCCTACCCCTATCAAAATGCCACAGAGCTCCCCACCCCTATCAAAATGCTACAGAGCTCCCCACCCCTATCAAAATGCTACAGAACTGCTATCAAAATGCCACAGAGCTGCCCACCCCTATCAAAATACCACAGAACTGCCCACCCCTATCAAAATGCGGCCACAGAGCTGCCTACCCATATCAAAATGCCACAGAGCTGCCTACCCATATCAAAATGCCACAGAGCTGCCCATCCCTATCAAAATGCCACAGAGCTGCCCACCCCTATCAAAATGCCACATAGCTGCCCACTCCTGTCAAAATGCCACAGAGCTGCCCATCCCTATCAAAATACCACAGAGCTGCCCACTCCTATCAAAATGCCACAGAGCTGCCCACCCCTATCAAAATGCCACAGAGTTGCCCACCCCTATCAAAACGCTACAGAACTCCCCACCCCTACCAAGGCGCGAGACAGTCGGTGTCCACAAGTCCTATCACGGTGACCGCGAGCGCAACAAACAAGCGTACAAGCCCCGAGGCCCGAAAGCACATCAAGTTCAGTGTTGCTTCACGTCCACGTCCACGTCCACAGAAACCATATGGCACATTAGGGACGGGGAGCCCAGGACGGCCATCTCGACTTTCACACGCAGCTCCTGAGCTCTGTATCCGACAGACACGCACTAGCGTACATTATTTAGATGCATACCAGTGGCGCACAAAATGTCCCACAGGTGCACCCAAAAACATCGCCCGTCCTCCCCCCCCCCCCCCCCCCACCCCCATCTCCCCACTTGACTGGACAACAACAACAACGGCGGCTGCCGAGGTACGGGTGGTCCCCAGCTGAGGTTCCTTGGCGAGGAGCAGACACTGCTGTCTGTGGAATGCGTCTTCTCCATGCTCCGCCACTCTCCGGTCCGGGGCCGGCGGCACAGGCTCGTCACACACTGTCTTCGCCGGCACAGCTAGCTAACTACGTGTGGTGAACCCAGGCAGTGCACTCCCAGCAGACGGAATAACAATGTACGTGATATGTGTACAGGTGTTTGTCATTCTCTCTTGTTGGTGTTGTTGATTTCACCACATTATTGGCCCTTGTGCGCGAAGTTCGGGTCGGCTTACCCGAGACGTGTTACAGCAGCTGCAAGAGCAGCGATGCTCTGTCCTACCACATCAGGCGGACTTATTGTGACTCAAAGCGACTAAGAAAGAACCTGGCGATTTCACTTCAGCTATCACAGTTGCCAAGGCAGCTAGGAAAACTCTCCGTATTTATTTAACTGCCAACCGCCTGTGGGTCCTGTACGTTAGTTAGTCCGTCAGTTAGTGGCTTGGTTTTAACGTTCTGTCAATCGTGCAGGATATTCAATCTGCTGCCCCCCCCCCCCCCCCCCCCTCCCAGGCAAAGAAGAGAGAGTACAACGCTGAGCCACGATGCAGCCCATAACCCAGTTGTGCAGAACACCAGGGATCATGACCGTCGGGTTAAGACTCTCTTGGCCATTATGACCGCCGGGCTAAGACTCTCTTGGCCTCTATCATGACTGCCGGGCTAAGACTCTTGGCTTCTATCATGACTGTCGGGCTAAGACTCCTTGGCCATTCATTATCATGACTGTCGGGCTAAGACTCCTTGGCCATTCATTATCATGACTGTCGGGCTAAGACTCTCTTGGCCTCTATCATGACTGCCGGGCTAAGACTCTTGGCTTCTATCATGACTGTCGAGCTAAGACTCCTTGGCCATTCATTATCATGACTGTCGGGCTAAGACTCCTTGGCCATTCATTATCATGACTGTCGGGCTAAGACTCCCTTGGCCATTCATTATCATGACTGTCGGGCTAAGACTCCTTGGCCATTCATTATCATGACTGTCGGGCTAAGACTCCTTGGCCATTCATTATCATGACTGTCGGGCTAAGACTCCCTCGGCCATTCGTCCTTAACATGACTGTCGGGCTAAGACTCCCTTGGCCATTCATTATCATGACTGTCGGACTAAAACTCCCTTGGCCATTAATTATCATGACTGTTGGGCTAGGACTCCCTTAGCCATTATCATGACTGTCGGGCTAGGACTCCCTTGGCCATTCATTATCATGACTGTCGGGCTATGACTCCCTTGGCCATGTCACCTTCTTCACTGGCTCACAATGTGTCCACCCTGGTGGTGATCACCCCCCCACCCCCCCTCCAACACATACCACAACCCAACAGACATTCATTCAGGCAGAACAGAACAACGCACACATTTTCAGCAGACATCTCTCCAGACAGTCAATTAAACTTGGCGATGAACTTGTTACTCATCGACGCTGTCTTATCTGGGGGTTTCCTTTTTCCCCCAGGGACCGCAACCGGATTTTGTCCGTGGGAAATTCCCCAAACGGCACCGTGCAGTGCATGTTAAGATCCGTCTCCAAGACAGTCATGGGACATCTGAGGTCACGCCGAGGAAATGAGCCAATTCAGCAAGCAAGCAACTAAGTGTGTGTGTGTGTGTGTGTGTGTGTGTGTGTGTGTGTGTGTGTGTGTGTGTGTGTGTGTGTGTGTGTGTGTGTGTCTGATGACCCCTTCTACCACAACTCTATTCCCTCGCGGATCACACACTCACACACTACGGATGAGTGTAGCAACTACCCAAGACGAGGACTGACTGTGGTCCCTTTTGATGTAATGTACATGTAATGTACCGTACCCACGAACAGAGTCGCTCTGACAATGTACGCCATACACCATGACATGCCCAGAACAAACAGCACTATTCCTCTTTCTCAACTGCCCCCCCCCCCCCCCCCCCCCCTCCTTTCATGGTAGAATTGAACTGCCCCTCTCAGGAACATGTGTCTACCACGCAGGTGGCCACAGAAGTGGACGCTGTGTTGGCCGTCTCCCTGTGGTTCTGACGGTCGCTTGCAATCGATAAACCTCTTCAGAAGAAAACAAGCAGCTAAAATCCCCAGCCCTCACAGGCAGGGGTCGAGTGGAAATGATTTACAGAATCTGAATTAAGAGTGCAGTAAAACTGTAGAAGAGTCACCACTGATCAGTGGCGTATAGCCTTAAAACCCACAGTGCTTTTGATTCTATTGCCCGTCTGTTTGTTCGCTTTTTATTCTGCCATCCATTCCAGTTTGCTTGTCTTTTGTTTTCAAATCGAACTGTTCTTTGTTGCCATTTGACACAAAAATGAGGCCTACAGTGCCTTTGTGGAATCAAACGAGGGAGCTAATCAGTGCTCGAAACGCGAATAGCATACGAGTAAATACACTTATACGGGGCAAATAAATTCCAACAAACGTACATCCTCATGATGATGTACCTTTCGTGGAATTTATGTACACTGCATTTACTCGCATGCCAGGTCAGAGTTACCAATACCGCCAGGCCTTTCCTGTGTTCGTGTGACGTGTTGCTGCTGATGCTGCTGTTGTGAAAGGTAATGTTAATCGATTTTACAGAATCAAGGACACCAGTCCATACGCCGATTGCAGGAAAAGTTGTCTTCTATACAATGCGAAAAGAAAAAGACAAAAAAAATACAACGAAAATGTCAGCCACCATCTAAGTGCAGCATGTTTATTTCCGTATCGCGCGGATTCTTCAGCTATGCACTCTTACCTGCGCACGCACACGCACGCGCGCGCGCACACACACACACACATCCTGGACTTGGAAAAGACGGATGATTCTTCCTGGTTTTCTGCTAAGCTCAGACAGGAAAAATATGAGTATCTGAGCTCTGCTTATGAAAATTGCAGACACAAGGCGGAAGAGGAGGAGACTGGGGGGGGGGGGGGGGCAGAAGATAAATGTAACTAGGATGTAAGAAAGTTATGACCCCCCCCTCCCCTCACAAGTAAACAACCTCCCCCACCCCCAACACCCATAAAAATGGAAACTTATCCATTATATTCATATTCCTTCTTTTTTTCTTCTTCTTTCTCTCCCCCCCCCCCCCCCCCCGCCCCCAATACGGCACAGGGGGTATAGGGATGGCTACCCAATAAACATCTTACCATCAGCTCCTGGATCTTGGTTTCCCACAAAGAGAGATATAATCCGGTGCTGGCGGGGCGACACGCCCCGTTCAAGCGTCCGTTCGGCGGGTAATTCATTGTGGGTGAAGCAAGTGATCTCCCTTGAATTGAAGTGAAGAATTCAACGCAATGTAAATCCACAAAGCACGTCAGCCGACACTTGAAACTCGGTCATCCACAACGGAAATTCTCAGTCGTTAAAATGACGAGTCATAGATAACTGGAGACGAAGGGGCACACCAGAAAAATCTGATCGTCGTCTTTAGAACAATAATATTACACAACACGAGGAACACGAAAAGAAAAAACGAGCACCCAAATTCACCTGATCCACAGTACCAGAGGTTTCAGTCAAGTCTTAATCAAAAACTATTTCAGTGGGCGCACATTCACTTTAAATGCTGTCAAATGCCCAAACAGCACGCACTGCGGTGTCATTCGTCTTCATTTCTGCCTTACGATGTATCGAATCAAAACAAGTCCTTCGCTCACAAGTGTTTCCGCGGTCCAATCGTCAAAATGCTGCGTAAGAGAGATCACAACACATTCATGGTTTCAAATCCGAACACTTTTGGTTTGGTTTGTTTTTTATCCGAGCAATCACTCAAGTGTTAATAAAATGTGTATATAACAGTCAGTACGTGTGTGCACGTGGCTAACAAGGCGGGCGATGTCCGATTTCACGACCCGGTTGCCAGCCACGTCAACAGGTTACCGCAGTCAAGCGGAACAATCGCAGCGCGCCGACCACATCTCTGGAACAATCACAACACTCTCCGCACAGCCGCTGGAACAATCACAACAGGCTTATTGACACCCCGGGCCCGGGAACAAGGACAGCGAGCTTTTCGGGTCCCGGCCCTGAACCTCGATCGGCTTGGCGGGCCAAGCGGGCCTGCCGCTCGCCTTTCACACCGTCCAGGTGACGGTGAGGATACGGAGGTTGGAGAGAGAAGGAGGGGTGACAGTGTGTGTGTGTGTGTGTGTGTGTGTGTGTGTGTGTGTGTGTGTGTGTGTGTGTGTGTGTGTGTGTTTGTGTGTGTGTGTGTGAATTCTAACTTCCAGACCTAAATGTAATTCTTCAACAATCATTTGCTTGCTTCAACACCACCATTTTTTTCTTCTTTTTATTTCTTCCTACACTTCGATGTTAATATGCTAGATGATCAAGGCTCAGAATTCGGACACGAATACTTGGAGTTCAGTGGAATGTCAACGAAAACAGGCGATGCAAACTGGAAGCGAAAACAAGCACATCTGCCAACTGGCCTGTCCGCAAATCAGACAGTGATTACTGTAGTGTTGTAGCGTAGTACTACCCTGTGCGAACTTGTACATCGCAGCGCTTGGGGAAGAACAGAACCTGCTGCGTCTCTTGTAATTAAGCACTGTTCTTTATCCCCCCCCCCCCCCCCCCCCCCCCCCCCCCCAAACTACTGACATTCAAAGACGAAGGAAACATTTGTTCCGATTGTCCAAATGAGTTACCGTTTAAACCACGTGGTTCTTTTCCCCCGCCCAAGACGTGCACAGTATTTTCAAAACGCTATCTTATCCTTTCCATTATAGCATTTTCTCCCCTTCCTTTTGTCTCATGATGCTGATAATCTTATTTACGTGGCTAATATTGTCTTTTTCTTCTCCACATGTTACGTGACGTTTCAAAATACTAATGATTTACAGAAAAATAACTATTTCGAATACTTTCATCATTAACAGAAAATGACCCAATAAGCAAAACAAAACAAAACAAAACAAAAATTGTTTGGTTGCACGCGTCTTAACTCCGCCGTCAAATCATGTGACGAATGCTGCAGGAAGCAAGAACTGATCGAAGCCATAATCGTTCAACAATTACCACTCTCCCCGTAGAGCAAAAAATAAAATAAAATAAAAACCTTATTTTCACTCGATTTGGTGATAGAAATTATATCAATTAAAAGAACAAGACACACACTCCCCACGACAGATATCAAAACTAAACCTCTCTCGTCCTTTCCACGAAGGCAGACTGAGATAGATCACCGCAGGTCCGGTCCGAAGAAACGCAACTAGAACTCGAGAACTATAAAGCGGGGAGAGTAATTCACGGCCCTGTAATCCCAGCCGACTTTTATCAGCAGCTAAGCGCTGAACGTTGACTGCTCAATGAATCACCAATCGGTTTACAACCCAGAGATAGCACAGGCCACACCTGGCTGTGGAGTCAGACAGTTCCAGACGTTTACACGGCCTTGGTCCTGTCCATTCTGCCTTTGGCTATTTCGTTAAAAAGAAAAAGGTTTCTTCACCAAACTAACAATTTAGTCCTCAAATTAAATGGCTCTTTGGCATTTATTACTGAAGGAGCTTACGATTTCCGGTCTGGCTTTCATTTAACGATTTTTTATTATTATTTTATTTAAAATTTGAAGTAGTGAAGAACAAAAAACAAAAACAAAAACAGTGGGGGCCGGTGGGAATGGGAGAGTTTTGTTCTTTTTCCCCCCTCTATCTCTCTCCTGTCCAGCAGATCCAACTGTACTGCCTCAGAAACAATCAAATCCCACAGAATTTCTCGGAGCTTTCTCCAGCTTTAACTAAACCTCACAACCGACTCTTGAGTGTTTAACGAAACTCCAGAGAACATCAGCACCATCACACGCGGCACACATGTACACACAAACGTTACGGAACAGTTTGCCCCGTAACGATTCCAACTGACCACTTCTCATCGCGTGACGACGACCAAACTTGACACCAACCACATCAAACACACCACCACCCAATCGATGAACGGTCCATCGTCGCGTCTGGACACGGGGGCAATGACACGTCCACAGTGTAATTCCTCTCCATCAAACACGATCTCACACACACGTAAACACACACAAAAAACAACAACCCCAAGGTGTAGTATAATAAAAAATAAAAAAGCAGCTGCCAGCTGCCACAACTAGTCAAGCACA
This sequence comes from Alviniconcha marisindica, assembly GCA_018857735.1. Lineage (NCBI taxonomy): Eukaryota > Metazoa > Mollusca > Gastropoda > Provannidae > Alviniconcha > Alviniconcha marisindica. The sequence goes on along the minus strand of JABMCL010002046.1, from coordinate 888,173 downwards.
AGCTTCTTCTCCTGCTTCCGCCACCGAGGGCCAGTCGCACTCTTGAGGCAGGTACAAAAAGAAATCGGCGAGGTTGAGCAACACCCCGAGTCACGGCAAAATCGGCGAGGGGCACAGTGAGTGAGTGAGAGTGGCGAGCATCGCAACGCCAGCGGAACGGAAGCGGCGGACGGACGGTGATGGGGAAGGGGAAGGGAATAGTAAGTGAAGTCTGAGAGAGCGAGAGGAGAGGGGTGTGTGGGGGTAGGGTGGGGGTGGTCTTGGACTATCTACACCCTTCCCCCTTCCTCCTCTCGGCTGCTACGGCTGGATGGGGCGAGTGCTGAGGTTTGGCAGTTGGCCACGCGAGCCACGCGCCCGCCCCTGGGAGCACGTGCGATACGTAGCGCGAAAGAGAAAGGTGGGAGGCTAGGAGGCGAGCGGGTAGTGTACCCAGTAGGTATGGAAAGTGTTGTGTGACGGGGGTTTCTACAGTACCGTTGCATCCGCTGCGCTATCAACCGCTACGGCATGCTTCGCTTGTTCGCTCACTTATTTCGTCCTCCGACAACAGTATAGAAGTTTGGGTGGACCGTAGGTTTCCAACCGCAAGCGATTTGTGAGCCATGCAGCCTTCCATGGGAGGGCTTCACCACAGAGGGCAGTAACACATGGCCAGAGACTTTCACCGCAGGGTAAAAAGAGAGAATGAAGGCGTATATACAACGGGAAAGAACTAGATCTAACAGCGCCAGAGAATAACGCACTCTCTTGTTCTTTCTGGTTGTTCTTGTTTCGGAGGGATGAACTAGATCTAGTACGTTGTGTGCTTTTACAGCTAGTGGGTACACACACACACACACACACACACACACACACACACACACACACACACTTTGGCCTGGCCCACCTGTTGGGCCCTTAACTAAACCACAAAACGGCTAGACCGTCCTTTATCCTGTTTGTCTTCCTGTCCTGTTGCTGTTTGCAGGTATACGCTTTAACATCGGTTTAGTGTATATGCAGGGATGGGATGGCACTTATGGGAGGATGGTGCAGCAAGTTTTTACTGCGGTCTCCTACTCCGTGTGCGTGCGTGCGTGTGACTGTGTACCAACACCAAGAAACATACCTTGTGCGCCCCATTTCACGAAAAAAACGATGTTTCATTTTTACGTCACAGAGCGATTCCTAATATGCGTATACCACAGACTCGAGAAAGCACTGAACGTGATGCACGGGGGGGGGGGGGGGGGGGGGGGGGGGGTTGCCGCAACCACTGCACCACTCCCATCATCAAACCCTAGCAACATCTCGGTCAGCGTGTTCGCACACCGCTGGGTGTGAAAGCAGGAGAAATCTTGGCGTTGGCTTCATTAATAACTGTTTCGCCGCGTGAAACCGCCAACCTTTATCAGAACTCCATCATTTCCATCCTAATTTGGCATGGTTGCAGACTGCGTAGTCAACTCCTCCGTGAACCGCGCGTGTGTGTGAGTGTGTGTGTGTGTGTGGGGGTGTGCGTGGTGCGGGGGGGGGGGGGGGTGCACACGTGCGTGTGTGTGTGTGTGTGCGTGTGTGGTGTTGCGTTGGTGTGTGTGTGTGTGTGTGTGTGTGTGTGTGTGTGTGTGTGTGTGTGTGTGTGTGTGCGCGCGCGCGCGCGCGCGCGTGTGTGTGTGTCTGTGTGTGTGTCTGTATGCGTGTGTACTCTCGTGTTGTGTGTGCGCGCTAGCGACCGTCCTGACAGCCAGCATCCGTTAGGAAGTCAAATAAACACATCTGCTATCAGTCATCGACAAAGACGGATCGAAGACGGGGGAACTAGCTACCTTACTGTACTCAATCCGAAGCAGGTGCAGGTAAAGCACAACGCCTGCTCTTCCGGAACTACCACCTGCATAGCTTTACATGGCTGTCACACACACACACACACACACACACACACACACACACACACACGCACACACGCGCGCGCGCACGCACGCACGCACTCTCGAACGCACGCACTACTGCATTCCATGTAGTTTCTATGGGACTCTGAACAGAAACATCAAACGGACATAATAGCTTCAGTTAAGTAGTTACACTCTTCTTCTTCTTCTTCCTCTCTCTTCTTTTTTCTTCAAAAGCTCAAAACTGCAATTATCTCACTGACCAATAAAGGTGCACTGCAAACTAGCCCGAGCTGAGTAGGATGTCCTCACAAAAATTACAGGTATGTCTTCTCCACGCCAGTATGTGGTGGTGGTGGTGGTGGTGTGTGTGTGTTTGTGAAGTGTCCCTCCCCAACCCCACCGAGAAAGGAACCGAGTTGCCGTCTTCTGAATCATGGCTACCCCCCCCCCCCCCCATGGCCCCCCCCCCCCCCACCTCCCCGTCTCACCCAACCACCCCTCCCCAACCCCTCATTCATCTTGATTTTTATGTTTGCGTGCGTGCGTGCGTGCGTGCGTGCGTGCGTGCGTGCGTGCGTGCGTGTGTGTGTGTGTGTGTGTGTGTGTGTGTGTGTGTGTGTGTGTGTGTGTGTGGAGTATGGGGCGGTGCGTGTGTGTGTGTGTGTGTGTGTGTTTGAACTGTCCCTCTCCAACCCCACCGAGAGAGAAACCGAGTTGCCGTCTTCTGAATCATGGCTACCCCCCCCCCCCCCCAAACCCCTCATTTACTGATTTGTATGCTGTGTGTGTGTGTGTGTGTGTGTGTGTGTGTGTGTGTGTGTGTGTGTGTGTTTGAAGTATCCCTCCCCAACCGCACCGCGTTGCCGTCTTCTGAATCATGGCTAACCCCCCACCCCCACCCCTCCCCAACCCCTCATTTATCTAGATTTTTATGTTTTAATATATAAATTTAAACGATGCTTCCAGGGCAGGCAGGAGCCCTTCAGGCGTTTTTTCTCTTCCCAATTCTCTTGCCATACGGCTCTGCACCGTCTTGCCCTCGCTAAGGCCAAACCGAGCAGCACTTGAGTAGCCAACGTTATACTGGCTTGGGGCCGATTAAAATTAATATACGTCGCGATACATAGGTAAATCTCCATTGAGTGCCTCGACTGTAAATCAGGATCAGCCAACAGAAATTCCTTGCACGCAGCACACATAAATTACTGTGAATGTAAATGGAAAACAGACGGCGCAGAAGAAAAGTCTGGAGAAACGGAAATTGCTGGAGAGTACGGGAAACACGTCTACACGGAAATG
>JABMCL010002046.1:827500-880000 GCA_018857735.1 Alviniconcha marisindica | reverse complement strand
CACACACACACAACCCACATACACACAGAGACCGAAAGAGACAAACACAGAGCCAGAAAGAGAGGAGGGGTCTTGTTAATCATCAGGACAGAGGGGTTCTTTTGGGGTGGCAAATTGCTTTTTCCTCTTACCCGTGAAGAAAGCCAGTCTTTACGTTGGCTGCATTTTAGCGCATCTCCACCATCACAAATAACCCAAAAGATGAGCTGGATCCCTACGTCATTGAGGGAAGGATCATGTCTCCCGCTGACCCCCACTTTTGGTGGATTACCGGTCGGGGAATGGGACGCAGGCGTCATCGCGTACACCCCCTCTCCGGAAATCCCCAGCAGCCGCCAAGTACAACCTACTGTGTCTGCCTCTTTTGTTGCTTAACCTCACAGTAATGTGCACGTTCGTAGCTGAGAACCTTTCCTTCCACACAGTTTGAGTCTCTCTCTCTCTCTCTCTCTCTCTCTCTCTCTCTCTCTCTCTCTCTCCTCACACACACACACACACACACACACACACACACACACACACACACACACGTGCCCGCGCGCGCGAGCTCACGCATTCATCCACGAACACACCGACACATCCACGCACAATCAGCAGAAGACGGACGAGCGTAATAAATAAAGCCAGCAATAAAAATCACCTCCATCACACCAACAACAGAAGGGACCTCCGAAGAAACAGACGGGGGCGCAGCAATAAAACAACCCCTCGTCAAACCAGAACAGCAGGAGAGACCCACCAAACCAAACAAAAAAGCCACCGTCGTCATACCCTAGAAAGCTCATCCCATGCCACCCGGGATCGGCGATCGGCGGGGGTGGGGTGGGGTGGGGTGGGATGGTATCCCACCCCACCCCACCCCCGCCGATCGCCAGAAAAAGAAATAAAGACAAAAGAAGAAGAAAACCCCACAAAAACCGGTCACTTTACACAGGCCACCTCTATAGCCCCAAGCACAGCTACCTCCGCGTCTTTGAAACCCTCTTCAAAGGCGGCTGTGGGAAGCATCAGGACCTGGCGGAGATGGCCGGAGCAGTCATGACCGCTACGCCCTGACCGGCGCTGGACAAAAACCGCCAAGGTCTCGCTCGGTAACCAGACCGCCGATCTGGCGGGGCGATCCAGGCGCGGCGAGGGTGTTCAATCTCACGGCTGCTGGAGCAGGGTACACGGTTCTAGTTGACTGCAGATCCCCTGCTTCTTCTCGTGGGATTTATATCGCACAGGTAGGCTGTGTTCCGAGTTCAATGTTGCTTTAGGACCACCAGAGATACTACTGTAGTGTAGTGTCTCTGGGTCCACAGAGACCATAAGGACTATTAGGGACGGGGAGCCCAGGAGAGCCACCTCCACTGTCACACTGCTCCTGAGCTCTGCTCTCTTCTCAAGTTCATTGTTGCTTTACGTCCACAGAGACCGTAAGGACTATTAGGGACCAGGAGCCCAGGACGTCCACCTCCACTTGCACACAGCTCCTCAATTCTGTAGGCTGTGTTTGGCACCCATTTATCCACGGACCATAGTCAGACCCTTCCTTCACCCCCACCCCTGCACCCCGCCCCGCACACCACAAACAACAAAAAGCCACCGGAGGGAACAGAATATATATGTGGACGGATTATGGTCGACCTTTAATGATAACTTTACTCCTTTCGTGATGCTTGGACTTTATTCAACTGTCATTTCTCAAGCCCACTCCACTCGTGTTGTTTATCAACGACGTTGTTAAAATTCTTGCCCGTGTGCCAACCAGAAAGGCACCAAGACTTGTTTGTAACCACTTGGGCCTCATTCTGCCCGTCACAGCGCCCTGCGACTGCTCCGTACATGCCAGGATAGCGAGGCAGTGTTGGAGCAGCGTGTCACGCATGCTATGTATGTACTAGTACAGTAGTGCCTCAGGGTACACGTCCGCCTGGTTTGATGCACGTGCAGAGATGAGACCACAAGATCACACAGCCGTCAGTCCATCCCAGCGAAACCCGCCAGCAACGAAAACACATGCCGACACTAAGAGCATTGCTTACTTCTTTCAAGCACTTGCACCGCCTCGACACTCTCACAAATACGTCACCACCACCATGCACTAAAGGTATGCATGTATCGTACACTATTAAACCCCCCCCCCCCCCCCGCGTCACCATCACCATGCATTATTAAAGGGATGTGTGTATCGTCCTTCCCCCCCCCCCCCCCCCCAACACACACAGTGACAATATATATCACACATCCCCCCCGTCTAACAATCATCCATGCACAAACGTTTTATGTGAATCTATTCCCCCCCCCCCCCGACTTTCCCCCCGAAGGTGTACACCATCATGTGTGTGTGTGTGTGTGGGGTGTGTGTGTGTGTGGGCGCCGCGCGCGCACTATAACACCTACACCCCCCCCGGCCCTAAATTACATCACTCCTCCCCCCCCCCCCCCATTCCTCAACATCCATTACAACGCACCGTGCACTGACTCAGAACCACAAGGTTCCATTCTCAGGCATCCCTTATCAATGTCATGTATCACAATAATCGGGTGGAGATTGGGAGGGGAGGGGGGGGGGGAGTGGGGGGGGTGAGTGGGGGGTGGGGGGGGGGGGGGGCTTGGCCAAAAGCCCATCCCGCGACAAAGTCTATGGTTATTTACGGCCGACGGTTAATCGCCGAATCAAGACTGCGCTATATCATTCTTTTGCCCATGACACACTGGCAGGCAAAACGAGTCGCCATACAAAAGTTATGGCGGCCAACAGGCAAAGAGCAAGCGTGAGAGAGCCGGTTTGGCCCGCGGCAAAGCGATCTCTTTATTATTATTATTATACGGATCCAGGCTCTTCTCCGGGAAAGCGGTTCTCGTCTGTGAACGCGGTGGTGACGTTTTCGTTCAATGGCACTAAAAGCAGGCACAAAGCCGAGGGCATCACACCACCCATCGCCTGCAGAAGTGAGGCGCAGAAAGAGGAAGCGCTCGACGATCTTCCTACAAGGGACGAGAAAGGGCCATCGTCAACCAGCACGGCAAAACTTCTGACAGACGGGGTGAAGCGCGTATGTGTGGTGAAGCGCGTATGGGCTTCCCCGAGCGCCTACACCCCATCCTGAACTGAACCGTCATCCACAAATGAATGAAACACCGAAAAAGACTGACACCGATGCCCATCTGAATGCAGGATCAGCTGCTGGAGGCAGTGTGGTGTCGTACCACACATGTTTTGCTCTCTCTGACCCCAAGCCCATGGACCTCCCAACATCCTGCTCCGTTTTCACCCTCACGCAGCGTGCACCACAGACACCATAGTTTCAACAAATTGGAAGATCTCTACGACACGACGTTTGCCAAAGAGACCATAAAATCGAAAACCTCTACAACGCAACGTGCGCCCAAAAGACAACAGTTTAACCTCTGCAACGCACACAACATGCACCCACTTTCTGTGGTGGTGTGTGTGTGTGTGTGTGTGTGTGTGTGTGTGTGTGTGTGTGTGTGTGTGTGTGTGTGTGTGTGTGTGTGTGCCCGTTGCGTTGTTGAGGTTAAAACTGTTGAGAAAACAGTTATTAACCTCTACAACGCAACGTGCATCTCCAAGACAACGGTTTTAACCCCTAAAAGCAACATGCACAAAAAAAGAAGAAGAGAGACTATAATTACATAGTCTGAACAATAGTGTCTGACACGAATACTACGGCGCGCGCTGAAGACCGGCTACGATCGCGCGCAGAAATAAATGTCCTGCCTGCAAAACCCCCTGCAAGCCACAGGCCTGCGGATGGCGCAGTAAGTAAACATGGTGCTTAACGTCCACACAAACCATAAGGCTTATTAGGGACGGGACACGGAGGCACGAGGCTGTTTATGAGGACCTGTTGTGGGGGGAGGGGGCGGGAGGGGGGGGGGGGAGCATGTGACATGCACTGAGACGAGCATCTGGCATTCCGCCATACATCCGCGGCATTGTCAGCCAACCGTGACCACCTCGCCGCCATGTGCCCGCAGCCCCGGCAGGTAGTTTAGATTATAACCTGGTCCAGCTGGCCTATCACAGATACGACCTGTGTGTGTGTGTGTGTGTGTGTGTGTGTGTGTGTGTGTGTGTGTGTGTGTGTGTGTGTGTGTGTTGTGTGAGTATGTGTGTGTGTGTGGGTAGAGAGAGAGAGAGAGAGAGAGAGAGAGAGAGAGAGAGAGAGAGAGAGAGAGAGAGAGTGTGTGTGTCTCTCTCTCTCTGGTGGTGGTGGTGGTGGTGGTGGTGGTGGTGGTGGTGGTGGTGGTGTGTGTGTGGTGGTGGTGGTGGGGTGGTGTGTGTGTGTGTGTGTGTGTGTGTGTGTGTGTGTGTGTGTGTGTGTGTGTGTGAATGCATGCGTGTGTTTAACCTGAACTTCTCTTCCAACAGGAAAGACGAAGTAAGACGTGTTTTTCAAGTGGACGCACTAACAGACCCATGCTGTTACATGCATGTTGGTTTGTATACAAGCAGCGAGTTGTCTGTCACCTCAGTTCAGATCGGCTCTTCTCTCAGTCTTAACATGCTGCGAGTGATCGCCCTCCGGCGGCTACTCCACACAGGGCAATCCATCACACTTACTGCCACAGCAACAAAATGAAGCGGGGGGTGCTGAAACATTTCGACGTCAGCGTTACCAAACCCCACCACCCCTCCCCATTCTGATCTGACGTCCGTCCTTTACACTTACAGTACATTGCAGGAACTCGGGCTTCTGAAACTGCCAGAGAAGATGGGCAAAGAGCCTGGTGGGGATGGGGATGGGGATGGAGGAGGCGGGTTAACGGGGGAGGGGGGGGGGAGGGAGAGGGGGAGGAAGGGCTGTGTTTCAGTTGATCTAGAGGTTCGAGATACCCACGTCACAGGGCTTCACTGAAGCCGTCCGTCTAAAGTCACACGTGTGGGGGGTGGGGGGGGGGGGGGGGGGGGGGGGGGGGGGGGGGGGGGGGGGGGGGGGGGGGGGGGGGGGGGGGGGGGGGGGGGGGGGGGGGGGACGGGGAGGAGAAAAATGTCTTTTGGAATTCGATCCACATTTCGATCGGCAAAGGATGCCCCTCCCCCCTCCCCCGTCCATAAACCTTTGAGGGATGCACCCGGTAACTCTGAGGCTGGGTGCAACCAGTACTGCGGTGATGTGGGATAAGATAAGCACAGGTGAACGCAGGAACAAACCGCGATGTTGTGTCTCTTCGCTTCTCTTGGGTACGCGCACAGCAGAGAGCCCCGCGAATCAATCTCAAATAATCTCTTCTTTTTCTTCTCTTCTCCCCCATCCCCCCCCCCCCCCCCCCCACCCCCTCCCCCCTTCCCCCAACCTTTTTCTTAAATCCTTTATCCTTGGAATCTGTGGAGGTGGGGGAGTGGGGTGGGTAATCTGTTTTTGGTGTGTGTTTGTGTGTGTGTGTGGTGTGTGTGTGTGGTGTGTGTGTGTGTGTGTGTGTCCCCCTTTTTTTTTTGTTTTCGGCTGAGTTTTTGTCTTAGTCACCACCACCACCACCACTCCCGCCCCCATTTCCTTTTTGAGGAGGCGGGGGCACAATGGAGGGAAGAAAGATTGGTTTCATACGGAGAATGCCAAAAGCTAAAGACTGACGCCCACCGTTGTGGTGGTCGTACTACGATGAAGGTCAGCGCGTGCATGGACGGACGTGAACGAATGGAAGGAGGACCCTGTGACTGGACGACAGCATGCTGGAGTATTTTCACACTTCGTCATATCCTACCCCCTGTGGCATGTCATACTGCTACATGTTCAATGTTCACGATTCCGACCTGTCAAACCAGCCGAACAGAAAGCACCGCGTGCACCAGGTGTTTTGCGTTGACTCAGCCATCCTGGATTTTCGAGCAGGGCACTCACGGTTGACGGGACGCAAGAACTAACTAGCTTTCAAATTCAGCGCTTCCCGGTTCATTCAACTTCATTTTCCGCCAATCCTTTCCACCGTGAAGTGACATGGGTCACGGAACAGCGAGTCGGACTTTTGCAGCACGTGATCCGACACTCGTCGACGCGCCACGATAATATATATGTATATCTGACCACGGAGATCGGCAGGGCGTTAAATATCAAGTACCTCACCTTTGCCTTTCTTTTGTCTTGCACCCTGTGACACCTAGTCAACTACACTCGCACTCAGATATCGCCCAACTGCAAGCCACATGGGTTGCTACCTACAGACGAGAGAGACGAAGGGAAGGGAGGGATTACCTACAGACCAGAGAGAGGAAGGGAGGGGAGGGATTCTTACTTACAGGCTGGAGAGAGGAGACGAGGGGAGGGGTAGGGAAGGGAGGGACAAAGCGGGAACGGGGGTGGCGACCAGTTGCCGATGCGGTAAACAAATATATAATACCGATTATTCTGTTTCCCGTCTACCTGGCCAGGGACTTCAAAGAGCACGCACCGCGGGAAGGTTATCTCGCACAAACAAATGCTGCTGCCTGCTAGATGTGAAAACAATGCGCACAAACAGAGGCGCAACCCTCGGATGCACAAGGAAACACGGACGGGAGGGACGGGAAACAAGCAGGTACACATTTTCGGGGTGTTCCCTTCTTTTCTTCGGGAAGGAGGAGGGGTGGGGGGTATGTGTAAAGAATGCATCAAAGGCACAAGCCCGGCTGCCCCTAAAAATATGTTGTTTCTTTCTTGCTATATTTATCTCCTTTGGGAGGGAAGGAATGGTTGGGGAAGGGTGGGGCAGGCGGGGGTGGGGTGGGGAGGGGGTGCTGTAGTACCAATGGGTATCAGGACAGGTACTGGGCCGTTCTCACGTATCACGCGGGAGCCCATACTTCACTTCACTCGGTCCACCGCCCGCCGCACGAGTCTTCATATTTTTTTTTTTTGCCAGCCAACACACACACACACACACACACACACACACACACACACACACACACACGCAAACTAAAGGGGGTGCTGCCGACGACGACACAGCTCTTCAATCCCAACAGGAAAAACGCACGGCAACCGAGGCATGATCAGGCAAAAACGAATACGCGACACCTGCATCATTACAGCAACGGGGATTACTACAGATCTAATATAATGCGTCAGATCTTTACCGCCAAGGTGAAGTCCCATGTCAGTGGGCGGGTCCTGCGCATCTTAGATCTGGACACCGGCCCCCGCCTCCCAACATCGATTCCCGGGAAGCAGACACTCTGATCCCAGGTGATTACCTCAAGCGGCTCAGCCGTAATTGTTGTTCCCCTCGAAGGAAACGACGACGACAACGCCAGCCAAATTGTTTACGCCGCCTGCCGCCGTAATAGGCTTGACATTTCGTGAGCGCGTTCACGCGTTACTGTCTCGTGATAAACCGTCTGCCCGGACAGTTGGCGGCCATCTTCAGTTGCTCCTCTCCCTCCCTGTTGTGTGGTCTGACCCAAACTCCAAGCACTGGTTTACGACATCCTTCCTTGGAGGAAGGTGCCGGAAAGCGATGCTCGGAGTGTGGGTCTGACCTTCAGCCACCAATACGATCTGGGCCGTGTGTTGCACCGTTCACTTCACTGTTACTTTACGTCAACAGAGACCGTAAGTACTATCAGGGACGGAGGGAGCCCTGGACGTCCACCTCGACTTGCACACAGCTCCTGAGCCTGATATATCAGGCTTTTTCATCTGCAAATGTTGCTTTCTCCACGTCCACAGAGACCATATTAAATCTATTGGAGACGCCTGCGCTTGGAACAGCCGTCCAACCCACTGCAGCAAGAATGCTGCTTGCATCTGTTTCAAATCGGGGGAAAAAAGAGTTGGGGACGGGGAACCCACGACGGCCACCTCGACTTTCACACAGCTTTCTCCACGTCCACAGACTGAGACCGTATTAAATTAGTGATGAGGAGCCCATGACGGCCACCTCGACTTTCACACAGCTCCTGAGCTCTGCTAGACGGTCAGGCTTTATTCCGCTATTTAAGCGTGTGTGTGGGCCGCGGGGGGGAAGAAGTTAAGGTAATTCAGGCAAGGTTAACAGCAAGCAACTGGACCCCTAACAAATTTCTCTTCCGGTGCAAAAGCCGATCACCCCATTCCCGACTTCTAAACACTCCTAAAACAAAACACCGTAAGCATAAGATGGACTAAATTGTCAAATGAAAAACAAACTCCAACGCGCAGCTCGGTGTCGGTGGAAAACCCAACTCGCACTGACCAGGGGCGAAAAATAAATAAATAAATAAATGAGCCAACGGTGTGTTGTGAAGTGAGACGCGGAAGTCTGGCCATCTACGCGGGTACAGGGTCAGGCAGCAGCAGAAGTGTACGCCTGCCGTCAACACCAAACCTCATCAAGAAATACGTCTGCCGGCTGCTGCCGTGTACGCAGTGCTCCATTCAATACAATACCCGCCGACCGACCAGTCAGGGAATTTTAAAGGTGCGGTTCTTCCCAAATAACGCCTGGCACTGTGAAGCCGGCGGAGGTCAGTTTCGACCACCCAGATACCGAAGTTGCCCTAACAGAGTTTGGGTTTTTTGTTTTGGTGTGTGTGTGTGTGTGTGTGTGTGTGTGTGTGTGTGTGTGTGTGTGTGTGTGTGTGTTGCTTTTGTGTGTATGCGTGCGTGCGTGCGTGCGTGCGTGCGTGCGTGTGTACTTTTGGGTTTTTGTTTTGTTTTTGGCTTTACTCCAGTGCGTTTTTGTTTTTTGTTTTTTAGTTTCCCCCGCAGAAACTGCTGAATTTCCAAAAGAGTCACACATCTACTATATCTAGTGTTCAGTAACAGTTGCTTGATGTTTACCGCCAAGTCAAAGGCTAAGTGCACGCATGCCAAGGTGAAATATCGAAAGTGAATGCCTGGCACATCCTTATGATATACGCCATTTCATGTTTCAAAAGGATCTCAGGGTGGGTTGGGGGACACGAGGGAAGCGGAAGGTGGTGGGTCATGGGGGATGGGGGAGGAAAGGGGGACAGGCAACAATAGGGTGCCACATATAACCTCTCACGGCACCTTTACGAAATTGCATCTCCCAAGCTGCCCTCAGCAGGAAAGCACAGACTGCTGTAAATAATTATTAACGGAGCCTGAAGGCGGAGAGGTCTAAATGAAGTGTGTTCCTGACAGCTTCAATCTTGACCACTATCCACTGCCAGACTGTGCAACCCTCACACAAAACGAATCTGGCAAGAGGGGCAGCTGATTCAGGCTAGTAGGCGTGTGCTGGTAAGGATCTGAACGCCTTTCTTCGGTTTCTCTCTCTCTCTCTCTCTCTCTCTCTCTCTCTCTCTCTCTCTCTCTCTCTCTCTCTCTGTGTGAGCGTGTGTGTGTGTGTGTGAGAGAGACAGACAGACGGACAGACAGACAGACAGACAGACAGACAGACAGACAGACAGACAGACAGACAGACAGACAGACAGACAGACAGACAGACAGACAGACAGACACACACACACACACACACACACACACACACACACACACTCACACAGTTAGCTGGTGGATTTTCCTGTCAATCACTGATGATCATTTCGGAACGATCAAATTCTGTCATAAACTGTACCTTTACACACATTTCAAAACCTTTCTCATACGTACAACCACGCTCAAGTCAGTTGGGGGGGGAGAGAACATCCCTGTTGTGCACGGGCCAGCACTCCCACACAACTCTTGCAGTTCCTGTTCTTCCTTTCAGTTATTAAGCAGGACAACGTCTTGCTTCACGCCTTTCAAGTGAAAAGTGCCGGCATTAGTACGCTGGCCCTGGCGGACTCTGCAATGATCGAGTCTAATACACAATAATTACCCTGGCTGACCGGGACTGCTGCACAATGATCACCCCGATTAACGACAGTCTCGGCCACACAATTTACGGACAGTAACAGACTCGCTCTCGCTTCGGTCTTGTGATGTGACAACTTTATATATAGCGTAGAGATGCACCTTTAATCACGGTGTCTCCTCTCCTCGACGGAGAGTGAATGCTCTGCCTACTGACCTGAGGTCCGACAAGAGTGTGACGGCGCTCAGGTGTTTGAAAGATTAATAATACTAACCCCTGTTTGTTTGTCTTCCCATCTCTTATTCATGTAAACTAACGAGGGTTCACCGAACGGAAATCATTCTTAACTGTGGGAATAAAATCTGTGGTCGAAAGAGTGGCACGTCTCGTCTGCGCGTGCTGACTGGCTAATCACGGCCTGTCGCTCAAATCTCGGCGACACGTTAATTCAGCCTCACGTCACATGTATGGTCTTTCCTCACATGTACGGATTTGTCGTCTGTTTTTGATGTCGACGGCTGAAGAAGGATGCGGCAAAGAGAGGTGCTGGGAGAAGGACGGTGGGGAGTGCCGGGTACATGGAGGAGGGGGTAGTGCAGGCTTTCTGATATATGTAGACGGATATTAATATTGCTGATAGGATCGTTCGGAAAGCGCCGTTCATTCCACCCTCTTTTTGTATACCCAGTGGTTCGTTCAGCAGAGTCTGCTAAGACCGGTGCCAAAAGCAGCACGTGTAAAAAATAAAAATAAATAAAAATAAAAGTATCTACACACCAAACTCGCTCTAGCACTGCTCGGGTCATCGCCACAGTTACGTAAGGCAAGTCAACTCTTCGCTTGACACAGACAGGCAAAGACTGAAAATGCACATCAAGAATTGTATGCTCTCCGTTCATTACAAAAACAAAACAAAAAAAAGCACAGAAAGGAAGAAAGAAAGAAATTGGACGATAACAGGAAAGGGAAGAGCAGGGCTGGAATGTGCCAATACACGCTGACGGAAATTGAAATCCCGGGAACTGAAAGGCGGAAAGGGAGGAAGGAGACGCGCGGTGGAGGGGTACTTTTGCATCGGACTATCACGAGCTCCCTTGATCGAGTTCCCCAGTTCTGATTGGCCTTCCCCATCGGCAGTTCTTCCTCGCAACCGCTCTTTGCGTGGCTACAACGACAGGAGGACCTGTAGACCAGTGCCAGGTCTACGGCAGGCAGGCTGAGACCACGTACGTTTTTTTTAGCCCCCGCGGACCCTGCCACCACCACGCAACAGCCTACAGACCGGCTTGGTTACGGTCAGAGACACTACACTACACTGTAGTATCTAGTTCTAGTTTAATGTTGGTTTACGTTCACAGAGACCAAAAGGACTCTTAGGGACGGGGAGCCCAGGACGGCCACCTCGACTTTCACACAGCTCCTGAGCTCTGCTGACGTTCAAGTTCAGTGTTGCTTTACGTCCACAGAGACCATAAGAACTATTAGGGACGGAGAGTCCAGGACGGCCATCTCGATTTTCACACAGCTCCTGAGCTCTGACATTCAAGTTCAATGTTGCTTTACGTCCTCAGAAACCATAATGCTTATTAGGGACGGGGAGCCCAGGACAGCCACCTCGACTTTCACACGGCTCTTGAGCTCTGCTGTAGTATCTCTGGTTCGGTTTGCCGCTTACATCAGTTTGACGTCCTGTGCCATTTTCGTCACACTCACAGTGACCACAGAGACGTGAAACAAAATCCACACAGGTCAGAGGAGAGGAAGCGCACACCTCCGAAACGCTACATTGACCGTCACCATCAGAAGGGCCAGTGATGCGGACCACTTTTGTGTTTCGTTAACAGCCGTCGGCAGCAAACTCACTACTAACAGTACAGACGGTGTCCACAAATCATACATTGTTACAGAAATGTGAAGTGAACGACTAACCGTACTTAACAGTTAACGCCCAGTCAACCGCTAAGTTAGTACCTAGCCAAAGGTGAACACAAGTCCAGATTCGAACACCGACGGCTTGGCGCGCCAAGCATCTGTCTTACCGCTGGGCCACAGGGCTTCACACAGGACCAGCTGACACCCCGTCTGAACTCACATTTAACGCCCAGTCAACCGCTAAGTTAGTACCTAGCCAAAGGCAAAGATTATAAATATTTATAATCTTTGCCAAAGATGAACAGAAGTCGAGATTCGAACACCGATGGCTTGGCAAGCCCAGCACCGGCTTACCGTTGGGCCACACACAGGAGCAGCTGACATCCGTCAGAACTCGGTTATGACGTACGGCAAAGACGGTTGGCTATTCTTGTCTACACGGCTGCACCAATACAACACGGAATGCGCCGCTTCTCTTTGATGCTAACGCCGCAATTTGTACCTGCCAGTCTCTGACTGCCAGGTCCCAAACTTCACCGGCAACGGCAGCGCTACCTGCGACCGACAAGGGGTGGATTCCCTTCATACCCGACACCTCCGCCGCCGCTTGCACAACCTTACCCGTTACCTATTTCCCCCCCCCCCCCCCCCCCCCCCCCCCCCCCCCCCCCCCCCCCCGGCTGCTTTGACAGCGCAAAAATAAAAATGATCGATTCTATTTTCTTGCTGTCTTTTTATTTAAAAGAAAAAAAGAATTTGTTCTATTTCTTCTCTCCGCCTATTTTTCTTCTTTTTCCCCCCAAACCCGTGCGTCAGAAATTTCGGACCACGCCTGATAAAAAGGCCCAGAGAGAGAGAGAGAGAGAGAGAGAGAGAGAGAGGGAGGGGAGAGGGGGAGAGAGAAGGAGAGGGAGAGAGAGAAGGAGGGAGGGAGAGG
Source organism: Alviniconcha marisindica (assembly GCA_018857735.1). NCBI lineage: Eukaryota > Metazoa > Mollusca > Gastropoda > Provannidae > Alviniconcha > Alviniconcha marisindica. Next base: position 867,462 of record JABMCL010002046.1, on the reverse strand, counting down.
GAGAGAGGGGGCGGGGAGAGAGAGAGCAGAGGAGAGAGAGAGTAACTTTTTTTTTCACGCCCAGTCAACCAGTAATGTTATATCAGAGAGAGAGAGAGGCAGACAGGCAGAGACACACAGACACTGAGAGAGAACGATGACAGAGATGTCACAGTAATTATGTGAGTGTGTGTAGGACGGGCGATACATACATACGGCGATACATACATAGACCGACGCAGAGTGCTAGGACTGTAAGGGAGAGTCTTTCGGTTCGATGCATAAAACATACATGAAAATAGTCGAAGCAGAAAGCTTTGAACAACTCGGAGCATAGCATCGTTAAACTCAGTCAACCAAGGATGAGAATGGCAACACCGGAGCATGCAGACGCGGTACGTGAAAACGCTGTCAGTAAATCGTGAAGATTCCGTAAATGCGGAAGCAGACTCTGCAAGTGTCTCCTCCACACTGAGAACTGAATACTCGCGTTTATGCCATAAGCGCGGATACGAACAAAGTTTGATGCGGATACGATTTTTTCCAGTCGCTTCTTGTGCTGATGCTTACTACGTCCTCGTGTTCGTACTTGTGTCATCCTAGAGTGACCAGAGTACTTGTGTAATCCTAGACCAACCCCGGCAGAACGTTGATTACATCGACGGCTTTTTGATACATATATCGCGATGACTTGTCTTCGGTAAGTAAGTAACTTGATCTTTTACGCCGTCAACCAGTACGGTTATGTGAGGGTGAATTGTCTTTGGTAAGACAATGAAATTACGATATAATCTAATGAAACAAATACTGACTGCGCATGCATGCGCGCATGTGCATGTCCGAGCCACATTCCGAGCATCGCTTTCCGGCGCCTTCCTCCAGGACGGATGTAGTAAGCAGGTGCTTGGAGTTTGTGTCCGAGTGTGTGTGTGTGTGTGTGTGTGTGTGTGTGTGTGTGTGTGTGTGTGTGTGTGTGTGTGTGTGTGTGTGTGTGTGTGTGTGCTATATGTAGGCGCGCGCGCGTGTGGTGTCTGTGGTGGTGGGATTTTGCAACCCGTAAATGACATACATGCGGGACTAGGCCTACTTCCGACTGACGCAGAATTAAAAGTGTGCCTTTCCGATCCCCCAACACACAGCTCCTACTTCGCATTCGATGCCGGAACCAGTGTATCATAATGTATCCACTAGATTTTGCACTATGCCGACACACTTCCGAAACCACTCCCAGCAAGCCGTGAACCCACTGAAAACAAGGTCAACACAGTGCAGCATCCTGTCACGCAATGACAGCCACGACGCCAGGTCTTTTAGGAGACAGTTTGACTGCTTCTCGTAAGCCTGGCACTTGGGCTGCTGGCGCCGCTCCGCTCGAGTGCTTTCCCTTCGAGACACGTCTCCTTCCTTCGCTGCCCGAATGCCGCATCAAGTACCTCAGGGGCGATGGAAGGGAACAAAGTATTAAAAGCTAGATTTAGTTTCTAGCGCGTTACTATCCAAGAACCAACTGTCCTACGTCCGTCTGTTTCTCACGAGGAAAGCTGGCTGCTACTAAGCCGCGACAATGAGCCAACATACCACTAATTTCCCCAAGACTTTTTTTTAGTTTTTTGCCAGCGCCACGTTTTTGTGGTAACGGACCCCCCCCAACTGTCCTACTCCGTCTGTTTCTCACGAGGAAAGCTGGCTGCTACTAAGCCGCGACATGAGCCAACATACCACTAATTCCCAAGACTTTTTTTTTTTTTTTTGCCAGTGCCACGTTTTTGAAACCCGGTGTGGGTAAAATGACATCATAATCCATTTCTTTCTGTCCCCCCCCCCCACAGAGTACACCTTCACTCTCCTAAAGAAAGGCCCCCTCCCCGTCGACAGAGATAAAAACTCCCCCCCCCCCCCCCCCACCCCACCCCCTTCCCTCCCTGCCCTCTCAGTCTTAACGTTAAACTCTCGTCCATACACACATCCAGAAGTCCGCACACTCCCGCATGAATCAGCTTTCGCCGTGCAGCTGAAATACGACGCCAGAACTTTATCATGTCCATTATCTCCCACCAGGTATACCGAAACTGTCAGCCACGCCTCCGACACCATCCACATCGCACATCCAAAAAAAAAAAAAAGGGGGGGGGGGGCAGGGCTGCGCCGAGGTGGGCATGGCGAGGGGGGGGGGGTAGGAGGAGGGGGAAGGGGCTGGGGGAGAAGGCAGGGATAAAGGGAAAAGAGGGTTGGGGAAAAGAGCCGGAAAAAGGGATGTGGTAGGTAGGGGAGTTGTACAACGTTGCCATGGCGTTTAGCAGTGAAATGGTAATGTTCCAATGGTGTTTCTCGTTTGTTTGCTTCCAGTGCAGCGTTTTATTTTCTTAACAACGGGACTGCGCTGGGGGTATGAATACTCTCCCCACCGTGTTTTTTGGGTGTGTTTTTTTTGGAGTGCTTTGCGAGACTATCTCAAACATAACCTTTGCTATATATAATTTAACAAACAAACAAACAAAAAATAAAATATATATGTATAAAAATTGGGAGGGGGAAAGGGGTGGGCTGGAGTAGAAGTCGAAGGGGGGGGGGGGGAGCAGAACAATTCTCTACTGGGCCACTAGCAGTACTGCTACAGCTGTAGTAACAGACAAAATCTGGAGGGAATGGTAACCGTTGCGGCAGCAGGCGGCTCCAGAGCTGCAATAAAAGCTGAGGCGCTGTTTGGCCAGCTGCTGCCGCAGTGTGACTATTCCTACCGGAGCCATCCCTGCCGGTGCCATCTCTACCTGGGCTACATAAATACATCACCCCCCACCTCCCCCATCACCCTCCACGCCCGTCAGAGCTCTGGAGCTGTGCGAAAGTGGAGGTGCCCGTCCTAGGCTCCCCGTCACTAACAGTCCCCTGTGGACGTAAAGCAATACTGAACTTGAACCCACAGCCGCCGATACCTTCAGAGATCACCGAGGAGCTGTGTGAAAGCCGAGGTGGACGTCCTGGACTCCACGCCCCTAACAGTTCCTACGGACTCTGCGGAGGTAAAGCAACACTGAACTCGAACCCTCCCCGCCCGTGCACGGTACGATCTCGAAAGTAACAAGTGGGAAATTTTACAAGGTCTGAAGGTCGAACTCGTGAGGTATGGACGGCAGGCAGAAAGTCGGGAGTGGTTTTCTTGGAAGTGCATGAACTGTCAAAACTGCGGACATGACGAGCACCTGAGCCGCCCTCACCCTGTGTGCGGAGACGGGCCGCGTCGCCAGGCATGGGTGCACGCATCAGGCGTGACGTGCCGTGCCAATCTTCAGGTTCGCGGAGCGCGGGGTACATCGGCTTCCATGCATTCCAAACATGTCCACTGACCCCAACACACACACACACACACACACACACACACACAAGCTGGTATCTTCAGGGAAACGAAAACACGTGGGATACAGGAAAACTACGTCGTTCACGATTCATCAGGCTTCTCGTGCTTTTCAAAATAACATGTCGCCGTTCATATTCATCTGTCGGCGTTACAAACAATATAGGGACAGTTAATTTACTTGGTTCCGTTTGACTGCCTAGTTAGAAATAAACTTGGCACAGCTCCACACGCACGCAGAACAGGACACAAAACACAAAAATCAGACATTCTCTGCGACCGACTTAACTGGCACTTTCTAATATAATAATACAACTTCACCTATACCAAAATACACCTGAGCAAAAGCTGGCAGTACCCTCACACTCGTCCGACACTAAAGCATATATAAAGGTGTGTGCTTGTGGAGATGTGTCTGGAAAAGCTATCACGTGAAACACTGGAGGGAAAACCTGAAAAGCACCATCCATCATCTGGCGAAAAATGGTTCGGGTGACAGAGGGAGTTCGTAAGCAGAGTAGTTTGTTCGGATATATACGGCATTATTTATTTATTTGCTTACAGTTCAGTGCCAGACACAGAGAAGACAGAGACAGACAGGCAGATAGATAGCCGCAGACATACAGGCAGGCAGGTAGACAGCGAAGAGAGAGAGAGAGAGAGAGAGAGAGAGAGAGAGAGAGAGAGAGAGAGAGAGAGAGAGAGAGGGAGGGAGGACACACACACACAGAGGAAGAAAAAGAAAAAACAGGAAAAAAAACAGACACAGAGATAGAGACAATGACAGAGAGACGGAAACAGAGATGTCACAATCTGTGATAGTGCGTAGGAGGGGGTACACCGAGGGCGATACATAGATAGGCAGACGCAGAGTGCTGAGACTGTCAGGACAAGGATTAGCTTCGTTGTCAAGCATCACGCGGCGAACGTGGGAACTCCTTAGTAATCGGGCGAGCTGCTGGCAACATGGTGCACAGGCACCTGGCTCCTATGCTAATGCTGACACCTCGGGTAGATAATATAAATGTCTTTAAAAAAGAAATACGCAAACGCCGAATTTTTTAACTTTACACTGAATATATCTACGCGCGTGACTCCACATCATCCCGAAACACAGTTTCTCTCAGTACTTTTTAAAAGCCCTTCCTTCCGCTACAACCCCCTCCCCAAACAACGGAGTCCAAATGTGTGTGTATCCGCTAATCAGTTCAGACAATGGCCGACTGATTCTGGGTATTAAACGCCCAGTCAGCGACGTAGGTTATATCAGGCGAAGCACGTCATCACTGGAATTAATCGCCAGTCGAAGTCTGAAGTCTGACTGGATGTTCGTGACACATCATGACATGTCAATTTATTAGAAAAGGATTGGGGGGGAGGTGGTGGGGGGTGACGTTGAACGAACTGAGAAGGCAAAACAGAAACAGAAAATCCAGACTGCTGGCAGCAGGTGGAGCACGTTAAGCTATTTTGTGACTCAAAAGAGAGAACATCTGACAGCTCTGGGTACCCAGCACAAAAGGGGACCAGACCGTAATTCCATCTGCACCTGCAGTATCCCACAGCCGAAACAACTCAGACGAGACGGAGACATCCCACGCCCAGGAATTACCCAGTTCAACACCGCCTAAGCATTCGTCATTTGCATAACTATCAATGCCCCCTATCCGCGTCCTTTCCAAAGACAATGTTCGGCCACGCAGACACAGCCTTGGTTCAGAAGCCTGTCCTCGCCATTCCAACATGCAGCCAAAGCAATCACTGAAAAGACTGCCTCTTCTAGTTCTACCACAGACTGTTTATCGCTGGGGGGGGGGGGGGGGCGAAGGCGAATCTTTGCTTCTACCAAAGATTATAAATACAATTCTTGCTTCTACTACGGTCTTTGGTCAAAGTGCGGGCTGACGACTGTCGGTCCAGAACCCGGGAAAGCAGAGTGCCGGCGCGGAGGGCCTATGACACCCGCCCCCTGATGCGGTGTGGCGATGGCCGCAAGGCCTGGCAGGAAAACCAGCCTGCATCGCAGAATACACCCCCTTTGTCAGGCCCGGCGCGCCCCGGGGGCCGGTGGAGGGGTCTCAGAACACACGGGGCAACAAAACAGCTCCTGATGGGATTTGAGAACTGACCAAGAAAGACGGAAAAGAAAGAAGAGACTGAAGCCCAGTGGGTGAAGACGGGCATTAGCATTAAACTGGAAGCCAGGGCACGGGGTGGGTGCGCTGGGATCGAGGCACAAAAGAAAGAAATGGTCTGGCGCCAGCCCTGCGGCGCTTCGAAGCGCGCTGAAAATGTCGGGATAACTGGTGCACGGATTCAAAGCAAGAATTATTATCCGCAATATGCGAACCTTCGCGAATACGTCTTCCTTTGCCGGAGGAGAGAAGAAAAACATCATTCGCTGCAGCTGTGCGAGCCGAACGACACTGTGACTCACTGGAGTCTCCGAAACTGGGATGGAAAAGTAATCGGCACTCTACGCCTCGACATTTCTGAGGGAATAAACGAAGCAATACACTGAACTGTCCATTCCCCTGTCTTCGGCTGAGAAGGTTAGGCTCCATCAGCAAAAATAAAGCCCTCGATTATTTTCAGTTTCTGGCCCAGAAAACACTGGAATTTTCGGCGACAGTCGACACAGTTAAAAACCAGAGGTTTACTTACGCACAAATAAAACTTCTGGAAGAACTTTTCATTATAATGATTAAATAATAATATATTCTTTCATGTGCCATTGCCTACTGGAGCACACGGCCCGTTACCTAATAGCAAACAAGGAATTACAGTTACTGCGGTGGGACGGGTGTGGGGGTAGGGGTTTGCCGGGGAGGGGGGGGGGGGGGGGGGGGGGGACGCTCTCTGCGGGAGACGCTCTCTGATAAACGGGCTGACAGCAAGAACATCAGCAACACACACGCACGCACGCACGCACGCACGCACGCACACACACACACATAACAGAACACTTTGCTGTGATGATCTGAGGAAACGGGGGGAGGTTAGAACGGGACCGGAATTCGTAAGGGAATGTTCGAGACTCATACACTGCAGCCTACGAAAAGACCCCTAACCGTTGTAAAAGACGACAACAGTGGCGCTATGCGAGTAGGACGGGTCCCGTGGCGTGGAGGTGCATGTTCCCATACCACTGAGGCTGAGCTGGCTCAGCGTCCCATACACACTCCATGCCTAGCTTTCCGGCACCCTTCCTCCAGAGAAAGGATGCCGTAAACCGATGCTTGGGGTTTGGTCAATGAACCTGGGAGTGACCTCTCTCCTACAGTTTTTGGTTTCGCTCCCATACTGTTTTGACAAGGAATAGCGGAAATCCTCAAAGGATAAAAAAAAAACAGTAAACGCTTTTAGTCTAATAATGTCACATCTGCATACACACGTTCGGTGCAGAGCACAGACACTTGGTGACGACAGCGTTCAATATGTGTGTGTGTGTGTGTGTGTGTGTGTGTGTGTGTGTGGTGTGTGGTGTGTGTGTGTGTGTGTGTGTGTACATGTGTGTGTGTATACATGCGTGTGTGCGTACGTGCGTGTGCGTGCGTGTGTGTGGTAAACACATCGAGTGCGTGCGAGCGTGGTGTGCGCGCGTGTGTGCATGCGTCTATGCCTCTGTGCATGTGTGACCTTCTGGCACTCTTCTGTGCAAAATATAGTGCCGCAGAGGCCAACAACAACAAAAATGTACCCACGTCGAGTGCCTGTGCTATAGAGAAGACCTGAACGGTTTAGCACTGGTCAGCACTGCTGGCAACGCGAGACTGGCCAGCCACATGAAAGGGGCACTTGTGGTCTCGCTGTTGTTGGGCAGGCTAATGCCAGATCATCCGCATGTCTGGGGATCCCAAAAGGTCACGTTCTGAGGGGACCAGCCTGAATAGGTGAAGGTGCACACGGGGGGGCTGGGGGGGGGGGGAGCTGGAGAGAGGGGGGGAGGAAGGGGGAAGAGGTGACGGGGGGCAGAGGGAGGTTCTGGAGGGGGGGGTGCTTGTGGTCATGCACCGTGGTGTTAGGTGGACTTGCGACCCCCCCCCCCCCCCCCAAACACACACACACACACAGAGCTCTTTGTGTTGTCGGCCCCTCCGGTGATTAGATTTCACTCCTGATTGAACCCCAACGACTTCAGCATAGAAAGAGCTCCCTCGGATAGCCTGCTCTTGAAGCGGTGGGGTGGGGGGGGGGGGGGGGGGGGGGGGGCACACTACTGGCGAGGGGCCGCTTTGCTCGCTGCCCTGTTCCAGTCTCTGGCCAACTGGAAGGCTACTAGCCTACTACTACTACTGCCCACTCGGCCGCTCCCTAGAGTCCCTCCGGAATCGCTGCAGTGAGGTACCGCGGACGCAGAAATTATGGTCCCTCTGCTAAACATCCCGTTTAGGCCCGGGGCAGGTCAAATTACAGCTTTGTTACCGGCAGGCAATCTGCCTTCCTAATGTACACCTTCCTGGGTTCATCCTCCCGATGATGATAAAGATGAAGTGATGCTTAATGTCCTCAGATGTCAGTTGACATATTAGGGACAAGTTGTGAACAATGCCGAAGCACGGTGCAATAATTCTTTACGTCCACGGAAACCAGAAGGCTCGTTAGGACGGACAGTCCAGGACGGCCACCTCGACTCTCCCTTCCCCTTAATCCTCTTTATACTTAAAAAGCTACGCACAACGACATGAAGTGAAACCTGAGGCGGTTTGGCCTAGCGGTAAGGCGTTAGGCTGGTAAGCAAAAGGACCTCGGTTTGATTGTTCACCTTCGGCTCTCCTTTCTCTTCAAAACTTGTTTTTTGTGGACACCATCTTTGCGACTTTATCCTTCAAAATGATTGAAACACTGAACCAGACTCTGTGTGTGTGTGTGTGTGTGTGTGTGTGTGTGTGTGTGTGTGTGTGGTGTGTGTGTGTGTGTGTGTGTGAGACTCTTGGTGCACAAATCACTGCCACGTTGAAGTGATGCTTAATGTCCTCAGATGTCAGTTGACATATTACGGACAAGCTGTGACCAATGCCGAAGTACGGTTCAATAATTCTTTACGTCCACGACGGCCACCTCGACTCTCACACAGCTCCTGAACTATGAATCACTGCCACGGTGACAGTGTAGCTTACGTACAGTCCCCCCCCCCCCCCCCCCCCCACCCCCCACCCGAGATCGGGGCGTGAAACATCAAGAACCAATCACTCTATCTCTCTGTGTTGGGTCGGACGGCCCCTGGGACCACTCAACGCATTCCAATAGCCGCACGTGTCCAGTGACTGGCTGAAGACTAGTCACTAATTTTCGTAAGTAAATCCATAAAACATGACAGCGCGTCAGGCGGCCAATGCCACCCGATACCGGTCCCACGTTCCCCGAAGCCACTTCCAGACGCGAACGAACACGTCGCCAATGGCATCCACTTCAACATCAAGTCTCCACCGACTGTGCTTTTCTTGTCTTTTTGTTCCTCTTCCTTTTTTTTTCTCCCTCGACATTTTTATTTTAACACCACTAGATGTATGCAAGGAGAGGTACTGTGATTGGCTCCGCACCCGCGCCAATGTGTGTGTGTGTGTGTGTGTGTGTGTGTGTGTGTGTGTGTGTGTGTGTGAGAGAGAGAGAGAGAGAGAGAGAGAGAGAGAGAGAGAGAGAGAGAGAGAGAGAGAGAGAGACAGAGAGAGAGACAGACAGACAGACAGACAGACAGACGAGACAGACAGAGAGACAGAGAGACTGTGTGTGTGTGTGTGTGTGTGTGTGTGTGTGTGTGTGTGTGTGAGAGAGAGAGAGAGAGAGAGAGAGAGAGAGAGAGAGAGAGAGAGAGAGAGAGAGAGAGAGAGAGAGAGAGAGACAGACAGACAGACAGACAGACAGACAGACAGACAGACAGACAGACAGAGACACACACAGACAGACAGTGTGAAAGCGGGAGGGAGGCGGTGGGGGGGGGGGGGGGGGGAGAGAGAGAGAGAAAGACAGGGAGAGAAAGAGAGAGTATGCCACTATCACTCTGAACGGTAAGGCCAAGTTGTTTCCGGCAACCTCACTGTCTAAGACTAAGACTCCCATAATTTCCCAAGGCTGGGAAAATTCGCGTCGTTTTGCCGACGGAAGGCGCGGTGGAGACAAAGGAGAGAGGAAGGCGTAAACGATAAAACGATGCTTCATCATTCACATCAACTACACACGCACATTGTGCTAAGCTGAACGAAACCCGCACGGTCACGATACCCAAACCACCGACTTGTTTCTCGATCTTTTCTCTCCCCCCCCCCCCCCCCCCCCCCCCAATAACCACACTGGTTGACTGGGCGTAAAACACAAATTTACTCCTCTCTCTCCCCTCTCTTTCTCTCAGTGTTGCCGTGAGTGAGACGGGATGCAAAGACGTGGCCGTTATCTTCACTGCATCCCCTTTTGATTTGCGGCTATATCACTGGCAGACGACAGCTGGGAAAACAGATAACCAGCAAGCCCCTCTCTCTCATATTATTATTATCTCTTTTTCTCTCTCTCATATTATTACCGTCGCTTTCAAACTGACGTCACGTCTGATGGGTAATGGGGTGGCTGCTAAATCTCAAGGGCGGGGTGTGGGGTGGGAGAGGGTGTGTTGAGGGACTGACTGTGAAGCTGAGGTAATGGGTGAAAGGGCCTTTAGAACACTGCGGTGTGTGTGTGTGTGTGTGTGTGCGTGCGTGCGTGTGTGTGTAAACGCGTATGTGTGTGTATGTGTGTGTATGTGTGTGTGTGTGTGTGTGTGTGTGTGTGTGTGTGTGTGTGTGTGTGTGTGTGTGTGTGTGTGTGGGGTGCGGCGTGCGTACGTGCGTGCGTGAGTGTGTGTGTGTGTGTGTGTGTGTGTGTGTGTGTGTGTGTGTGTGTGCAAGTGTGTGTGTGTGTGTGTGTGTGTGTGTTGTGTGTGTGTGTGTTGTGTGTGTGTGTGTGTGTGTGTGTGTGTGCGAAATGTGCCTAAGTGTGATTTTTTATGCATGCGTACGTGAGTGTGCGCAGTTGTGGATGAATGCACGCAAAATCTCCGTACGGATGTGCGTGCACGCCCGTCTACTCAGACCTCGTGCGCACGCAAGCTGCATTTCTATTCGTTGGCTCACATGTCAACTGCCAATGCCAGCAAAGATGGGAGCATTCGTGCAGAACTTGTAAAGCAGCAGAACTGTGGAACAGATCTAGCAAGAACCCCACGGCTTCAAGATACATCCATAACACACGTAAACCATCGCGCAACAGCTTTAAAAAATATATATAAAAAACAACAAAAAACAGGGCAATCCCGGCAACTCCTGATCGAAACAGATAGCGGTTGCTTCCCCTGTCCCTTTCGCGCGAAGCTGAGTCGGTGCAAGAGATAGCAGCAGTATCAAATGAAGACCTATTCGATTATCACAAAGATGACGCATCGCAATAGTTCTGATATGTGAAGCCTCAAAACTGAGCTTCTTCTTGATTTTGTCTGTGTGCAGCATTTCCCAGCGGTGGCAATTCAATCACCTTATTTACCGGATTGTTCAGAATCGGCCTCAAATCAAGTTCCCAAGCACGCACACAAATATGGCGTGATGGGAGGATGGAGGGGGAGCGGGCGGAAGGGGGTGGGCGGGGGGGGGGGGGGGGGGGGAAAGAGAGATAGTGTGTGTGTGTGTGTGTACAAGATCACACTGTACAGGTACTCGCACAGTAAGCAGTGTTTTATGGCTGTTAGATATGACTTCCTTGTTCAAAATAGCGTGTTTGTCTTCTCACCCCCACACACACCTCCATCCCGTGTCTGCGTTCTGTCTCTCTGTCTCTGTCTCTGTTTCTCTCCTTCTTCTTCTTCTTCTTCTTTTGAGGAAACAAAATATTTCACACGTCGTGCACTCCACAACTTTCAATCCCTGCTGTAATTCAAAAACTGTTCCCATCAAGTTAAAGATCTGCGCGTGCACTGACGCAGAAGGAGCACCACACACACACACACACACACACGAGGGAGGAAGGCTACGTGAATCAACCACCTTGCCCAGCCAGCTATCTATCACATCAAAAGGCCGCCGTAAGCGCTCCCTCAGGTAGCAAACATCAAAGGCGAAGAAGCGCACACAGCCCCGACAGCTGCAGTGCACGCAAGGGGCGAGCGTTTGCACACCTCGGCACCGACCCACCAACACCCCCCACCCCCAGACTTCTAAGCGCCATGAGCTGGCTTAGCGGGGAACACGGTTATAGAACATTATCATTATCGCCACCCTCCACAACAACCCCTGATACTGTTCAAAGGTCTGGTAAAAAAAAAAAAAAACGGTATTTAACAGGCATCTGTTATTGGCTATTTTGGTTAGACCAAAGTCAACAACAGCAGGGAGGGTGCTCACCTACTTATATTATAAACACACACACACACACACAGAGCTCAGGAGCTGTGTGAAAGTCGAGGTGGACGTCCTGGGCTCCCCGTCCCTAATAAGCCTACGGTTTCTGTGGACGTAAAGCAACACTTCAACAAACAACACACACACACACACACACACACACAGTGAGCCGGTTTGGCCTAGTGGTAAGGCGTTAGGCTGGTAAGCGGAAGGACCTCGGTTCGATACCGCTTCAGCTCACCTTTCTCTTCAAAAAGGTTGTGGTCTGTGGACACTGTCTTGTGACTTTGTCCATCACTTCCTGCTGAAACATTAAATGGCTCTCATCGCAGCCCATCTTAACGCAGGAATCATTCTGGTGGTGACAGCGTAGCGACAGGTATATAATCTCCCTCTTCCCCCATCTCCCATCCCTAATAAGCCTTATGGTTTCTGTGGACATTAAGCACCATGTTTACTTACTTACACACACACACACACACAAATTGTGTGTATTATATATACTTCATAAGCACGTTATGTATATATATCACCTGCTTATAAAGTGTATGCTTTGTATTTCGAAATCTTCATGGTCATACAAATGACAAAATACAAAGTATAAACAAACACTTTAAAAGCCTATGATGAGTGCTCAAGTTGAGATTGTTCCATTTCGCTGCTGTTGTTGAAACCTGTATCACTCATTTAATGTCTGTTTTCATGTCTGTGACATGTCACTTTGTCCGTGATGTGACAGTTGGAGCTGCAGTACTTGTATGTCTAAAGCGTTTCGGATGTGTGTGAGTGAGTGAGTGAGGTGAGTGAGTGTGTGTGTGTGTGTGTGTGTGTGTGTGTGTGTGTGTGTGTGTGTGTGTGTGTGTGTGTGTGTGAAATACACAGGAAAAACATGCTCCAGACAGGTTATTTAGCTCCTGGATTCAAAATGTATCTCATCAACATCACAGGATCACTTCAGGACACCTCAGGATCACCTCAGGAGCTGAATCTGAAATTTTAACTAAAAACTGACAGTTCCAATCAGAAGCTATCACCACTGTGATTACTGGCATCGTCTCATGCCCATTGGCCAGAACGTCAGTTAAAGTCCCACATCAGGACTACTTTTGGCTGTACTCTATAGTAATCTTCATGACATTATCTTTAGCTGTAGTAATCTTCATGACATTATCTTTAGCTGTAGTAATCTTCATGACACATTATTTTCAGCTGAAGTCATCTTCATGACGCAACATTTCAGCTGTAGTGATCTTCAAGACATAATCTTCTTGACATAACAGTTCAGCTGTAGTAAACTTCATGACATAACAAACTCCATTACTGAAACCCCAAAGTCAGCCTGCAGCTACCACAGTGGTGGGTTAGTTAGTAACTGGATACTAACATCCTGTCAACCACACAGGGTCACTACAGGACAGTCAAACTCAATGACATAAGCACACTGACATTTCAAAACTGCTCATACATAATTTTTTATAAACCTTTTCTCAAGGCAATCCACAAAACCAGTCCCTACGCAAACAACACACATGTATACACAAAAAATCAAACAATTTTTTCTAGGAAAAGTTTGTCCCTTCAATATTACCCCTGTTCTGATATCGTTGACCATTCCGTCTAATTTACTGATACCAGATCAAAGAAAAATATATAAAAAAGGAATGGACAGAAACAAAAATATTTTTTATTTTTTTAAAACATAGATGTCTCATGGCAAATACCAATGCCATATGGCATCAAGCTGCAGATGCCACCTACCAACTATCATCTCCTAGCTGTTCAAAAAGAGCCATACAAAAGGCTAACTCTTACTGGAAACTGTTAAGTCAGAAGAATGGACAATTAAGGCATTAGCAGAAAAATGACATGACAGAAACTGAGAAAGAGCAATGGTGGGCAATGGCTGCACTTGTACTGTATTACTGTACAGGGATGACAGTGTGTCAAGTTTGGGGAAAAGGGGGGGTCCTCGTTCTTTTAGCTGAGAAAAACCAATAAGTAACATTAATTAACAAAGAAACTACACACGAAACTGAAATAAAACCTTGATTACCTGAGAACAACTGGGGTTTGTGGGTGATGTACCTGCGGCCGAGTCTGAGTTATCACCTCCACACTCTCGTACTTCCATCGGTTTTTAACCAATCACAGAGTCAGAACAGTAAATGATTCACTGCCAAGGATCCAAGATGCAGAAAATGTTATTCCAAAAACTATGAATATGATCACCAAGTGTTCATAAAACTTGATTTGACTTAATCCAAAGGCTGGAAGTCAAGAGATGAAAACTACCACACCACAGTCATGCTTCCCTGAACTCTTCCTTCCCAGGAATACAGGAACCCAAGTCAGTGGTAAAGGCAAAACCCCAAGAACGGTTTCAATGAACCTGCTGATCTGAATCAGCAGACCAGAACACCCACTATACATATATTTCCTTGAATATCATTCAATTCCAGGTGACTCACTAGACCTTTACACATGATGGCCCACCAGTCTAGAGTTAATGTGGCATCTCACTGCCCAAGAATGTCACTCTGGCACAACAGACTATGGTATGGTAGAAATATGGACACAACAGACTATGGTATGGTAGAAATGTGGACAAAAATATGGTAGAAAGAAAGAACAGCTGGCCAATTTTTTGAAGCTCCACAAAAAAAGAGAAGGTATTACTGTTGCTAACTGACTTGTCTATCTAGAGCGTTAAGGTCTGCGGAACAAATGACTGACGTTATTGTTAATGACCGAGTCTATAAATCTGACAGAACAACTCATTAATTACACATTGTACTGACAATGTTATCATTATTGATCACTGCCTCATAATTCCATGCAGCACAGCGGTTTAATACCTGCTTAAGTTCCAGTGAGCAAATTATTAATGTTGATGGCTGCTTCTTTTGGCCGATTTCCAAAGAATAAACTATCAACACAGACAGCTAGTTGCCTTGATAAGTTTAAATGCTACATAATGTTAAATCATCTGCAAGCACACTGGATCACAGCTGAAGGCTTTAGTTCTCACTGCAGTCTAACAAAAGCTAAACCACAACTGTCACAAACCTACCACCACAGTACTGTTAGTAGTAGAACTGTATTTCCCTGCCTTTAGAGGAAAAGCGAAAAGGACACCAGGCATATCACACACACACACTCATTCCACTGTCTGGCAGGCAGAGCAGTCACCACACACACTAACTACACCCCCCCCATTCATAATTCACCTAGTTGTGACACTTTCAGAACAAACCACAAATTGACACTCCTAGTCCTACTCCAGCTACCTGAAGCTATGGAGGGAGTGGGGAGGAAAAAAGAAGCCTGGCAGGGTAATCTGTTTGTCCTGGGGCGCCTCAGTTGACTTGGGCAAAGGGATAGGATGAAGGGGGGTCTCTCCCTTCCCCCCTCCCCTCCCCCGCATCAAGTCAACAATAGGTCTTTATGCAAGGCAGTGATGTGTCATCTCTCTTCAAACACTGTGAAAGTGGGACACTTTCCCAGTGCACAGCCATTGATTCAGTCCTTAGGTCATGTGATGTATGCATTCAACTATTTCAAGGGCCACAAACTGTGACAAAGCCAACCCAAAAAGGAACCTCACTATATGGGTCATATTTGTACTGGGCAGTGCATGGAGTCAAATTACTGAAAACCGGCTGGCTAATTACATTGCCAAAAACAAAAATCAGCCAGTCATTTAACCACAACACACGCACACACACACACACACACACACAGGTACACACACACACACACACACACACACACCAAAAGAATCAAATTTTCCAACGCAGGTGTGCTGGTCAAATTAACAGTATAACCAGGGAGTGTCTAAGCATGCATAAATTTACACAACCCTGGAAAAAAAGACAGTAACAGAACACCCACAGGAATATGACTGAAGTAAAGATATATGTATACATCATTACATGGGATGAGTCTGCAAAGCATACAACTGAATCACATCCACCTAGCCATGTTCCCCTTGTATTTGAGATTCTGCCAGTATTACTAATACTGGTACAATACCAGTGGTATGTGTTCCCAAAGTCCATTGAACCAGGTGACCCAGACCTGTGTGGCTGTGAGAGGGTAACAAAAACACAACTTGTCCCTCTCCACACAAAACACAGTCAGCTGAAAGTGAAACCTTCCTGCTTGTATTCCATTTCCTACCTGACTGAATTCCAATGGCCCCAAGAATGTGACCCCCTTACCCCCACCCCAACCCCCACACCTCTGAAAGTCCTCCCTTTAGTAAACACACCTAGTTGGGGTTTAAAGGTAAGCGAACAGCAAAACAGAAGCAATTCCAGTCAAGACTTTTAAGTGCAAGATCATTCATCTGCACTTAGCTATGCACAGGGCCATGTAATCAAAAGTGGCTCAGGATCGAACGTCTTTTGTCGACTGCCGACTGTGTCAGTGTTTGATCAGGGAGTGTAACTCACTGCGGAACAACAGCCACATTTACAGCCCATAAAACACCAGTGGTCAATACCGCTTCTTTAAGCAACTTCCAAAATGGAGAGGTGTCATATTCAATTCAAAACTACAATTAATTAACTATGAATGTATTCAAAACCAAATAGATCTAAAATTGTCAAACTGATTAACTGACTAACTCAAAACGGTAAAAAGATTAGTTCAAATGCCTTGCCGTTGGGCTTGAGTATTGAAAATCAAAGACACAACAGATTAATACTGTATAATGGACTGACTGGCAAGCCAGTGATTCTGCCAGCCCCCTGGGCTTGCTGGGGCCACATGAGAACATGTAGCACTTTTCAGCCTAGCTGGAGAAGGGGTGTGCATTTCAAAGGGCACCCAGAGCCTAGTACCAATAGTAGTAGTCACTGAATCAATAAAGCAAGAGAACACACTTTACACTAATTGCAGCGGACTGCCACGATCGTGACATGAATCAGACATGACAAGAACTGGACAGAGAGAAATACAGTGATTTTCTGTACAGATACTGAGATAGGTGTGGTGATTGGCAATCTCTGAATCAACACAAACACACACACGCGCACACACACACACACCACAAACAAGCTGAAGGGCAATCAATAACCATAACATATGGCAATGGTTGAGTTGAGATGGATTATTTCTGACCTCTGAGTCTGATTCATCGACTAGAAGCTAATAATAGCTAAGTGTCAGCTGCTTGCATGATAGGCATCTGAGAAAGGAACACAGCAGGGTGGTACACTCTCTTACTAAATGGACCTCACAAGCATCACAGCTGGCTGACAGGGCTCGCAGGCACAGGGCAGGTATATGCCTAAGGGTCAAGAACCAGGCTCTGAATCTGATGTACTAGTAACAAATACTGAACAAATGATACTTTCTGTAAGTTTCATTTCTGATCAAATTTTGTGGCAATCTGAATCAATATAACAACACCGCACACACAACATAACAAACAAGCTGAAGGGCAATCAATAACCATAACATATGGCAATGGTTGAGTTGAGATGGATTATTTCTGACCTCTGAGTCTGATTCATCGACTAGAAGCTAATAATAGCTAAGTGTCAGCTGCTTGCATGATAGGCATCTGAGAAAGGAACACAGCAGGGTGGTACACTCTCTTACTAAATGGACCTCACAAGCATCACACACACACATATAGTATGCTCATAATGTTACTGCAGATGAGGGGGACATTTTCTGTTGTAGCTCTAATTCTATTCTGGTAATTTTCTCAGCACTGACTTATTGGTAGTATGAGTAAATCAGTAAGTTTGGTAAGTACACACGACTTGAAAGCTGAAGTACATCACTATATCATAGTGGTTACTAGAACTTTTAGTACATGCCTGTATAAATTTATAAAACATTAATGGGCTATTAGTATTACTAATATTAAAAGCTGAATCATTCTTATTTTCGGATTTAATATTAAATGAAAATCTCTCAGTATTAGTATCTATCAGGCAATTACACTTACAATCTAACGCTGTAACACTAATAATAATAATAATAATAATAATACCACAGAGTAGGGGAGGGAACTACATTGCTACTGCGCTGTGGTTTTACTTTCTTTTCAAAATTACTGAAGAGTTACTTCCCATACTCAAGTCTAATCAAACTCCTCTTCTTCAAGTCTACTTGGCTTAGGACTAGAAATTAGAATACAGATCCACATCCACTCTTTCTGCAATTTATTAATTTTGTAAGAGAACTTAAGAGTTATGAAGGCATCAAGGGATTAACCCTTTGCGTACCTAGGTAGGTCAGACTCTACAGCATGAATTATGAATTTCTCCCATCTGGAACATAATGCCCTCAATGTAGTGTTTTGGGGGTGTTTTGAATAAATTTATATGGACTCCCTTTACAGCTTATGCCCATATATTTGTTATCACTATCAATAGAATATTTTTATTTTTTTAAAATAATATTTTCTTCTTCTTTTCCTTTCAGTGATAATACTTGCATAAATTTGCATTGATGTGAGCCCACAGCAATTCTAAGACAGCATCAACTGATCAAACATGATCAGCAGATGCATCAGCACCATCCTCTGTGTCTAATTCACTGTGCATGCCCATTTCAGTGTTTGACAGGAACATCTTCTAACAGTAACACACCATAATTAGCTGGCTGGTTAAAACTGTTTAACACTGAGTTGTCTCCAAAGAGGCGCTGGTGAGGACCAAGATCCCAGGAGGTGGGGGGAGAGGGAGATTATACCTAACACTATGCGGTCAGTGTCACCACCAGAATAATTCTGCATTAAAATGGGCAGCAATCAAAGCTGTTTTAACGCTTCATTAACTGTGAGGGGCGAAAGTCACAAGACAATGTCCATAAATCACATTTTTTCATGAGAACAAAGAGCTGAAGAAGAACTCAACTAAGGTCCTTTTTGCTTAAAAGCATAATGCCTTACTGCTAGCCCAAACCAGCTCAACCATACACCATAGTCTCTGTCACCTTCTTTTTCACTGTCACTCACTGATTGCAACTCTAAAAGTCTAAGTCTAAAGACTAACAGCTCTACTTGCTTTGTAAATGTTTAACACAAGATTAATTGTTGGCAGTAGCTGATGAACTTCAAATCAGTAGGCATGTAACTTGTTCTTTGAGATTTAAAAAAAAAATGCAATGTGTGCTGTTGTCTACTGTGGTGTGGTATAGTTTTATTAATTTTAGCCACAAATTAAATTTCCTCTCATGAGATAAGTAGTCTTAAATCCTGAACCTAGACATATCATGATCTATGATAGCATTTATTAATTTATTCATTTGACGACCAAGTTTAATATTTAAAAGAAGCTGTCTTGATTCTCAGTCAATTTGTCCCATATATACCATCTTTCATTTTGACATAAAAAATTTAAAAAAAAATTAGGTGAATATATAGCAATAATAAATAAACTGGAAAAAAACACATAAAAAAAGGTTAATAAAAGGCTGACACAAAAGGTAACCCATTAAATGTTACTGTTAGTCTTACTCATAGACCTACTCATTTAAATTTTTTTTTTTTAAATATACCTTAATGGTGAATAAATTAGGCTCATTCAGGACAACAGACACAAACAACGTATTATAATAATTACAATAAATCATCATAATACTAATATTCACATCACAGAACAATTTACAAGCTGCTAATAGATGCAATGAATCAGACCATTAATAAAATGACTCAGAATCTGATTCAGAGACTGGCAAAATAAGCAAACACTGAAACAAAAGCAAGAACGTTAATAAAAATTCCACATAGTGAATATAACAGAATTTTACTTTTCAGCAATCAGTTCGTCACCCAAAACACCACCAGTATCGCAGCACTAATTACAGCTGACACAATGATCAATGACCAGCACCCCAGTTCCCAAACGGCCAAAGAACGACTTGTTAGTATTTAATAGTATTACTATTAGCAATGTCACTGCTGCCAAAACACGTTTTTCGCAATTCACAGTCCAACCGTTTCCCCGTAAAATCATAAATTGTTGGCTTGTGTTGGTTTCTCGGTGCTGTGGCACGTTCTAAAGAGGTAATTGTGGGCATTCCACACTTGCCGCAGGCAAACAGTAAACACTGGCTTCGTAACCAGAGCTGACATCGACACTCCCAAGGCAATTTGGATTTGGAACGGCCAGCCAGTCAAAACAGACCCGATCCAGCCTACTTGGTCGCTCCGCAAGCCAAGCCGACAAAAACGTCAAGGTACAAAATCGGCGCTTTTCCTGGAAACGACGTTTTGGCGGAGCAGACTAATAATACTAATTACTACCGCAAAAAAGAAGCAGTTACTGCACAACCAAAAAAAAAACGATACTGGAAACTGAGGAGGGGGCCCCGAATGCCAGAGGTGCGACTGCATTTCTGCTCTAACGTGGAGAAGATCTCAGTTGATTGTCCTGTAACTAAGCAGGCAGTTATTCGTCTGATTGTAAAAAACGCAAATACTCACAGCTCTGTCGTCACAAAATTGATCGGAGGCCACAATCAGAAGTTTTCAAACAAATGACTAAGTTTTCCTGCATTACAGCGCCAGCTTCGGTGTCAAGGTCGATTCACGAGGGGGGATAACGCACTCCAGACATGGTAAAGAACGGGAAGGATTGTCTCCCATCTTGAAAGAAGCCCCCACATACCTGTATCTTTCTTTCTTTGTTGTTATTAAACTTGTTTATCACCAAGTTGTCAGTCTTTTGTTTTCACTCGGCTTTGCTATTAAGTATTAAGACTTTTGGTGATACTGACACACTTGACCCCTCTCTCTCTCTCTGTCCACCCCACTTCTCTGTCCCACCTCCTCTCTCTTTCCCTCTGTCTCCTCAGAGTGCAAGATAAATTATGGCGTTTGGTTTTGTTTGTCTGTTTTGGTCTGTTATAGTTTTACATGTTATACCTACTGGTGACTGTTCTAGTCAGTCTCACCTAGTTATTTCAGGCTATCTACTCATATATTTACTAGTCATTATGTGATATATATATATATATATATATATATATATATATATATATATATATATATATATATATATATATTGCTGTTGTATGTCTACTGTGTTGGGTAGGGGGGTGTGGGCTTGGGGGAGGGGGTGACACACACACAAACAAGTTGTCTCCACAATTGACACTGGCAGCTAATTATTACACAAAGGATCTTTTCTTCAATCCTGTTATTCAATCACCGAAAACAACACCATAAGCAGTGGTGTGGTGGGTTAATTTCCTAAAAATGAATAAAAATGGAGATAAAATGAAGCAATAACTTCAGAGAGGAAACTGACAGGAGGACTAAGCTAGTGCTGAACTGTAATCCAACCAAAGAAGCTGCTGTGTGTTTGAACCCTGGCTGAGAGAGGATGAAGCGACATTGCTGTTTTTTGGCTCTTCCAAATCAACAATTGTGGTACACTTCTTCCAATGGGAGAATCCATAATCATCATTTTAATTTTTCCATTGCTTTAAACAACTTTAAAATCCTGTCAACTTTACAGGACATGTTCAGGGGTGAGAGTAGAGGGGGGAGGGGGGGGGGGGGGGAGAGATCAGATTTTAATGTCTTGTCAACTGCACAGGATCATCTCAGGATGAGTGAACGCTGTCAAAGGTCAATACACATTCACATCTCTTCTCATGTGTTAAACCACACTGAAGTCAGATCAAGATGGTAAGCCCAAACACAGACACAACATGGGGAATCCTACAATGATCTGAAATGATCAAGTATGAGAGAGAGAGAGAGAGAGAGAGAGAGAGAGAGAGAGAGAGAGAGAGAGAGAGAGAGAGAGAGAGAGGAGAGAGAGAAGAGAGAGAGAGAGAAGAGAAAGAAAGAATAACAAATCAACACATACACCAGCACGCATGCACACATGTACACACACACACACACACACACACACACACACACACACACACACACACACACACAGTGTGTCAAGCAGGAAGGCAAACACACTGTGAGTCTGAGGGATGCTCACTAAAGTTAATACACTCACCGACTGCAGCATGTCTTGAGCCTGCATGAGCCTGTTGTCCCTGTCATCGACCTGAAACTCCAGCTCTGCAATCTTCTCGCTTTGAGCTTCCACCTGCTCCGACAGCACACTCGCCTGGAAGTTTGGTGAATTAATAATAACAATAAGAAGAAGAAGAAGAAGAAGAAAATATTTATAAGGTGCTAGACCATTGATATCCACCAGGAGTATTCTTAGTGTCAAGCAAGTGCACACACACACACACACACACACACACACACACACACACACACACACACACGCATGCGCGCGCATGCAGGCACACACACACCACACACCACACACACACACACGCACACACACACACACACACACGTGCACGCGTGCGCGCACACACACACACACACACACACACACTCGTGCACACGATCACACACACGCACGCACGCACTCACGCATGCAAATTGACGCTTACACATTAGCACCTGCACACATAAGTGCACTATACAAAACTTGCAACCTAAATTAAACAAATAATGAACAGCTCATCTGAAGGTTTTATTTTGATTGCTTCTACCCGTTAGATATAAGATGTTTCCAGAAAGCTGGTCTCTAGTTTGTCCTTACCTGTGTGTGTGTGTGTGTGTGTGTGTGTCTGGTGGAGTGGGGGGTGGGGGGGGAGAGAGAGAGAGAGAGAGAGAGAGAGAGAGAGAGAGAGAGAGAGAGAGAGATCGGAATGAATAATCGGATAAAGCATCGGAATTTTATTAATTAAGAACAACTTTTGCGTAGTCTTACATCATATAAATAAATATGTCGTAAAAAAAACTACAACTACAACTAATAATAACACCAATAAATAGTAGTCTTGATGAGCTAATCCAATGCGCTTGCTTGCAACTGTCTACTATTATATCACGGGGCCCCTCCCCTCCGGTCAAACACCTCCGAAAGCAACCACCCCTCTACCCCACCCACCCTGTGCCTTGAATAATGCCTAATTATGAAGCCAAACAGGGCACTTCCAACTGAACTTGAGGGGCAGTATCAAACTCCAAGCACTGGTTTACGACATCCTTCCTTCAAGGAAGGTGCCGAAAGCGATGCTCGGAGTGTGGGGCAGTGTGTCATAACCCCCCCCCCCCCCCCCCTCCCCACCCCCCCACCCCAGGCCCACTTCACACAGCAGGGATCTTGGTCCCATTTTCTGGCAGCTGCTGCCTCGAGGGGGAACGGGTTGTGTGTATGTATACGTAGAGCGAGTCAGGTAAGTTACAGAGCTCAGGAGCTGTGTAAAAGTCGAGGTGGCCGCCCCTTAGGCTCCCGTCTCTAATAAGCCTACGGTTTCTGTGGACGTAAAGCAACACTCAACCCAGGTAAGTTAGGGTTGACGGCTGCGGGGTCGGTGTCGAGTCTAGTTCTTACAATGCAGCACTCACCTGCAAAGCAAGGCTCTGTTTCTCAGCCTCCAGCTTTCGCACCTTCTCCTCAACACTCTCTGGGAGGTAGCCACTGGCCTGAAACAGCACGCGCTCGTAAGTATATAATTATACAATTTATAATCATAAAGAGACAGAACACAGCCGAAAGCGGTTACCAAAGAGAATAAGCGGTGTTTTTAACAGAACAGAAAAAGACAGAACACACTCGGGCAAATAAAACTGAGGTACACAGACAAATACATGCACTGATAAGTACAGTCTGGTTTAAAAAACAAAACAAAACAAAAAAACGAGGAGAACGGAAGAAAATAACGATGACTGCCGTTTCACTGGGGAGAAGGGGGAGGGAGTGGGAAGGAGGGGTAAGTGAGGCTGGCAGACAGATGGATAACTGATTTTTTTTCAACGCCCCCTGTCCACCAAAAGAGAGCGTCGCTGAGTAAGAGCACTCGCTAACGAAAGCCAAAGTTAAGCACGATCGAGCGTGTTTACCACACGGATGGGTGACCGTTACGTGCTAGGCTTTGCGCCCGCCCTGAGATTTCCCCGGAGTCAGATTCTGTGCAGACTGTACAAAAGTCCTTCGGATGAGACTATAAACCGAGGTCCCCTGTGTGTATATGTTACAGGCAATCCGTGAAGCTGGCAGACAGATGGATAACTTTTTTTTCTTTTCTTTTTTAACGCCCCCTGTCCACCAAAAGAGAGAGGCAAATGTCAGGCATTTCATGAAGTGGCGAAAAGCTATAGGCGATACACGTAATGCCTAAATTTTGTAGGCAATACTAGTATTGCCTGAAAAATAGTGCTCGAGATTTCACAGTTTGCCTGACTGCCAATTTCTGTATTCAGGCAAACTGTGTATTGATTCTGTGCCTCTGTGCGCGCTGGTGCGTGGTGCGTGCGTGCGTGCGTGCGTGCGTGCGTGCGTGCGTGCGTGCGTGCGTGCGTGAGAGAGATGAAGGGGGACTTGATTACTTTGTGGAACAGAATTGAATATGTGACCCGTTCTCACGAAATGAGTCTTAACTTAAAATTTGGCAGTTGGAGATATCTGCATGTCTCAAATCTGCAAGCTCTGCTCGTTGTTTTGATATTTACCGCAGTAGCACGTAAAAGACCCCGGTCATTCTGCCAAAAGTGCAGGTGGCAGGTTACAGCTAAACACGCATACACCTTACGTATGTGGCTTTGCATGAAGTGACATGGTGCATGGTTGTATGGTGTACACAGAACGTGCCGAGATGGCAGCAGTTTCATGTGGCACCAGCCATGCCAGCGCTCTAAGTACACCACTTCGGTGGATATTCGAAAATGCGCTATAAAAAGCTATTCACTCATGTAGAAACACATGCGAGCGCAGTGAGTCTGCTCGAGAGCGGAGAATAGCGCTATATAAAAGCGATCAATAATAATAATACTTAAATCACGTTTCTACTCAAAGAAAAATGTGGATGTGACGTGTTTTTAAAGGATGCAGGTGTGGCGGAGGCCATTTTTAGAAAATCAGCTTTAACGTTTTCAGAGCACATCAGTGCAAACACACCAAAGTTTAACGCTTATAGACTTTAATTTTGCAAAAAAACTGAAAACACCCAGATAGACCACCACTGACTGCTTTTGCCTGTAGCACAGTAAGCCGGCTGCGAGTTAAGACTAAGTTTGTGAGAACGGGTCACATATGTAATTTGCAAAGCTTGTTCTAGTGCATTTTCATAACTTGTTACTGTGAGTGAATTACGGTTAAAAAATGTATCTCTGCATTTTCGTATAAATTATTTGTACTGTGTGTAAGTTACATTTAAAACATTTCCCGGTGTATTTTAGTACGCATGAAATGAAATGAGCAGAATGTAATTTATCAGTGGAAATGATTTCAATTGATGATAAGCATATTTGCCTTTTTAGAAGTTAGTGTGTATTGCAAATTAAAGTATTTCTTATATTTTTTACTTCAGTGAGTGTACAATAAAGATAAAAAGAAATTTGAAACACTTCTGTCTGTTCCTTCGAAACGCTCAGGCAATACATGAAATGCCAAGAGGTAAATTTCAGGCAATGCACGTATTTCCTACAAAATTTAGGCATTACGTGTATTGCCTATAGCTTTTCGCCACTTCATGAAGCGGTGCCTAACATTTTTAGGCATTTCGTGAAATGCCTTACTTCACGGACTGCCTGTAACATATACACATGCAAAAAGATCGAATACGCACGCTAAAGATCCTGTGGTCCATGTCTAGGGTTCGGCGGATTAAGGGGAAACACCTAAATAACCCAGCATTCGGAACAAGAAACAAGAACAACCATGACGGTTACTTCAGGGCGAAGAAACGGTGACAGAATTCAGTCATGAGCTTTGGTGAAAGAGGAGGTGGACCTGGACTCCCGTCCCTAATGGTCTCTGTGGACGTAACGCAACACTGAACTCGAACCGGACACGATTGACCGTCGGTACGGGCCGCCAAGGCGCCAGTCGGCAGGACTGATGTGAGCGAATCGTTGTCTTCCTCTTGCAGTGTTGCACAGGAAAGCCGTGGGGAAGATAGACAGGCTATACGTCTGCTTTTAGCGAAACTTGCCAAAGACTCTTCCCCACTTTTCTGTGCAAGATTCAAGCTAATAAAAATTGTGTGTGTGTGTGTTTTTAAATAATACTTTATGTAAATTGTTTTGGTAGGACTATGCTCTGCATGTGTACAGAATATCATGTGAGCGCTCAGGGCGTTGATGAGCGCATGATAAATGTACATTATTATTATTATTATGTATCTTTACGGCCATCTTCATTTCCGTTATCGTGATTTTCCCGATGACTGCAAACGCAAAGACATTAATGGATTCCTCACTGAAGAAGGATATATACAATGCGGCATACGCGTTCATCCCTCATCAAGACCAAATCAGTCATTTCTACCCCGGATAATAAAGACAGAACTTAAGAACGCGTGTGAATAGAAAGAAAGGGCATTAATCAGGACACCATGCTCATATAGCCCCAAGAAATGATATGACGAAGCAAAACAGAACTATAAGCAAATAGTTAGATCACAAATGGGCTATATAGACAACAGAGATAACACAGGCGGCAAACACAACAAACAACATACAAACAGGACAAGCAACAACAACAAAATCTCAGGTCTCCGCGCCTTCTCTGCGAGAGGTGGCCTCTCCCTCAAACACACACACACAGGCAAACAGAACACAGGTAGGTCTAATTAGGCCACAGGTAAAATGACCTCCACAGGTAAACAGAACCGAAACCCGCAAACATAACGCAGGTGCATGAAACGCAAGCAAAGAGAACACGGACAAGACAGGCAAAGACTGACGCACAAAGACCCAAATCTGCACCGTCTCTGGCAGGGTGGCCACAGGCCAGTCACATTGCACGGAGGTAAAATAATACGCAGACACAACACAGATAAGCAATACGCAAACACGTATGTAGTACAAACTTAAATCTTTTTAACTCTGGTATGTTTAACCCTTTCCAGGCCGGGACATTTGTATTGCCGGCTCCGGTTCCTCCGAAGACTGAACGGTCTCAGAGAGAGTCTTGGCAAACCAGAAAGGTTAATTTTAATATATTTGTTCCACATGGCGGCGCACACAATATTGAAACTCACGTACGATGTCACACGACATCATGTAAGTAAATGGGAAAAGTTCGGTCAGTGACGTCATACAACGTCCTCAGGGCATGCAGCTAAAGGTTCTCACACAAGCATTCTGTACAAGTTAGATATAAATATATATATACAGACAAAACTCACGGTGGGATACTCCACCTGAACTAAAGGTAGGCTACACTATCTAAATACAAGGTAGGCTACACCGCCTGAACTCAAGGTAGGCTACACCGCCTGAACTCGAGGTGGGCTAGTAAGTAAGTAACTTGGTGTTTTACGCCCAGTCAATCTTTGCGGTTAAATCAGGGCGAATCAAGGTAGGCTACACCGCCTGAACTCGAGGTAGGCTAGTAAGTAACTTGGTGTTTTACGCCCAGTCAACCTTTGACGGTTAAATCGGGGCGAATCAAGGTAGGCTACACCGCCTGAACTCGAGGTAGGCTAGTAAGTAAGTAACTTGGTGTTTTACGCCCAGTCAACCTTTGACGGTTAAATCGGGGCGAATCAAGGTAGGCTACACCGCCTGAACTCGAGGTAGGCTACATGAACACGCCGACAAAAGCAACTGCGGCTGTAGAAGCAACCATGACAATCAACACCCCCCCCCCCCCCCCCCCCCCCCCTTCCCCCAACTCCAACTCCGGCCTTAGCCATCGAGATGACATGTAGCGTTTATGAGACGAAGCCGCCGGCGAGTATGCAACAGTTTAGCACGTGTATGAATGATCCTGTCGATCAACGATGAGGGCAGGTTTGAAATGGAAAGATTTGCCCTTTGTTAACATCAATTCCCTGTATATAGTGCAGGCGTTTAGAGTGAGGCACAAGTTGACAGCATAAAATCACATGGCATTTGACAGCTACTCTATCCACTCCCCCACCGGCACCACCCGTCCGCAAAGACACACACACACACACACACACACACACACACACACACACACACACACACACACACACACACAGAGGCTGACATACAGACACAGACACGCTCGAACACACACACACAAACACACACACACACACACACACACACACACGCACACACACGCACACGCGCGCGCACACACACACACACACACACACACACACACACACACACACACACACACACACACACACACACCGCTCATTCCAGCCCACTGAAGAAACTGGGCTGGATGTTGAAAACTTCGCACAGCGACACGACTTACCAGCTACAGTTACAAACACGCCTCAATCTGGTTACTGCAAAACGTAAAGCTCAGAGACCAGGAATGCACGCTGAACACACTGGAAAATCGTAACACGGCCACATACCCTCTTCAAAGAATCGAAGCACTGGGTGTAGCTATCATCCAAAGAAAAAGACGAAATGCGCAAGCGTGCACTGCCGTAAGATGTTTATCTGGTCGCAATACGA
The DNA here is from genome assembly GCA_018857735.1 of Alviniconcha marisindica. NCBI lineage: Eukaryota > Metazoa > Mollusca > Gastropoda > Provannidae > Alviniconcha > Alviniconcha marisindica. The sequence continues at coordinate 839,330 of JABMCL010002046.1, read as the reverse complement.
GCCATCAGCCGAAAGAGAAGTGATATTTAAGACGAGTTTGTTTGCTGTTATGATTGGTTAGAAAGGGTGTCCCCGCCAACAGATTTTTCTCTTTCTACAAGCGTCTATACATCAACCGACACGGAAGGTCACTAACCTGACGCCAGTTATTCCCTTTCTGGTACCCCTGGGAGGGGCACCTTCGACGTGTTCACTCTGCGACAACCCTGAGCCATCAAAAAGTGTTCTTTCACTAAAGTCTGGAGTATGTAAGACGACAGACAGTCTTGTATGCTTTAACAACAAGGCTGTCTGTCGTCTTATCTACTCCAGACTTGGTTTAAACAAAATTTATTCTTTCATCGTAATCATAAGCTCCAGCCTTGAGAGCGAGAGCGAGAGGAGAGAGAGAGAGAGAGAGAGAGAGAGAGAGAGAGAGAGAGAGAGAGAACACTTATTGATAGCTCAGGGTTGTCGCAGAGCCTTGTCAAACTGACAGTCCAAGTACGCATGCAAAACACACATGAAAATCACAACACAACCCAGTTTAAAGTACTGGGTGTACCATACAAGGAAAACGCCTGCCTCACAATCACGAAACTGAAACACCATTGTGCACTGTCACAGGAAGCTGCTCGGGTCACAGTACGAATCATCAGCCAAACGACGCGGAGAAGTGCAATATTAATACGATTTTGTTTCCAGATTTGATTGGTTAGAAGCGTGTGCAGGGGGGACAGGAATTGTTGTAAAATAACCCATACCCCCTTCTTAAAGTCCCACGCCCTCTCGTGTATCCTACAATATTCAGTCGTATTAGCGTTCACAGGGTTAAAACGTGTATCAATGAAGTAAAACTAGGTAATTAAATCCGAGAGAACCTGTGCACGTCGACCACCGCTGTGGTGGCCAGAGTCGGCGCTGATGTCACGCGCCTGTCCTACTTGAAAGTGACGACGGCGCAAGCTGACAAATTCGGATTAATTACCTCCCCTGCGTAGCATGACGTTTTGCGCTTGCTTCGTTTCGTACGGTCGTGGCGTCCGGTCTTCTTGTCACCGGCAATGACTATATATGTGTGTGTGTGTGTGTGTGTGTGTGTGTGTGTGTGTGTGTGTGTGTGTGTTATATCGAGTACTGTACAAGAATCTCAAAGTGATGAGACTGACGATGCCAACTGACGATGCCACCGAGTTTCCTGGTGTAGATCGACACACACAAAATGTTCGTGGAAGTTTGCTAACGGGAACATCCCGCACCGGACATCGCCTCTGACCAGGACAGACGGACACGATGTGACCCATGCACGGCGAAACTTCTGATTCACCGAGCAAATAAGAGGAAGAGCAAGCAAACGATGAGTGAGTATAGTAAATGAGTGACCGAGCGAGTGACAGAGTGACTAGCAGGTGAGTCGAGTAACAAATGAGTAGTGAGTCTTCGTAATCTTCTCCTTCTTTTAGACCCTAGTCCTCACGAACGTCGCCGTGTTCTCCAGGCGGTTAGGCTGCCGTTCACTGGTATAGCTTGTAAACATGGTGCTTAACGTCCACAGAAACCATAAGGCTTATTAAGGACGGGGAGAAATGGGGAAAGGGGTATGGAACTGGGGGAAGAGGGAGACTATATACCTATCGCTACACTATCACCACCAGAATGACTCCTGCATTAAGATGGGCAGCGATGAGAGCGATTTTAATGTTTCATTAATTGTGAGGGACAAAGTCACAAGACAGTGTCCACAGACCACAACTTTTGAAGAGAAAGGAGAGCCGAAGCGGAATCGAACCGAGGTCCTTCTGCTTACCAGCCTAAAGCCTTACCGCTAGGCCAAACCGGCCCACAAGCTGGTATAGCTTGTCCCGTGGACCTACGTATACAGTGTATGCAGGTCCATGATGATGAAGTGATGCTTTATGTCCTCAGATGTCAGTTGACATATTAGGGACAAGTTGTGACCAATGCCGAAGCACGGTGCAATAACTCTTTACGTCCACGGAAACCAGAAGGCTCGTTAGGACGGACAGTCCAGGACGACCACCTCGACTCTCACACAGCTCCTGAACCATGAGCAGATCCATGACTTGTCTCGCCCTGATATATCCGTACTGGTTGACTGGGCGTAAAACAACAAGTTACTACTACTACTGCTACTACTACTGCTACTGCTACTACTACTACTACTACTACTACCACTGCCCCCCGAGACACCTCGTGTGGCCAGGCTACGCGTCTCTGGGACGTACGCCGCATCGTGGAGTGGGCAGCGTCAGTCGGGGCAGGTGTTGGGTCACTGTCATCGGAGCAGCGCCGCAGGGACACATGCACGCTGTTCCACTTCAGAGCAGTGACGGAACGAACGAACGAACGAACGAAACTGCTTTATTCGGTTAGGCCATAGCCCCTGTTGAAGTGGCGACCGCACAGCTGATAGTTCATTTTGCACGCATTTTCTCAGTCCAGCATCAGGTTATACAAACATACTTGGAGTCAAAGACCAAAACATACTTGGAGTCAAAGATCAAGTACAAAATACAACAACAACAACAAAATACAAAGTAATAAACAGCTGCATGTGACACTGTGTGAGTGAATGAGCGACTGATTAATGAGAGACAAAATGTGTGAGTGGTAAATGAGTGACAGTGAGTGAACGAGTGAGCAGAAGGTGAGTGAGTAAATGAGTGACAGTGAGTGAACGAGTGAGCAGAAGGCGAGTGAGTAAATGAGTGACAGTGAGTGAACGGGTGAGCAGAAGGCGAGTGAGTAAATGAGTGACAGTGAGTGAACGAGTGAGCAGAAGGCGAGTGAGTAAATGAGTGACAGTGAGTGAACGAGTGAGCAGAAGGGAGTGAGTAAATGAGTGAAGTGAGTGAACGGTGAGAGAAGGCGAGTGAGTAAATGAGTGACAGTGAGTGAACGAGTGAGCAGAAGGCGAGTGAGTAAATGAGTGACAGTGAGTGAACGAGTGAGCAGAAGGTGAGTGAGTGAATGGGTGACAGTGAGTGAACGAGTGAGAAGAAGGTGAGTGAGTGAATGGGTGACAGTGAGTGAACGAGTGAGAAGAAGGTGAGTGAGTGAATGGGTGACAGTGAGTGAACGAGTGAGCAGAAGGTGAGTGAGTGAATGGGTGACAGTGAGTGAACGGTGAGCAGAAGGTGAGTGAGTGAAATGGGTGACAGTGAGTGAACGAGTGAGCAGAAGGCGAGTGAGTAAATGAGTGACAGTGAGTGAACGAGTGAGCAGAAGGTGAATGAGTGAATGAGTAGGTGAGCGAGTGAGTAGTTAGCGACTGAGTGAGCAGTAAATGAGTGACAGTGAGTGAACGAGTGAGCAGAAGGTGAGTGAGTGAATGGGTGGCAGTGAGTGAACGAGTGAGAAGAAGGTGAGTGAGTAAATGGGTGACAGTGAGTGAACGAGTGAGCAGAAGGTGAGTGAGTGAATGCGGAATGGCAGTGAGTAAAAGAGTGAGCAGAAGGTGAGTGAGTAAATGAGTGACTGAGTAGGTGAGCGAGTGAGTAGTGAGCGACTGAGTGAGCAGTAAATGAGTGACAGTGAGTGAATGAGTGAGTGAGCAATCACACTGATTCAGGCAGCGGGTGAGCAGTGAGTAAGCGAGTGCCCACAAGCTCAGAACAAACTACCACAGCACACTAGCACGGTACGGAACATACGACCAGCATGCCTTTGGGTAAGAATTCTTGTTTCCAAAACATGACACCTGTCACTTCATCCTACACTCTGTGTGTGTGTGTGTGTGTGTGTGTGTGTGTGTGTGTGTGTGTGTGTGTGTGTGTGTGTGTGTGTGTGTGTGTTGTGTGTGTGTGTGTGTGTGTGTGAGTGAGTGTGTGCGTGTGTGTGTGTGGTGTGCGTGTGTTTGTGTGTATGTACGCGCGTGCGTGCGCGTCAATGTGTTCGCCGGTAAGTGTGCACGAGCGTCGTTTTGTGTTCGTGTGTGCGTGCGTGTGCCGCACGCGCATCTCTCTCTCTCTCCCCTCCCCCCTTCCCCCTCCCCCCCCTGCCCCCCCCCCCCAGCTCCCCCGTCCAAGAAGTGGGTCTGCGTGCGCGCACGTATGCCGTGTGTGTGTGTGTATGTGTGTGTGTGTGTGTGTGTGTGTGTGTGTGTGTGTGTGTGTGTGTGTGTGTGTGTGTGTGTGTGTGTGTGTGTGTGTGTGTGTGTGTGTGTGTGTGTGTGTGTGTGTGTGTGTGTGTGTGCATGCGTGAATCGGCGCGCTTCTCTCTCCCGCTCTCCCTCTAACCCCCCCACCCCCCTCCCCTTCCGTGAAATGCTAAAATGCTAAACATTAACACAGTACCCCCGAGGCTCCACACTGTGGGAACGGCGGCGTTGAGTGAGTCGTCTGTCGTCCTTGAACTAAAACTAAAAACATGTCGGTCAAAACATGTCATCTGTCACTCGGTAACCCACACCCAGTAATAAACAGTCAGTCAGTCTGACCTAACCGTGGACCTACATCTATAGATACGGAAGTCTTTGGACCTAATCATGGTTCAGGAGCTGTGTGAGAGTCGAGGTGGACGTCCTGGACTGTCCGTCCTAAGGAGCCTTCTGGTTTCCGTGGACGTAAAGATTTATTGCACCGTGCTTCGGCATTGGTCACAACTTGTCCCTAATATGTCAACTGACATCTGAGGACATAAAGCATCACTTCATCATCATCATCATCATCATCTTTGGACCTAACGGCGGCCTGACCTAACGGTGATCGTAACGGCTGGCAGTCTCTGAGATCTACGCCGTGACTTCAGTATAGGAATAAAACTTACTACTGATTTTAAAGCATTGTTCTGTGTGTGTGTGTGTGTGTGTGTGTGTGTGTGTGTGTGTGTGTGTGTGTGTGTGTGTGTCAGTAATAAACAGTCAGTCAGTCTGACCTAACCGTGGACCTACATCTACAGATACGGAAGTCTTTGGACCTAACGGCGGCCTGACCTAACGGTGATCGTAACGGCTGGCAGTCTCTGAGACTGATCTACGCCGTGACTTCAGTATAGGAATAAAACTTACTACTGATTTTAAAGCATTGTTCTCTGTGTGTGTGTGTGTGTGTGTGTGTGTGTGTGTGTGTGTGTGTGTGTGTGTGTGTGTGTGTGTGTGTGTCTGTCTGTCTCTCTCTCTCTGTCTGTCTGTCTGTCTGTCTGTCTGTCTGTCTGTCTGTCTGTCTGTCTGTCTGTCTGTCTGTCTCTCTCTCTCTCTCTCTCTCTCTCCAAACGAGCACACAGACAACGACTAAAAGCTTAACTGATTTCCGTTGTTACTGTCGATAATCATCTCTGCAGACACAAAATGCCTGTTCCACAAAACTCCTAAACCCGCAGGCCGACCCCCCCCCCCCCCCCCCTCCCCCCCACCCCCCAACCTCCGAACCCCAACCCACCAGGAACACCCATTACCCTCACCTCAATTTCACCGGTGCTGCAGTCATTGTGCAGCACTCATTGATTTCTTCCATATGTTCGAACGCCACAGTACAGAAAACACGATTCTCAAAATGTCAGAAAGTGCAGTGCGGGTGTGTGTGTGCGTGTGCGTGCGTGCGTGCGTGCGTGCGTGCGTGCGTGAGTGCGTGCGTGCGTTGGTGCGCGCGCGCGCGCGCGTGTGTGTGTGTGTCTGTGTGTATGTGCGTGCGTGTGCGTCTGGGGGGGAGGGAATTAAATTCTGATTGTTGGAAAACTTCTTTTTTTAAAACTGTAGTTTCCTTTCTCCTTCTTCGTCTTCATCCTCGAATTTGAAACGCAGTTCATCGTCAGACAGCACATAATAGGGTCCACAGTTCGATTCCTGAATGGGTGAGCTCTGTGTGTTGCTTTCGCCGACTTTCATACTGAGTTTCATGATTGACCTCCCCCCCCCCCCCCCCTCCCCTCTCTCTCTCCTCTCACGCACACATACACCACCACCACCACCACCCTTCCTCCTCCTCGCCGATTCCATGCAGTTTCATTCCCGTGTGCAATATGGAGAGTGCAGTTCTACGTTGGTGACTGCAGTTCTACACCGGACTGAGAGTGCAGTTATACGTTGGAGAGTGCAGTTCTACGTTGCATGTTTCTGTATTTATGTGCGCTTACAGCTGTCCCACAACACGAAGCTAATCGCCGGATGGCGTCATGTCAGTAAGACCTCAGTATTTGCTGCGCGCGCAGGTCAACATTTCAACAGTGTCAGGGTAACCGACTGCTTGAATGATTTCTGTTCCACACTCACAAAACTGAGAGCGCCCAAGCAAGAACAAACGCGGCAGCTCTGGCTGTAAGCTTGGTCATTATCTGTACCGTATTAACCTGCCTCGTGCAGTAAGACTTAGTGGTTTACCGGAGCCACTCAGAAATTCCAAGCAATAATGAGAAAAACATTGGCAGGTTCCGCCAGAGGTATTCCAAACACGGTTATAATTATGGTTAATTATTGTTGTTGCTGCTGCACCGGCCTGACAGTTTCTTCTTTGACTCGTCCTGAGGTGAGCCTGTCTGTTATTCCAATTAATAATAATAATGATACTATTACTACTACTACTACTACTACTACTACTACTACTACTACTACTACTACTACTAATAAAGATGATTTCTATAGCGCCCATCTACTACACAAGGGAGCGCAGGGCGCTTTACCACACACACACTCACACACACACACACACACACACACACACACACACACACACACACACACAGCACACACACACACCAAGCACTACCTATTCAAAAGGCAAGTTGAATTCAAAAATCCCACCACACACACACCCCACACACACACACACACACACACACACACACCCCACACACACACAGCAGTACCTATTGAAAACGGCAAGTGGAATTCAAAATATCACTCACTCACACACACACACACACACACACACACACACACACACACACACACACACACACACACACACACACACACACACACACACAGCATTACCTATTGAAAACGGCAAATGCAATTCAAAATACCCTCAGAACTGGGAGAAAAGCAAATCTAGAAGTAATGAAAAAACAAACGCTTTTGTCTGGATTCAAGTTCAGCTGTACCTATTGAAAACGGTAAGTGTAATTCAAAATAATTATGCTCAAAAACGGGTGGAAAGCAAATCTGGAATTTTGGGACTCTGAGCTTCAATTTTCCGTGAATGTCACTTCGATCTTCTTCAACAGGTATGGCCAACTGAACGGTCGTAACCCGCACGCTACGGGCTTTGCAAGACACGAGAAAACAAAACGACAAAAAAAAAAAAACGTGTTTTATCGTGGTCTGGAACGTCACCCTTCTACATTACGTTCAGGCTCACCGATAAAATATATAATTTTAAAATATATAGAGAGAGAGAGAGAGAGAAGGAGAAGAGAGAGAGAGAGAGAGAGAGAGAGAGAGAGAGGAGAGAGAGGGGAGAGAGGAGGAGAGAGAGAGAGAAAACAGACAGACAGAAGACAGACAGACAGACAGACAGACGGGACACACACACACACAAACACACACACACACACACACACACACACACACACACACACACACACACACACACACACACAGGGAGAGAGAGAGGATGAGATCGAGATGGAGAGAGAGAGAGGGACAGAGACAGAGAGACAGACAGAGAGAATCAACGGGTCTACCTGCGCTGGCTGTAATGGTGCAGGCAGTGTGGGTGTTATCCACCTGTTCCCGGTGTTCAAATCCACCTGCACAGCGTAGGTGAAGGATAGAGTCACCTCCCCTTGCCACAGGTGTCGCCTGCTCATCATCTCCTTCCTTTCGCCTTTCAAATCGCCGGGTTTTGTGCGGTGCAAGCAACACTATGCAAAGGTCACGGCGGAAGAGACACGTCTTTCATGCAGCTATTTCTGTCTCACACTTGCCCATCAGCCGTGCGCGAGCGGCGCTGAGTGCCTTTCTGGGGGGGTCACAGGCGCACGCACTTTGAATTTGAAGACGATAATGACACTCCTTCTGCGACGATTCACCCGCACATTTTCATTGACATCGTACCTGCAGCTGGCTGGACCGTAACCAATCGACGGCCAGAAAAAGTTACGTGGCGTCCGTAGAACGTCTGATGTCTTGACGACCCGAGCGCTTTGATCAGTGGTAGTCAACCAGACGGTGTATGTTTGCTAGTATAATAACGTAGTGGGTTCAACTGCAACATGAGGTTGGGGGTGAAGGGAGGGGGGAGGGGGGCTGGGGGGGCGGGCGAAGCTGCAAACGAAAATGCCGAAAAGTCTAGAATAGAAGCAATTTTCCTCCAAGCTCAGATCTAGTCTGTGGGCTTACTTTCTTCAACGCGATGGCGCAGTCGCAGTCTTCGCTCCGTCATATATCTGCATGTCATGGCTGATTGGGCCTTGAAAGGCAATTCGGTATCTGTCTATCTTCTCGTCTCCTCACTGAGTTTACTGCTTCTTTTTACTCATAGTTTTGTCATTATTCACACATATGTTTCGCATAATTTCAGTTATGAATTATCTATGTTCTCTTCTCGTTTTTACTTCCTCTTTTGTATCGGTCTTTTCCTGTACTCATAGGTCCGTATAAGACGGATGTTTCGCATCATTTCAGCTATTAGTTATCTGTCTGTCTTCTCATTTCGTTTTTACTTCCTCTTTTTTTTTGGTCTTATTCTTTACTCTTAGTTCCGTCGTTATTCACAGAGACGTTTCGCATCACTTCAGTTATCAATAATCTATCTTCTCATTCGATTTTACTTCTTCGTTTTACTGGTCTTTTCCTTTGTTCACAGTTCTGTCAGTATTCATACAGATGCTCCGCATCACTTCAGTTATCAATAATCTATCTTCTCACTCGATTTTACTTCCTCATTTTACTGGTCTTTTCCTTTGTTCACAGTTCTGTCATTATTCATACAGATGCTTCGCATCACTTCAGCTCTAAATCTTCCTTCGCACTATTGCTTTACATGCTGCACGCACACTGACTCAAACTCTCAACCAAACTGGCAGCAAATGCCACCACGACTAGCCTAGTCAGTAGTAACTCGTCCCGACAGTATTTTTGACTAACCACAAGACGCGTCTGTAGGTTTCTGCAATGCTATTTCATGCAGATCACCCAAGGGACTGAAGGCAGGCACGTGGACCAATCCACGCCCAAACTCCAAGCACCGCTTTACGACATCCTTCTCCAAGGAGGAGAGGAGGGTGCCAGAAAGCGATGCTAGGAGTGTAACCCACGCCAAGACCCAGACTACGACTACTACCGGTGGTACTGCATTGTTTCCCAAAGGTGTCTCAACACGATCCATTTGTCCGTGACCGGAGAAATATGCGGGCTCTTCAGATAAACTCAAACCTACGCGACGTCTGACCATAATGGCAGCTGTCGTTATTTTCACAAGTAAGCGTCAACAGCAGAACTAAGCGTCTACGCGGAAAGATCAAGGGTTGTTCCGCGACTTGGCGAGGACCCTATCTTTCGCCTACAATCAAGGAAGAAATGGCTCTGATCTCTCCCGAGAAAACCAGCACTGGGAACGAATGGCTTTGCTCAGTTTCACTGGCAGTGGCAGACCTGCTGCCAAACCGACGATGCGCACGTGCATTAGTAAATCAATTTCCATGACGCAAGTTCCGCACATTTATATGCTGCAAGGTCCAGGCGACATAAGCAACTTTCACAAGAAGAGCAAAGACAGACGCGTTTGTGCAACACAAGAAGAGCAAAGACAGACGCGTTTGTGCAACACAAGAAGAGCAAAGACAGACGCGTTTGTCCAACACAAGAAGAGCAAAGACAGACGCGTTTGTCCAAATCTTTTGGAAACTATTCGAAGCGTCGCTGGGCTAAAGTTCAAAGCTTGCTGTTTTTAATGGACCAGTATGAACCGAATGAATATTCATGACTGAGGTGACGTCGGGTCACGAAATCGAAAAGCTTCGAGGTTGGGAACAGTACTGACCTGGGGTCATTCTTAATGAGACAGGTCACGGCGGGTCGCAAGACCGATTCCGTTCCCTACTCACTGACTTTGAACCGTGGTCCTTCGTTTCGCCGAATCTTCATTAACCAGTCATTTTCCCCCTAGCCCCAAAAAGAACGTCTGTGAAAATCAGATGTCCTCGGAGATTTAAAAAAAAAAAAAAAATACGGTACACGGCAGTACCTGCTGGCATGCGTGCGATTTACGTCTTTTCAGCAGCCTTCGTTGTTGCTCGGCCTTCAGCATACCTACAATCCAGCCTCGCTTTCGATCTCGTGACCCGCCATGACCTCGCACAGTAACAACGACCCAAGCCCCATACTGTCCCCAATCTCGCTTCCGATTTCGTGACTTGCCGAGACCTATCTCATTAAAAAAAAAAAAATTAAAAAAATGGAGGCTATGGGCAGTTTATGCGCGACAAGATAAATTCAGTCAAACCTGTAACAGAAGACAAATTAAACCAAACCGCCCTAAATAAATTAATTCTAACCTAGAATAGAAGAGAGCCGAAGAAGCATCCGCTAGCTACTACTTGGACTTTGATATTTGCTTCGATTCATGGACAAAACTGTTTGCCACACATCAGTAATAAACCCAGCCGCTAGAGAAGGGACCGACAGGTGTGGACTGCCTGAGTAGCAAACCCTAACAGCTGTGTTGTATGGGAAACGAATGCTGACATCCGTGTGACTGCCCGTGCTTTTGTCTGCTGTCAAACAAAGTCGATATCTCCACACACATTCATCCTCAGGTGACCCTGTGCGGTTGACGGGACGTTAATATCTAAGAACAAACTCAACTTCCGCACAAATCAAGGCGTTTTATATTATACTCTGTTCTGCACAACGACCGCCAGCCGTTTCCCTCGATGTCTTGCGAACACACTAATGAAAGCCTCCAGAAGGCGTTTTATATTATACTCTGTTCTGCACAACGACTGCCAGCCGCTTCCCTCGATGTCTTGCGAACACACTAATGAAAGCCTCCAGAAGGCGTTTTATATTATACTCTGTTCTGCACAACGACTGCCAGCCGCTTCCCTCGATGTCTTGCGAACACACTAATGAAAGCCTCCAGAAGGCGTTTTATATTATACTCTGTTCTGCACAACGACGCCAGCCGTTCCCTCGATGTCTTGCGAACACACTAATGAAAGCCTCCAGAAGGCGTTTTATATTATACTCTGTTCTGCACAACGACCGCCAGCCGTTTCCCTCGATGTCTTGCGAACACACTCAGTAATGGAAGTCCAGTGCTTCGCAAACCACTGTCTCGCAGAACAGGATTACTATACACGTGCCCGCGTTTGATAAATGATATCTGACAGGCCGCGGAGAAAATATCGACGATCTGTTCTTCATATACGCACAAAGAAAAAGTCCGCATTCACAAAGTGTTGCCTAGCTATATATCACGCTAAGAAAAAGCCCACATTCGCATGGTGTTGCCTAGCTATGTATCACACTAAGAAAACGTCCACATTCACATGGTGTTGCCTAGCTATGACACTAAGAAAAAGTCCACATTTGCATGGTGTTGCCTAGCTATGACACTAAGAAAAAGCCCACATTCGCATGGTGTTGCCTAGCTATGTATCACACTAAGAAAACGTCCACATTCACATGGTGTTGCCTAGCTATGACACTAAGAAAAAGTCCACATTTGCATGGTGTTGCCTAGCTATGACACTAAGAAAAAGCCCACCTTTGCATGGTGTTGCCTAGCTATGTATCACACTAAGAAAAAGTCCACATTCGCATGGTGTTGCCTAGCTATGACACTAAGAAAAATCCGCATTCAAAGGACGGCGTTGCCGAGTACGAAAGGGGTAACACTAAGAAACCACCGCAGAACTCGGCAAGTGCTGTGTGAAGGTCAAGGTGGCC
>JABMCL010002046.1:810000-822500 GCA_018857735.1 Alviniconcha marisindica | reverse complement strand
TGTACCGATCTCTCTCTCTCTCTCTCTCTCTCTCTCTCTCTCTGTATTTATTTGTCTCTCTATTCATCCATCCATCCATCCATCCGTTCATCTATCTATCTGTCTGTGTGTTTGTCTACCTATCTATCTACTTGTCTGTCTGTCCCGTATACTTAAAGAAAAGAAAATGTTTTCGGTCTTGCGAGTGCCAAGGACCGAAAAAGACTCAGCTATACCTAATATTGACCTCAGTCGACACCGTTCAGAAATCAAACTGTCTCTAGTTCGCTGATAAACGTTTTTGGAATGTCTGTCTGTCTGTCCACGTCGTCTGGGCCGTGTCAGTTCTATCAGTTTTTTCACCGGCCACACAAGGTGTCCCACGGATCACAAAACACTTTCCGTTTCCAGCACTCCCATCCCCTGCAGTTCACCAGCAACATTTACAAACTACCCGTGAGCGGCTGGGCCGGCCGCGGAAGGCGTAAAGGCCTAATTGACACGCAGGTAAAAACGACAAATGTTACTACTAATGAAACAGTGAGCCGGTTTGGCCTAGCCGCGGTAGAAGGACCTCGGTTCGATACCGCTTCGGCTCTCCTTTCTCTTTAAAAAGGCTGTGGTTTGTGGACACTGTCCTGTGACTTTGTCCATCGCTTCCTACTGAAACATTAAAATGGCTCTCATCGCTGCCCATCTTAATGCAGGAATCATTCTGGTGGTGTCATTTTCTAGTCAATGTTGCTTTACGTCCACGGAAGCGAGATGGCTTATTAGGGACGTGGTGGTGACAGTGTAGCGATAGGTATATAATCTCCCTCTCCCCCACCTCTCTACCCCCCCCCCCCCCCCCCCCCCCACCCCTCTCCCATCCCTAATAAGCCGTACAGGTTTCTGTGGACGTTAAGCACCATGTTTACTTACTTTTACTAATGAAACTGGCCTTTTTCTGCCATTGCGGGCCATGCCTGGCACGTGCGCGGTGCACCGGCCGGCCCTGCAGTTACAACAACAGCTGGGGAATGTTTCCAGTCGACACCCCTGACACCTTGGCATCCGCCACTTGCCAAGCGGCCAGAGCCTGCGCCAGAAAACAATGGTGGCGTGGCTGCTGCTGGAGGAACACTTGCTGATAACGACCCATTCACTGCCCTTATGACGTCATAGTATGACGGTAATAGTAACTTGGTGTTTTACGCCCAGTCAACCATTACGGGTATATCAGAGCAAATAATAATTATGACGGAAAGGAGAAACACTTTGGCGAGGATGGCAAAATTATTATGGTGGCTACTCCTGGAACACTGCAGATAACCACCCATTCAGTCACTGCACTTTTGACGTCATAACTGATAATATGACGGAAGGGGAAACACTTTGGCGAGAATGTCATTTTTTGTTTTGTATGTTTTGTTTTGTTTTGGTAAATGAAGTCGGATGAACTCGGAAGGAAGACTGATTAGAAAGGTTTTGCTTCCTGGCAGCAGGTAAAGGATGTGAGGCGACACAGCTGTCTTCTGACGTACTACAGGCTTAAAAGAGAGAACCTGTGAAAGCTATGGATTCCAAGTAGTGGAGGGGACTTCATTTCCTCTCTCTCTCTCTCTCTCTCTCTCTCTCTCTCTCTCTCTCTCTCTCTCTCTCTCTCTCATGGATTTATTCTCTGTCAGCCATGTCATTTGGAATTATCTGGAACATAAATTATGCCCTGTTCCACACACGCGAGCCGCGCCTAAAAGAAATGAAAACACGCACGCAAACTGAACAAAACAAAACAAAAAATCTGTTCTGCGGCGGGTATTTCAATTACTGCTACACAATTTACCGAACGCCTGCATGCGTACTCTTTCTACAGACCAGACCAGACCAGACCAGGCCGGGCCGGGCTGAAGCAGGTGAACAGTCTGCTCAGTATCCCGGCAGCCCCCGACGTTCCCGTATTTCACGTGGTGCCACACTTCCTGATTCCCCGCTCTCAGTGCGGGGAGTCTGGGGTCAGGTGATGGCAACTGAGTGATGCCATTCCATTCAGTTTTTCCTCTCCACCTGTTTCTGTTTCAACCTGGCCAGTGGCAGAATGAGACTCTTTATCTTCTTCCGGCCGAGTCTGGCTGATCGCCCGCCTCACCTTCCTGACTTCACGGCCTCAGCCTTGGAATTCTCTCTCTCTCTCTCTCTCTCTCTCTCTCTCTCTCTCTCTCTCTCTCTCTCTCTCTCTCTCTCTCTCAGTCTCTCTCTGTACCTGTTTGCCGTTGTGTCTACGTCCTTTACTATACTTTGCATGTGAGTATTGTATTTGTAGCAAGGACAGACTCCTCTGAGTATCAAAGACCAGTCAATCAACGCCCCCCACCCTCTTTTCTTTTCTCTCTCTCTCTCTTTTCTCTCTCTCTCTCTACTTCCCCCTCTCTTCTCTCTCCTCTTCTCCCCTCCAGTCTCACTTTTCGCCTTCCCCCCTTATCTTTTCTCGGTGGGGGTTTGGGGGTGTTTTTGGGGTGTGTTTGGTGTGTGTGTTGTGTGTTTGTGTGTGTGTTGTTGTGGGGTGTGTGTGTGTGTGTGTGGGGAGGAGAGAGAGAGGGGAGAGAGAGAGGGGGAGAGGAGGAGAGAGAGAGAGAGGGGGAGAGAGAGAGAGGGGGGGAAAGGAAGGGGAGAGGAAGGGGGAGAGAGGGGAGAGGGGAGGAGAGAGAGAGAGAGAGAGAGAGAGAGAGAGAGAGAGAAATCGGTTAGAGAGAGATGAAAGAAAGCGAGACTCCGTGTGTGAAGCGCGAATGCATATACTCAATTTGTCAATTTTTGTTTGTTTGTTTTTGTAATTCGATTTACTTGCCATGCAGCCAGAAGTACATACAGGTGCCGGTTAATGATTCACGGGAGATAACCGCTGCAGGCATACATACACTGCTGTGGCCATTTATGACGCAGTGATCTCTCTTCTGCAGCTCAAAGGGGTTTCTTTAAAGCTTTAAATAAAAGCCTATCATCCACTTTCGATCACGGTCATAATTATGATGACATGGTATATAATTAGCTGCTATGAAATTACAGCGTGACCGTGAAGTCACCGCCAGTCGAGAGACTGATCGTTTACTGTAGGTTTAAGTAAGACTCTTGTTGGTCGTGTTGTGTTTGTCAAGTTGTATTGTTCTCTTAACTTTATCATATTATTATTTTACGAGCCCGCCATGACCACAACAAAACTGCCCCTTGTGGGATGATTAAAGTTTTTTGAACTGAATTGAACTGAACAGAACTGAAACTTGCTCTAAGAGCATGATCGAAACTGGATCATAGCCTCAAACAAAATTAATTTTGAAACTGATGAAGAACGACATGAACATCCGTGGAGGGTGGGCATGGGGGGGAGGAAGGGGGGGGTGGTGGAGGGGGTTGCAGCGTTAGTCAGCGGGGATGCATTTCGCCCAACACTGAGACGAGAAAATGATGACACTGTCAGCGACTGACCTGCACACACTCCGAGCATCGCTTTCCGGCGCCTTCCTCTAAACTCTGCCAGATTTAGTCAAGTTACGCCACTGAAGCCCTCCGAAAGGTTTGGGTACTAATATGACTGCAGAAGCAACCTAGCGCCAAAGCACGCACGTAAACATGAGACGCATCCACCCCGGGTAAAGCGGGAAAGAGTTCCGTCTCGATTCAAACGATTGTGGTTTCAGTTATTCAAGTTGTGCTGGTGTAAACTTTGTTGGCGACTATAAATGACATGCCTTGTTTTATTTGAGTTGTTTATAACAAACTTACTACTGTTTGAGCACCGACAAAAAAACTGCTCGTTAACTGACAGTTTTCTGGAACCTATGGCGTAACTAAATACGGCAATGGTTGAACGCGGGAAGGATGTCGTAAACCAGTGCTTGGAGTTTGTGACCTGCACTCACGTGATGGGCTGACCGCCTGACACTGACTTTGCCAGCTGGTCCGGCTCGGAGGGGCAGGATTCCTAAGTCAGATTTTATGTGAGCAATATTCTGAAGCATCAGTCGCTGCAACAATTCAGCATCTTTGCCAACCCCAGCTTCTGCATGAAATTCCCACTAACTAGCTTCTAATAGGTGGGCTCATTCAAGTGTTTTACAACACAGTGATATCGCGGTTCACTTACTGTGCAAGGCACTCAGACCCAGTTTGAGACCTGTGAAGTTTCTGCAATAGAACAGTTGGAAAATCTGTGCTGTTATCTTTGGATGCGGTTTGTTTATGGCATTCTCTTCCTCTTTCGACAGCGCGTGCTATCAACGTGTACATTACGGGCACACGTGCAGCGCGAGCTATTTTAGGTCAGTCACTGCGCCACGTTCATAAAAACCGGTGGTTTCAATAGCTCCTGGTGGGCTACACTGATTTTAGGTGAACGCGTCAGCATTTTCAGCGGCGTTTATAGCATAGCGGTCACCACGTGCAATGAGATAATAATTTTCAGGCCACTGTCCAATCAGTGTTTGATGAGGGCAGATTTGTTGTTGATGATGTTCTTGTCCCTTTGTTGTTGCTGCCGGGTTTTGGTCATCAGTGACGCGTCAGTTTCAGTCATTTCATTATTTGTACTGAGGCTTCCGACTTTGCTTGTCGAGTCGTTACTGTTCGGCGAGGTCACAGTCCAATATCTGGCTGCCTTTTTACTTTGTGGGAACTATTTCCTGCCTGTACATCATAGGGAAAAGGGCGAGTATGTCGTATGTTCGAAAGCTCAGTGTGTGTGTGTGTTTACGTCAGTGTGTGTGTGTGTGTGTGTGTGTGTGTGTGTGTGTGTGGTGGGGTGGTGTGTGGTGTGTGTTTTGGTGGTGTTGGGGTGTGTGTGAGAGGAGGGGGGAGGTTACTAACCACTGAGCTAGAAAACAGAACAGATCTAGGCCGGGAAATGTACTCACCAATGCGACGAAACACAAGGAAACAATAGCACACAAGTACACTTCCTATACTGTACACTGTTCTATTTTGTCAACCTCACCAGCAGTTAGTTGTTCACTCATTCCACTGAGCTGGAAAGACTTTTTAGCTCAGTGGTGCTGACTGACGGGCACTGCCTGTCCTGTCTTCTGCCGCGACAACACCGGCTCCTAACGGCCTAATATGGCACCGCAGTGCCGCCTCAGTGTACGTACATGACTCTCAGACCGCGTCACAACGCCCACCTGGACAGTGTAGACGAGGAGGTCAGTGAAGAAAAACAAAATGAGTGCCTGCTATTTTCTTTCGCGCCTCGGCTCGTGTATGTATCAGCGCGGTCCTTGACCGGCCACAGTCTACCTTCCTCCTGTTCCATTGTTGGCTAAACTAGTTTTTCTCTCTTGCATCACGGTTACGAATCTGCTCGCCAAGCTTGACGATATGAGTGGCGGCGACAGCTTTTATTCCCCCCCCCCCCCCCCCCCCCCCCCACCCGCTCCTCTCTCTTCTCTCTCTCTCTTCCCTGGCTGGTACAGTAAACAAACACAAGTGACAACCATCCACTCTGTGTTGTTGCTTGATGTTTTGTTTGTTGTCTTTGGGTGTGTGTGTTGTGTGTGTGATGTGTGTGTGTGTGTGTGTGTGTGTGTGTGTGTGTGTGTTGTGTGTGGTGTGTGGTGTGTGTGTGTGTGTGTGTGTGTGTGCTGTGTGTGTGAATCGTGTGTGTGTGTGTGTGTGTGTGTGTGTGTGTGTGTGTGTGTGTGTGTGTGTGTGTGCTGTGGTGTGTGTGTGTGGTGTGGTGGGGGGTGTGTGGGTTTTCGAACAGGACTCAAAAACACAGCAGTTAAACTTTGTTGGCTGGTTCTGCCACAGGCACTCAAAAATGGATGTCAATAAATATCATGTTTTTTGCACTTGTTACACTGGCTTAATATTCCCTTCCATAACACTGTACAGCTAGAGACGTTGACTTTGTAGACACTGAGTCCACCGCTGTCATGATATGTACTGTATATTCTCTCTCTCTCTCTCTCTCTCTCTCTCTCTCTCTCTCTCTCTCTCTGCACAACCAGTCTCCCTCCACCCCCACCCTCCTCGAGGTTAGCAGCAGCAGCCATCACTGAAATGGGACCAACATCTTTAGGCTGTACGAACGTTGTGACGTTGGAAGCAAAGACTTCACACACACACACACACACACACACACACACGCACACATACACACACGCACGCACGCACGCACGCACGCACGCACGCACCACGCACACACACACACACACACACACACACAGATTATCAGCTTTACGGAGACAGACAGACAGACAGACAGACAGAGACAGACAGACAGACAGATAAGCAAGCATGCAGGCAGACAGACAGACAGAGACTGAGAGACAGAGAGTTGTGACACAAACACTCCGAGGCAAAACGAGACAAAACAGCTGACAGCGAAAATGCCTAGGCGAGACGATATTAAGCGAACTGTGTTGTGAATTTAAAGGACTGAAAGAGTGTAATAGTTCTTATCACAGACAGTAAGCCAGCTCAGTCGGACCGCCGTTCGGGTTTAGTCCGAACAGGTCTCCGACCTCCGGGCCCCGGGCCCTGGGCTGATGCAGTTCACTCCATCAATGCTTCAACCTCTATCATCACTCCCCCCCCCCCCCCCCCCCCCCCCCCCCCCCCCCCCCTCCCACCCCACCCATTCCCCTTCCCCGCTAGCATCGCCCCACCCCCACCTCCACCTCCTCCGCCGTCAGCACCGGCCTAACCTCGGCCTGGCTGCAGACTATGTGCGGAAAGACGTCTTGGGAGAGGAGTAAGTAGTTTGGCAAGGTGGTTTCGCAGCCGAGAGGGATCCATTTAGCCATCCATCTCAACTCGCTCAGCCGCGCTCTAAACGGGTCATTTCTGCCCCTAAGCAAATAGCTTTTTGCTTTTTGCTTTTTTTCCCCCTCCTTCTTCTTTTTTCTTCTTCTTTAAACCACACAAAAGAATACACACAGCTTCTGTAGCACAGTGCCGCCTCTCCGCGAGATATATATATATTTTTGTTGTTGTTGTTGTTGTTGTGGAAATCCAAGCGAAGACTAAGTTTTTTTTTGTTTTTTTTTTAAAGGAGAAGAAAAGGGTTTTTATTATATTTTAATGTTGCCGTTTGCGGGGTTTGGATGCTCGTAAATACTTACGCAACGAAGAATTTCTAAGAACCTTTTGGCTTCGAATTTGTGCTCCTCGGGGTCGCAGTCATGTTGGTAAGTAAACATGGTGCTTAACGTCCACAGAAACCATAAGGCTTATCAGGGACGGGGAGAAGGGGGGGGGGGGTATGGAGGTGAGGGGAGAGGGACTTTATATACCTATCGCTACACTGTCACCACCAGAATGACTTCTGCATTAAGATGGGCAGCGATGAGAGCCATTTTAATGTTTCAGTAGGAAGTGATGGACAAAGTCACAAGACGGTGTCCACAAACCACAACCTTTTTGAAGAGAAAGGAGAGCCGAAGCGGTATCGAACCGAGGTCCTTCCGCTTACCAGCCTAACGCCTTACCGCTAGGCCAAACCGGTTCACGAGTCACATTGGTTCTCTCTTCACCAATGAATCACTCTGAGAAGCAGGAAAAGGTTGGTTCCTGGCGCACTGTTATTATATGACTTGTATATGATAGAACTTCCGCCAACTGTGCTCACGGCAAAAAAACTTACTGCACTAAAGCGGGAATGCCTTGAGCAATGGAATGGGGGGAAAACTCCGCTTATGTGGGTGACGTTTGCGTGGATATAGTCGAGACTGTGCTCTGAGAAACGGTATTTCTGCGACAAAGCATCGCCGCGCTGCACACACAAGGAAGTCCTTGGGCGTGTAGCGGTGTTCTGTGACACACGCGTCTCTCTTACCTAGTCCTTGTGCGTGTAGCGGTGTTCTGTGACACACGCACCTCTCTTACCTAGTCCTTGTGCGTGTAGCGGTGTTCTGTGACACACGCACCTCTCTTACCTAGTCCTTGTGCGTGTAGCGGTGTTCTGTGACGCACGCACCTCTCTTACCTAGTCCTTGTGCGTGTAGCGGTGTTCTGTGACACACGCATCTCTCTTACCTAGTCCTTGTGCGTGTAGCGGTGTTCTGTGACGCACGCACCTCTCTTACCTAGTCCTTGTGCGTGTAGCCGGGTGTTCTGTGACACACACACCTCTCTTACCTAGTCCTTATGCGAACGCGACAGTGCACTGTAAACCTGAACTGAAGATACCTCTGTACTTTCTTGTGCATACACTAACAGTGCTTTGTGAAACGCCGCAATACCTCCTTGTGTATACAAAGTCAGTGTTCTGTGAAACTGAACTGAACTTGCCGAATACCTCTGTACCTCTTTGTGCATATACTGACAGTGTTCTGTGAAACAGAACCAAAAATAGCTCTGTACCTCCTTGTGCATACACTGACAGTGATCTGTGAAACTGAACTGAAGATACCTCTCTACCTCCTTGTGCATACAAAGTCAATGTTCTGTGAAACTGAACTAAAAATACCTCTGTACCTCCTTGTGCATAAACTGACGGTGCTCTGTGAAACTGAAGATACAGCTGTACCTCATAACAGTGCTCTCTGAAACACGTACATCTGTACCCCTGTACTGGTACACCAGTGTCAGTTCTGTGGCGGAACGCGCTGTCACTCTCTGTGAGTACAGAATGTTCTGTGAAGCACTCTGCCACTCTGTGAGTACAGCGGTGTTCTGTGGAGCACCGTGCTCTGTCGCTCTCTCTGAGTACAGCAGTGCCTCTCTGAAGCACTCTGTGTATTCTGTGTATGAGTACAGCAGTATTCTATGAAGCACTCTGCCACTCTGTGAGTACAGCAGTGTTCTGTGAAGCACTCTGCCACTCTCTGTGAGTACAGCAGTGTTCTGTGAAGCACTCTGCCACTCTGTGAGTACAGCAGTGTTCTGTGAAGCACCGTGCTCTGTCGCTCTCTCTCTCTCTGAGTACAGCAGTGCTCTCTGAAGCACTCTGTGTATTCTGTGTATGAGTACAGTAGTGTTCTGTGAAGCACTCTGTCACTCTCTGTGAGTTCAGCAGCGTTCTGTGAAGCACTCTGTCACTATCTGTGAGCACAGCAGTGTTCTGTGAAGCACTCTGCCACTCTCCGTGAGTACAGCAGTGTTCTGTGAAGCACTCTGTGTATTCTGTGTATGAGTACAGCAGCGTTTTCTGAAGCACTCTGTGTATTCTGTGTATGAGTACAGCAGTGTTCTCTGAAGCACTCTGTCACTCTCTGTGAGTACAGCAGCGTTCTGTGAAGCACTCTGTCACTCTCTGTGAGTACAGCAGCGTTCTGTGAAGCACTCTGTGTATTCTGTGTATGAGTACAGCAGCGTTCTGTGAAGCACTCTGTCACTCTCTGTGAGTACAGCAGCGTTCTGTGAAGCACTCTGTGTATTCTGTGTATGAGTACAGCAGCGTTCTGTGAAGCACTCTGTCACTCTCTGTGAGTACAGCAGCGTTCTGTGAAGCACTCTGTCACTCTCTGTGAGTACATCAATGTTCTATGAAGCACTCTGTCACTCTCTGTGAGTACAGCAATGTTCTATGAAGCACTCTGCCACTCTCTGTGAGTACAGCAGTGTTTTGTGAAGCACTCCGCTGTCACTCTCTGTGAGTACAGCAGCGTTCTGTGAAGCACTCTGCCACTCTCTGTGAGTACAGCAGTGTTCTGTGGAGCACTGTGCTCTGTCGCTCTCTCTGAAGCCCTCTGTGTATTCTGTGTATGAGTACAGCAGTGTTCTGTGAAACACTGTCACTCTCTGTGAGCATAGCAGTCACTCTTGTCACTCTCTGTGAGTACGGCAGTGCTCTCTCTCTCTCTCTCTCTCTCTCTCTCTCTCTCTCTCTGTGAGCACAGCAGTGTAAGTTCTGCGAAGCACGTGCCTCTGTATCTCCACTACCACGTGTGTGTGAGTAATGGAAGTGGTGATTTAGACCTTGCCGGCAGTGAAAACTGGCAGGCAGCGACGAAGAACTAGACCGGCCGCAGGGAAATGGGGCCGGGCCAGTCCGTGCTGAGCGGCAAGGTCTCACGCCGAGGAGGCTGACGAGCGCGGCGTTAGCGGAGATTCTTTGGATCTCACCGCTACGGGAAGTCATTGATATTCAGTGCCGATGCGAAGCGCGAAATGTTCCTCGTTTATTCACCACCTGGCACTCAGTCTCGCTAGGTCGTTTCGATACGGAGCTATCGCGACATCACATTTTGGGTGTGAACTCCGTTAGTCATAACAAGAACCAATTCTCCTCTCGCGCACAGTACGAGTAGTTTTTTTAAATATTTTTTTTAAGGGGGGCGGGGGGAGGGTGTTGGGGTGGGTGCGTAGGGGAAGACTGTACTTCCTTATGTTTACAGCGGTGTTCTGTAAATTACGTACCTCTCTTGTTTATTTGTGTGTACGACAGTGTTCTGTCTTCACTGACGCAAGGTACGTGTTCTCAAGGCTGGAAAACGGAAGGGTGATCATGATGTAGAGCTTCATGTCCTCGGATGTCGGGTGGACATATCCGGGACAGACTGTGACCAATGCCTCAGCATGGTTCAATGTTGCTTTACGTCCACAGAAACCGTAAGGCTCATTAGGACGGAAAGCCCAGGACGTCCACCTCGACTTTCCTGAACTCTGAACGGAAGGACTAAGCAGAAACCGCCTTGGACCGCACGGTCATCGTCAGCATTGCCGTCACGCTTGAGTTGCATGTCCTGGTCTAGACCGCACAGGGACAGTCGCACTGCGTAAGTGTGCAAGTGAGCGTAAGTGAGCCGAATCCCCCCCCCCCCCCCCCCCCCCCGCCCCCCCACCCCCACCCCCGCTATTATGCGTTAGCATAGAACCTCTCCTACCACGCAGAAATCCACGTCCCCCCCCCCCCCTTCCCCCTCTCCCGTGAGGTAAAGGCACCCAGCGGCACGATAGGTAAAAGCTGCAAGCTGCCGACACATACACTTCAGGCGGAGACTCCGTGTCTGCAAAGATTGTATTTATAATCTTTGGTGTCTGTACAGGTCTTAGTTTGAAAGCTTGCCTGGTTCTCTCCAAAAAAACCACTTCTGGCCGTGGGCTGCCGGGATGGCCAAAAAATGTACCCTCTCCCTGCCAAGGAATCTGTGCTGCTGATGCAGTTTCTCAGTCCTACCTACCAGCACGTGTTTGTTGCGACAAAACTTTTGTCGCGACAAATATGATACTTGTGGCAGCTCCGGGCAATGATAGTCAGCAAGGTTGAACTAAAATGGACATACAGCTGGAAGACCCGCGAGGACGAGTGTAAATGTAATACACAAGGATGACAAGGACGATACTGATGACCTCGACGATGAGATGACAGCGACTGACGACAGCTACTGCCTACGAACTCGCTCGTGAAGACTCTAACAGACCCCTACCCCACCTTTACCTCAAGGCCAACTTGCTTATTTCATTAACAAGTTTACCGTCATAATTTCGGCAGTCTAGGGCATCGCCCTGGTATAAAACCGCTATACTGGCTTGGCTGGGCGTTAAATATCAACATACTTACTCATCCGTGACACGGCAGCGGTGCATGTTTATCATGCCAGTCACTGAGTCAGTAAAACACGTTCTTGGCCTCCGCCCTGTCTTATCACTGTGGCCTCTCTCTCTCTCTCTCTCTCTCTCTCTCTCTCTCTCTCTCTCTCTCTCTCTCTCTCTCTCTCTCTCCTCTCTCACACACACACACACACACACACACACACACATACACACATTACTGGACGAAGCCGTGGCGGAACTGTGGGCCCTATAGCTAGCTCCTACTCATTCCACGAGCCGACTATCAAACCCGGCATGAATGCAATACAACCTCGATAAGACAACGCGCTCAGCCGCTGCCACCTAACCGATGTGTATGATTATACAGAAGCAGGTCAACGACTTGCCAGTTTCATCTGATTACGTGCCGCTAAAAGAACATCCGGCTGCGATGCCACAGTTTTATCGAGAGCTGCAGACTTGCTATGGGAAGCTGTCCGATACTAGATCTGATGTGTACCTGTCCAATCCGCTAGAACCCAATGCTGTACTTGTCCGATCACTAGATCTGCATGCTGTACTTGTCTGATCACTTGTCTGATCACTAGATCCACATGCTGTACTTGTCCGATCACTAATGTTGTACCTGTCCCATAAAACACACCTGCATGCTGTACTTGTCCAATACTACATCCGTATGCTGTACTTGTCCGATCACTAGATCTATATGCTGTACTTGTCTGATCACTACACCTGCATGTTGTATTTGTCCGATACTGACTACACACCTACATGGTGTACGGCTTGTCCAATACTACATCCGCAATGCTGTACTTGTCCGATACCAGATCTGCATGCTATACTTGTCCGATACTACACACTGCATGCTGCACATGTCCGATACTACACACCTGCATGCTGCACCTGTCCAATACTACATCCGCATGCTGTATTTGTCCGATCACTAGATATGCATGCTGTACTCGTCCGATACTACATACCTGCACGCTGTACTTGTCCGATGCCAGATCTGCATGCTATACTTATTCGATACTACACATCTGCATGCTGTA